>CM076576.1:705010376-705337319 GCA_034641835.2 Pinus albicaulis | reverse complement strand
TGTTGTCTCAGGAGTTGGCCTCCCAGTGGAGTCTGATTGTGAAACCAAGATAATCCGCAGGCCTACTGATCACCAGTGGAGTCTTTTCATTTAGGAACAATGGAGTCGCCAGGTGGAGGGTTTATGATGTTTCTAAGGGGTACACTGTCCACCACAGTGCTCAAGCACTATCACCTTTCAGGAATCTCCTCTAAAGCAACAAGCTCCAACCAGAGATTGATTGGGAGGGCATTTACCAGATATGTCACCTCTAAAAAGAGGATGAGATCTGGAGGCTACCTGGCCCTTTCCAGGCTCTATCTAAGAGTATGGTGGATATTCAATAATGGATTTTGATTCAAGAAAGGGGTGACTTAATGTCAACCTAACCAGAGTTCTAAGTTTTTGAGTTCTTTACAAATTTTTAAGGTGACATGTACTCAGAACTCCCCAGTGGAGTCGCCATTATGTTGGGGTTCCCATGTTTTGGCCAGGTTGACAGAGACTAAAATATGAGACAACATAGAACCACTTTCAGACCTTAGGATCTAGCCCTCCTAGGTCCAGAGAGGGATCTCTCTATATGAGTCAAAGGATATGTCTTTGAAGCTCTTAGATTATGATTTTAGGCTAGTTGTAGGCTCATGGTTGTTTGTTTGATTGTTTGTGTTTGGTTGGAGGGAATCAGGAAAAGAAGGACCAATAGAAGACAAGGATGAGAAAAGGAGAAGCTTAGGCAGAGACAGATAACTCAGAGAACATCAAAGCCATTGGGCTATGGAGTCAAGAAAGGATTTATTTGTAATCAATGTGCAAGCTTTCAGTTGGGCTAGTCAACTAGAGCATTTGGATCTTGAAGGAGATATTTGGAATGGGACATTAAGGGCTGAAAATGAAAGGAGGAGGACCAACCAACCTGTCTATAGATCAGGCCAGAGGTCATTTAACTCCAGGCCTGCTTGGACATAATTAGAGGCAAGACAAGGGATCTTGGAAAGGTTTAATTAGGATGGAAAGCTCCTAGTGAGGCAGATACAGGATTCTAGACCTCCCAGGTTCTCAACACATTCAACTAAATCTTAACAAGAACATCTAAATACTGATTCCATTAATTCATACATCAGAGAGCAGGAAATGACATCCACTACACTGGTTAAACCAATTGAAATCAACATTCAGATACACCTATAAGCAGAAAACATTGAGGTAGAGAGAGCAGGAAACATAAGGCACCTATCAAGGGTGAATCTTATATTATACTTCTGTTGCCTACCAGCAGAAATGAGATGAAATGTAGCATGTAAAGAGAGCAAGTCAATCACAAATACAGAGAAATGAGAACATCACCAGCTGCTTTAGATCAGGATCCAAAGAAACATGCTTTTCATATTAAAAACAACACCAATCAGGTACATCATAGCCCATGACTTGAACATTCAGTCTGAATACATCAAATCTCAGCCTATCTTACAATTTTACACAGAGAACTTGTCTCAAGAGGAGAATACTTTCATTTCACTTATTTCTCATCAACAACCATTACAATGTTTCCTTCTGTGCTTTATAGCAAAGGATGAACCTAAGATCGACTGAAGGAGTAGGTGAAAATTAAATGTATCTTTAAACACAACAATGAATGCAGGGCCGAAACCCATTCTGCTTGACATGCTTTGTACTTAATCTCTGTCACCTTCTTTGTGAGAGAATGATCTTCACCAGATTTGATCTTGACATCTTTTGGCTGAAGTACTCCTGGATGATTTGAACAAAATGAAATAAACTACTAGGAAGGTTTGTCTCATAAATGTCTGACTGTTTTTGAGCCGTAGTTAGGGCGGAAATTATTTCAGGGGTGTTATGTATAATAAAATTGGTATGGGCACCCTGTACTTTGATAAAGAGAAACATTCTGCTGACAAATAACCCTGATGGTACCTTTTACTTGTGTGCAAGATCCTTTGATCGATCCTCGGGGTCTTCAAACTGCTGCTTTGCCTCTTAAACACCGATTAAGGCTCAAGATTTTCATTATCGTGCCTTAATATTCTTTTCTTTGTCCTATAATACTTTGCTGCTTCATTTCTGCCTCTGACAGGTTAGCTCAAGCTTTAAATGGCGCCGGTTGATCTCCCACAGGGTTTGAATTCTGTTTCTTTAATATAAATCCCTGTCTCCACCTTCCTTGGTCCTTTCTAATAAATTTTGCTCCTAAAACAGATCTTCTTCGGGTTCATCTGTCCTGGTAGCGCAGAAGTGTATCATGGCGGCCATTTCTTCAAAATATCCCTGCAAGACACGAATACTGTGAAGAAATCCATGGGCGAGGGTGGTGGGTGATGTGGATGGACAAAATGGACGTGCAGGAAATAGCCATGCAGATGGAGAAATGGGGAAATATCATGGAAACCAATGGCGGAATGCTCTGGTGGAGGAATAATGAAACACAGAGCGAATACCCGTAATGAACAAATGAAAAAATTAAAAAAAATACGACAAAACCAAAGATATAGTGACATAAACGGAGAATGTATGGGGCGTACACGTGGGTCTGACGTGGCGGGACGGGGTGACGAGGAACGGTCAACGGAAGACAAGATCACTCGGGACCGTTGATCACTGATAGATCAACGGTGGGAGATGACGGACAGTGGGCCACATACACGGTGGACATGGGCTAACAAACGTGCAGGTTCGTTAACGAATGGGCAGCTACGACGCGAGATAGTCGTTGGATGGAACACCCGAGATCGGACGGTCCACGGCGATTTCGCGCGCCATCCTCGTCCGGTCGTTAACGAGTGGGGGATAAGTTTAACGGTGGAGAATGGTGGTTTTGAAAACGTACACAAGGACACGCGGCAACAGCTGTGTGGAATCGCTGGGGCTCTGGGGAAAACCGCCCTGCGCGCAACGGTGGTGCGGAATTTACCGGCGGGTTTGGAGGTATGACGTATGGCAGGCGGGGTCCACTATTTCGGGCGTGCTCCGCGCCGTTGGATCTGGTGTTTAACGGACGGCGGAGATTCATCGATCAAACCAAATATATTAAAACCCCCAAATGCGCGTTTGCAAATGTTTTTTGATGATTTTTCGCGCGGAGAAAGGTTTGGAGGGCTAAGCACCTAGTGGATTTGGCGTTGGTCACAGCGCCAGGTCTTATGGGAGAGGAAAGTGCGGAGGTTAATGGAGAAAGGGGCTAGGACCAGAATACATAAATTTCACCATTTTGACTCATTTTTAATGCGTTTTGGGGGCAATCAAAGGGTAACGGTAGGGGAGATGGAGGGGGAAACTAGGGAAATAAGGGAGATGGGGAAATTTAAAGGAGATTTTGGGGAGATTAAGGGAGGAATTGGGGAGAAGACAAAGGGGAAACAGAGGTGACAATGTGGTGTTTTGTAGGGGTATAAAGGGAAATAATGGGCTTTTTGAGAAATAAATCAGCAGAGGAACCATATGTTAGGCACAGCACACAGAGACTCCAAGGAGGATGAATTTTCAAGGGAAAGGCATTCCTTGGAGGCTCCAGAGCAAACTAGCCCCCAGCTTGTTTGTCAAGAATTTCATAGGGGGGCTAACACCACCATTGCCACCACGAAGATCCAAAAGGAGGAACCGGAATATTCAAACGAGGAGGAGCGTCTCTTCCACTCCCAGATGTGGGTAAAGGGTTATTTTCTACAGTTCATTGTTGAAAATGGGAGCCAAAAGAAACTCATTTGAGTAGAGGTATTGAATAATTTGGGCTTTCCAACAATATCACACCCACATTCATACACCATTGGGTGGCTTCACCAAGGACAGGATCTCCGCGTCAGCCAGCAGTGTCGCCTTCCCTATAGCATCAAGCCCTTCAAAGATGAGGTATTATGTGACATTGCTCATCTTCAATTTTGTGATGTATTATTAGGCAAAATATACTTGTCAAAGAAAAATGCGATGTATGATTCCCGACCTCTCTTATTTTTGTTACTTTGGGAAATAAGTTGTACAGGATATCAGAACAACCACCGCCTGCTGCTATCTCTTTGGTTACTGCAAAACAATGTAGTAAGCTCATTTCCAAAACTGGGAATTTTTTTTTCCTTATGATCTGCCCTCAGGGAACGAAGAAGACTATGGCCATGACCTCCACACAATTCTTCTTTGTACAACAACAAAAAATGAAAAAGGTCATGGAGGAGTACAGGGACATCTTACACCTCACCCGCAGGGGTGCCTCTGCACTGTCAGGTCAAACAACCCATTGATCTGACCCTAGGCGCACCGCTGCCTGATGTTTCCATACCTCATGTGACCACACAGAAATAATAAACACATGTACTATTTGAGGCTGATAAAGTAACCAAATTTTTTGAACGCATCCAGTAAGTTCGCTAGCAAGTCCACAACATCTTCGACAAATCCAATACCAAGTTTAGTAAAATTTTCCCAATCTCATGGAGGAACACAACACGATGGGGACCATTGCTTCCTAAGAGGGGAGGAATGATCCAGGTGGATATTGGTGGCCACCCACCTATTCCATTTCGACCCCCACCATCGTTTCTTTCTGTTTCAGTACAACTTATTATTTTTTAGCATTTTTTCTAGTCCTGAACTTCTAGAGCCATTTTGAGGCCCTAAATGACGTTTTTTGGGAAAACCAGGACCAACATGGAAATTCCTTTAATGTCGCTCACGAAAAAATTATATTCCTCGGATAGATATTTCTAACAAGTTATTGATCGCACCAAATGGATATCATATGCCAAAGTTACGTCCCCGGGAATTTGATGTACCAATTTATCCAAACGAGTGCCATAGTTTTGGTGCTTCATCTCCTAGGGTTAGGGCTTTAGATGTTTAGGGTTTTCCATTGTTTCTCAAAAATAAATAGGCCTTCAAGCCTCATTGTAACACAGTTCAAAGGCATGTAGCCGCTACATCTCTTCTCAAAGATAAGCTGCTAGCACCCTATTTAGTTTATTTCCATTCTGTCTATAGTATTTCAGTTATTTGTTATTAATTAAATGAAGTATTATTTATGATGCATCTCTAATTTTATGTGTATTTATATATTTCATTTTGTTCCTGAATAAATTCAAATCAGTGGTATCATAGCGGTCTGCTCTTTCTCGATCGTTCTTTGCATGTCCCTAACAAGGTCGTGGTATAAGGAGTTAGGGCTCGATCTGGTTGAACCTTTGCAAGATCAGCCTCGCAAACCTCGATGAATGCCAATGTGGAAAGAAAAGAAAGATGAGGGATCATGAGATCCTATCAAAATCTTGCTCAAGGAGGCCCTCGAGAAACAAAGGAACGCAATTATGGATAACTTTTCCAATATCCTTCTACGGTTGTACACCCATGGTGCATCTACATCCAACAGTCACTCCGGAGGCGCCACTCCTTTTAAGGTATAAGTAAACTTTGAAATTCCCATATTTGAGGGCCAAATAGATGCACACGTCATACATATATGGTTGAATATATGAGAAGGATATTTCTCAGTTCATGACTTTTCTGACTATGAGAAGATATTTTTTGCACTCCTCAAAGTCGTCCCCCATGTCAAGGACTGGTGGGAAACCTACTGTGAGAAAAAGGACGAGGAGGAACCATCTCGGTTCTTGGTCGTACCCACCTGGAATTCTTTCTAAGATACCATCAAGGAACAATATTATCCCGTTGGGAGCTATGAGGAAAAGTATATACAATGGACAGCATTGTCGCAGCAAAGGGATCAAGATGTGCATGAGCTGACAAATCTGTTCCATACCCTGCTCACAAATTTGGGTATCAAATATTCAGAGAAACATTTGGTGTTGAAGTACTGCAGTTTTTTGCATAGATACATTCAGGAGGAAGTGGAGTTCCTCAACATCTCCTCTCTTGGTACAGAATACCGTTATGCTTCCAAGACTGAGCATAAATTCAAATAGAAGAAGCGAGACTTTGGATCTACAAATCAAAAGTAAGGGAAAGGTGCCCCCAAACCACATAAAAAATTACAAATACAAGGCTTGGCGGCCCAAGAAAACCTACCAAAGCCGCAAGCAAATAACAACATTATGAAGTTGAAGAAGGACACAGGGAAGTGGTATGAGTTCCATAAGAGCTCCACTCATAACACAAGTGAGTGTCGAGCCAAGCAATGACTCATGGCTGAGATGAAGGTTTCTCAATCAGATGCATGCTCTGACTTAGTATCATTACCCAACATGGGGAATGAAAAAGGGAAGAATATTATCGATGCAGAACCCAAAACTACCATTTCCACCACAAATATCCAGAAGGAGGAACCAGAATATCCAGAGGAGGAAGAGCATCTCTTCCACTCCTAGATGTGGGTAAACGGTTGTCTGCTATAGTTCATTGTCAACAGTGGGAGACAAAAGAACCTTATTTTAGCAGAGGTCATGAAGCGGTTGGGCTTGTCGACCGCAACACACCCATAGTTGTACATCATTAGGTGGCTTCACCGAGGATGGGATCTTCGCGTCAACCAGCAGTGTCGTTGTCCCTACAGCATCAAGCCCTTCACTAATGAGGTATTATGTGAAATTTCTCCTCTTCATGTTTGTGATGTATTATTAAGCCAACCATACTTATGGAAGTGACATACTGTGTATGAGTCCATGTCTTGTGATTTTATTGTTACTTTTGGAAATAATTTTTACAGGATACCAGAGGTACCACCGTCTACCACTATCTCTTTGGTTACTACAAAAAAATGTAATAAGGTCATTTCCAAAACCAGGAAATTTTTTTTCCTGATGATCCACCCTCAGGTAAGAAGAATATTGTGGCCACAACCTCCAGACTGGGCTCCTATGCATGACAACAACAAATTAACAAGGTCATGGAGGAGTACGAGGAAATCTTCACCTCCACCGTAGGGGTTCCTCTGCACTGTCAGGTCAAGAACCCCATTGATCTAACACAGGAGAGCCACCACCTGATGTTTCCATACCTCATGTGACAATATAGACAGAATCCACACATGTACTGTATGAGGCTGATAAGGCAACCAAATTTATTGAATGCATCCAAAACATTTTCCAGGAGGTCCACAACATCTTCGACAAATCCGATACCAATTTCAACAGAATTTTCCTCATCTCATGGAGGAAATCAACGCAATGGGGAAAATTGATTCCTAAGGGGCAATGAATGATCTAAGTGGAGAATGGTGGCCACCCACCTATTCCATTTGGATCCCCACCATCGGTTCTTTGATTCTTTCAGTTTCATCACAACTTACTATTTTTTTTAGCATTTTTTCGGGTCTTGAACTTCCAGAGCCATTTTGAGGCCCTAAACAATGTTTTTTGGGAAAACCGAGAGCATCATGGTAATTCCTTCTATGTCACTCATGTAAAAAGTTGTATTCCTTGGATAGATATTTCTAACAAGGTATTGATCACGTCAAACATATATCATATGCCAAAGTTACGTCCCCAGGAATCTGATGTACCAATTTACCTAAACGAGGCCCATATTTTTGGAGCTTCATCTCCTAGGGTTAGGGTTTTGGATGTTTAAGGTTTTCCATTGTTTCTAAACAATATATAGGCCTTCGAGCCTCATTTTAATATAGTTCAGAGGCCTGTAGCTGCAACATATCTTCTCAAAGATAAGCTACCAGCGCCCTAGCTAGTTTATTTCCATTCTCATCTGTAAGCATATTTCAATTATTTTTTATTAATGAAATGAAGTTTTATTTATGTTGCATCTATGATTTTATGTGTATTCTATATTTCAGTGTGTTCCTACATAAATCCATATTAGTGTTATCAAATCGTTCTACTCTTTCTCAATCCTTCTTTGCAAGTCCCCAACAAGGTCAAGGTATAAGGAGTTAGGGCTCGATCTAGTTGAACCTTTGCAAGATCAGCCTCGCAAACCCTGACGACCGCCCATGAGGGAAGAAATGAAAGATGAGGGAGCAGGAGGTCCTATCAAAATATTGCTTGAGGAGGCCCTTGAGAAACAAAGGAACGATAATGGATGAATTTTCCCAGATCTTTCTACGGTTGCCCACCGACGACGCATCTACATCCAACAGTCACTCTGGAGGTGCAACTCCTTTTAAGGTATAAGTAAACTTTGAAATTCCCATATTTAAGGCCAAAATAGATGTATACACTATAGATAGGTGGTTGAATATATTAGAATGATATTTCTCATTTCATGACTTTTCTGACCGGGAGAAGATTATTTTTGCACTCCTCAAAGTCATCCCCCATGTGAAGGACTGGTGGGAAACCTACTGTGAGAAAAAGGATGAGGAGGGAACTCTATGTTCTCGGTCGTACCCACTTGGAATTATTTTTGAGATGTTGTCAAGGAACAATATTATCCCGTGGGGAGCCGTGAGGACAAGTATATACAATGGACTATGTTGCAGCAACAAAGGGATCAATAAGTGCATGAGATAACGAATATGTTCCAGCCCTGCGCACAAATTTGGGTATCAAGGATTCAGAGAAAAATTTGTTGCTGAAGTACCATAGTTGTCTGTACAGATACATTCAGGAGGAAATGTAGTTCCTCGACATCTCCTCTCTTGGTACGACATACCGGTATGCTACCAAGATTAAGCAGAAATTCAAACAAAAGAAGCAATAATTTGGATCTATGAATCAAAAGCAAGGGAAAGGTGCCCCCAAACCACAGAACAAAGGAAAAATCCAAGTCATGGTGTCCCAAGACAACCTACCAAAGCCGCAAGAAAAGAAAAACATCGTGAAGCTAAAGAAGGACATGGGGAAGTGTTGTGAGTTACATAAGAGCTCCACTCACAACATAAGTGAGTGTCAGGCTAAGCAGTCACTGGTGGCTGAGATGAAGGCTTTTGAATCGGATGCATGCTCTGAATTTGAATCTGAATCTGACAAGGGGAATGATAAAGGGCAACATATTATCGATGCGGATTCCAATGCCACCATTTCCACCACGAATATCCAGAAGGAGGAACCGAAAGATCCAGAGGAGGAGGAGAATATCTTCCACTCCCAGATGTGGGTAAAGGGTTTCCCACTATAGTTTATTTTCAATAGTGGGAGCCAAAATAACCTCATTTTCGCAGAGGTCATGAATCGGTTGGGCTTTTCTAACCACAACACACCCACAACCGTACACCATCGGGTGGCTTCACCAAGGAAGGGATCTCCGCATCAACCACCAGTGCCACCTTCCCTACAACATCAATGATCTATATTTATGTAGGAACACATTGAAATATAGAAATACACATAAAGGCAGAGATGCAGTAGAAATAAAACTTCATTTAATTAATAAAAAATAGCTAAAATATGCTTACAAGAAGAATGGAAATAAACTAGCTAGGGTGCTAGTAGCTTATCTCTGAGGAGAGATGTGGTGGATACAGGCCTCTAAACTGTGTTAAAATGAGGCTTGAGGGCCTATTTATTATTTAGAAACAATGTAAAACCCTAAACATCCAAAAACATAACCCTAGGAGATGAAGCGCTGAAACTATGGGCCCTGTTTGGGTAAATTGGTAAATTAATCTTCCCGGGGAAGTAACTTTGGCATACAATCTTTGTTTGACGCACAAAATACCTCGTTAGAATGATCTATAAGAGGAATAAAACTTTTTATTTGAGAAACATAGAATTAACTTCCACTTTTCTCCCATTTTTTCCAAAAAATGTCGTTTAGGGCCTCAAAATGGCTGTGGAATTTCAGGACCCGAAAAACTGCTAAAAATAGTAAACTGTGCTACAATTAAGGAATATGAAATTTTTAAAGAAGAAATGGTGGGGCCCCAAGTGAAATAGGTAGGTGGCCACAAATATCCACCTAGATGATGATTCCTCCCCCCTTAGGAAGCAATGGTCCCCATTGCGTTGAGTTCCTCCATGAGATGAGGAAACTTCTGCTCAACTTGGTCCTTGGTGAACCATTTGCCTTGGTGCAAGAGTTGGCCAACTTTGACAACAAAATACAGTTGGATATTCTATTGGCTAGTGTTCTTGATTTGAATTTCCATTATATGATTTGTGGTGGCCTGCTCCATGCAATTCAAGTTTAACTTTGTTGGTGTGAGTTGTTCTACAATGGCGGAGGTGTCTAGTAGAGGGGCGAAGTAAGGCCGAAGGCAGTCCACATTGAACACTAGGTGTAGACCAAGGAATGGTGGAATAATTAGCTCAAAGTAATTGTCCCATATAGCCTTGGTGATGGTGTACGACCCATATCAGAGCAGGTGAAGCTTGCGGTGGGGTCAAACGAGGCACTCCTTCTCCAAATGTAGCCACACTTTGTCACCCACCTGGAAGTTGTGTGGCACCCGATGTTGATAATTTTTTGCTTGTACTTAGCATTGGATCTGTCCAATATGTCATGAACCTATTGGTGGATGTGTTGAATGCGCTCAATGAATTTGTTTACCTTGTTAGATTTAGAATGGACATAAGCCGAATCGGCCTTAGTAGTTGCAAATGGCATGGCTATGTCAATGGGACATAGTGGTTGGAATCCCAAGCCCACCTAAAAGGGGTTGTGGCCAGTTGAGCTATGGAGAGCCTAGTTATAACTGTGTTGTACATAGGGAAGGCTCTCATCCCATTTGTGTGGATTCTTTGAATTCTACATTCGTAGAATGTGTATGATCATCCTATTGATGACCTCTGTCTGGCCATCAGTTTGGCCGGGATGGAATGTTGTTGACATGGTGAGCTTGGTGTCCAACATTGACCAAAGGTTGGACCAAAATGTGCTGAGTAACCTAATTTCCCAATCTAAGATTATATAATGTGGGATCCCAAAGTGCACCCACACTCGTTCAAAGAAGAGTTTAGCAGTGGTTTCTGTTGTGATATTCTTCTTGTAGGCCGCCATAATGGCCATCTTCGAGAATCTGTCGATGACCACGAAAACACATTCATTTCCATGCTTAGTAGAAGGAAGGCCCGACATGTAATCCATGGAGATGGATTTCCAAGGTCGACTCGGGGTACTAGCGGAGTATAGAGGCCTTGCTTCTAGATGGTAGATATGGCAATAGCACAAGCAACACCGTATCTAATGTACTTCCCGACATCCTATCAAAGGTTCAGCCAATAGAAATGCTTATGTATTATTGCCACTATTTTATTGACCCCGAAATGCCTAGTGACCTAACTGTAGTGCGCTTCCAAAATCATCTTGGCACGCTTGCTTGAAGGAACACAAAGGTGTCCCAAGTGACATAACAGTGCATCCTAGAGGTGAAAATTTAAAACTTACATACCCTCCAAGTGTGTCTTGTATGTGTGGTCGGATTCTTGATAATTCATGTAGAGAAGTGGCAAGTCAGATGTCTCATGTCCACAAGAGTTGATAACGGTGGTTAGAGCCACGATCGGTGGTCAACTGAGGTAGTCTACAACATTATTGGTGTTGTCCTTCTTGTACTTGATGTTCAAATGAAAATGTTGCAGATATGTGGACCACTTCTAATGGTGATTGTTCTGCAAATTCCCTTGTGTCTGTATGAATTTCAGGGGTCAATGGTCTAAGTGGATGACTATTTCCTTCCCCAAAATGTAATTATTCCATTGTCAGCAAACCTACACAATGGAATACATTTCTTTGTCATAAGTGGGATACTTTCAGACTGTGTCATACAATTTCTCACTATGATATGCCACTGCATGCCCCCTTTGAGTAAGAACTACCCCAATAGCATATTTAGAGGAATTTGTCTCGATCTCAAATGGTTGTTGCAAGTTGGGTAATGTGAGCATTAGGGCAAAGCAGAGATGATTTTTCAATTCTACGAATGCTTTCTGTTGAGATTCTGACCAAAAGAAATTTTCTTTCGCTCCTCCCTTAGTGACTTGAATCAAGGGCCAAATGATATGAGAGAATCCCAACACGAACCTGCAGTAGAAATTAGAAGGACCCAAAAAGCTGAAAAGCTCTGTTAGTGTGGTTGGGGTTGGCCAATCCCGAATGACTTGGATCCTGGCTGGATCCACATGCACCCCCCGCTCATCCATAATATATCCCACATACTGAACCTCGGTCATGCAAAAAGTGCACTTCTCCAAATTGGCACACAACTTGTGTTGCCGCAGTGTTTGGAGGACCTATCGGATGTGGTGGAGGTGCTCTTCCCAAGTCTGGCTAAGGATCAAGATGTCATCCAAGTACACTAGAAAAAAATGAGTTGGTGAATGGCTGCAATATGTTTTCCATTAGCCTCATGAAGGTTGTGGGAGCATTCGTCAAGCTAAAAGGCATGACCAACCATTTGTAAAGTCCCTCCTTGGATTTGAAGGCAGTCTTCCACACATTAAAGGGTTCGATTGGTACGTGGTGATACCCGGACTTCAATTCGATCTTGCTAAAATATTTTTTCCCTTTGAGTTGGTCAAGAAGGTCATCAATATGTGTGATCAGGTACCTATTCCGGACAACGATCTTGTTTAGTGCCCGGTAGTCAATACAGACTCTCCAAGCCCCATCCTTCTTTTGCACCAACACAATCAAGCTCCCACAAGGCAATGAACTCAGGCGACTGTGACCTTTTTGCAGCATCTCTTGAATCTGCCTCTTGATTCCATAATTATCCAGAATAGAGCATCGATAGATTGTTCCATTGGGAAGCGGCACACCTGGGGTCACATTAATGGGGTGCTTGACCTCACAGTGCAGAGGCACCCCTGCGAGTGAGGTGAAGATGTCCCCGTACTCCTCCACTACATTGTTCATTTGTTTTTGTCATGCAAAGGAGCCCTGTTTGGAGGTCGTGGACATAGTCTTATTCTTTCATTGAGGGGGGATCATCATGAAAACAAATTTCCCAGTTTTGGAAATGAGCTTACTGCATTGTTTTGTAGTAGCCAAAGAGATAGGGACAAGCAGTATTACCTCTAGTATCATGTACAACTTATTTCCTAAAGTAACAATAACAACGCGAGGTACAGACTCATACACAGCATGTCACTTCCACAAGTAGGGTTCGCCTAATAATACATTACAAACATCAAGAGGAGAAATGTCACATAATACCTCATCCATGAAGGGCATCATGTTGTAGGGAAGGCAACACTATTGGTTGATGTGGAGGTCCCATCCTTGGTGAAGCCACCCGATGGTGTATGGTTTTGGGTGTGTTGTGGCCGAAAAGCCCAACCGCTTCATGACCTCTGTTGAAATGAGGTTTTTTTGTTGGAAATGCTGAGAGGGGGGTGAATCAGTATTTCTTTTCAATTGTTAGTTTTACCAGTTAGATCACTTATAATTAGAACACAAAATGAACAATAAGATTAGATGCTTTTATTAATATCTTCTTTACAATAAATAAGGTACAATAATGTGTATGGCTCCAACCCTAGATGAAGATACCAATCTTCAATCCTTCCAAGCACCAACTTGTACTTTTCCAAGAATCAACTTGGACTTCACAAGGCTCCTACCTCTAGGGCTCCAACCCTATCTTCCCAAGGCACCAACCTTATCACTTTGAGGCTCCAACATCATCTATGGTACAGGAACCCACCTGGTCTTCTTGAGGACTCCTATCCTCTGGGGATCCAACACACAACTTTAATTTGTCAAGATATATTCAATGGTTCTTCAAGGATCACAATAACATCTGCAACGAGCCTTGTCAAACTCTTTTTCAGCATTGCCTTCTCCAATCACTTCATCAATGACAACCTTTTCTTCTTTATAAGTTGTCTCCACAGCTCTTCATGGTACCCAACCAAAGATCTCCAAAGTCACCTCATGATGGCTTCAACGGATCATGGTCTCCAAGACTAACTCCAAGATTTGTTATTACAAGGTGTCTTCAATAGGTCACCAACAATGCTTCAATATGTCTTCAATAATTTCTTCGAAAATATTCTCCAATGGCCTAAGTGGTGTTCCAAGGTCTGCTACCTCAAGTCAACACAATATTTTTCCAATACACTAGATGGTTTTCAAATATGCTCAAGAGGAATTCAATAGACCTTCAATACTTCTTCTACAAGGCCTCAAATCTTCTCAACAAGTCTGCTCCAACAAGGTTAGTAGAAGTTCTTCCAAGACTCTGTTCTTCAAGTCTACTCCCAAGAGGTCACTAGGTTGCTTCAAGGTACTCTATAAAAACTGCAAATCTCTTCACGACATTTTCTGCATTAAGTTTCGTCAACAAATAATGCTTCAATAATATTTAGTCAATGGTCCAAAAATGCTTCAAAGGATTTCTATAAATGATGGTCTTTTAAATCTGATTCATTTACAAGAATTATCACAGTCAAATGACAGTCTACTATACCAGCTTCACTGATCTTTCAATTCTAAGTTTTGTGGTAGTTTTTTTTCCTCCAGCAAATGATTTTTGTGGTATATCATTCCCAAGTGACCATAATATATATATAATATGAACTTATGGTGATTGTCCAAAGCTTGAAAATATGATTGTACTCACTTTTAGCTTGCATGTCTGAAGTTATTTGGTTGGTTGTAGCCTAGTCAGAGCTAGAAGAGAGGGTATACCATAAAAATTTGTCTAACTAGTGATATCCTTGTTCTCTTCCACAGATCCTCTCAATTTGTCCAAATATTTTCCTCTACAATGATAGTCCACTACTTTAAGAAGAATTAGCCCAAAAAAAAGTCGTCAAGTCCTCCTCGGCCTCCAATTTCTTCTCTCCAGTTATATTCTGAATTTTTACCGAAAATACTTGGTCAGATGAACAATTTGAACCTCCTTTTTATATAATATTTACGTCGAGATCAAGGAACACGTCTTTCTAGACATAGGCCGACATGAATTCCAAAGTTTAGGTTGTCTCATAATTGATTATATTTTTCTTAACTTAAAAATTTAATATCTCATCAACCGTTGGGAGTTTTGGGGCAAGTAAAGGCTCATTCAAAAGAGGAAAAAATACTCGTTAAGATGGTATAGAACTTATTGTGGAAATATTCCTCCAAGGTGTTAAAAATAATTTTTCTTTGTGACTGCCCTTGAAATTTTTAGTGCAGAAGGTGATTAGGACAACAATATATTTAGGGCTTCTTCATTGTTATGGCTCCAAGTTCTTCATCATAGTGTGTCATCATGTATTTCATCAATATAATTCATGTCATCATGGTAATGTAACCTCCATGTCATGTAATAGTGTAGTGATATGTCATCCATATGTCAAAGTGCAGCATCCATTAATATGCTATCAAGAGAGCTACAAGGTAGTCATCCATATCAAATGAGATCTTCCAGCAATGTCATCAGAAGCCATCAAGTGATCTCCAAGTCCTTTATGTTGTGTAATCATTGTCCATGTCATGTCATAGTGCAGTGATATGTCAATACCTTCATTGGGTGCCATCACGTATGACATCATCAAATGTGGTCACTCATGTATAGTCCTCCATATGTCATCAAGGGCTCATCATTGGCACTTAAGTTCTAGATCACTATGAACATCAATCAAGGCACATGATTGGTACTTGGCATCATCATGGTTAGTACAAGGACTTTCGGTACTAGGACATTATGGTCAATGGATATTTAGGACAACACTTCTTCATTAGTGGCTTGAAATCTTCATAAATGGTCTCCTAGTCAGCCAAGAGGCATGGCATCATCATATGGAACTAGGCATCTCAAGAATATTGACATCTCAGTCAATGCCATATTGACATCAATGACAAACTTGATTAACAATGTCCCCCTTTTTCATTGATGGAAATATGTCTTTCCCTTCCAACATTCTCTCCCCCTTTGACATCAATGGCAAACAGGGTACCCAAGTACTCTCCCCCTGTCAAGCTACTTCTTTTCTTCATGAATAGTAGTCTTTCATAGATAGGTTACTCCCCTTGTCATGGTGCTCTTCCTTCTCACAATGTGGTCCATGATATGTTTGCATTTATTCATGTGGTGATCCAACTTCTCCTGCCTGCATAAACTCTTCTATCTCAAGAAAACTTGTTGCCTTGTAAACTAGTTGAATAAAACCAGTTCATCGGATGAATAATGGATCATGTTCTTCAATGAAGTTTCTCCAAAGAGATGATCTATCAAAGGATTATCGTCCAAGTGTGACTCATCAAGGTTTTCATAGGGGCCCACTCTCGGATATAATCTGCAAGAATGGTCAAGAATCACAAGCTCCCCCTAATAGTATGCATAGTATTTTTCTTGGCAGAAATATATCACCAAACCTGGTAATATAATCTCTGCCAAAGATGTATTCATCAAATCAAAAACATTTGTTGTTGATTGGAATGTTCAAGAGACTTTTGGATCCAATTTGCTTCCTTCTCCATACTTTTGTAATTTTCTTCTCTGGCTTGGTTGTCATGGTTTTAGGGACCCAAGTCAAGTTACAACCATGTGCCATATGTCCAATGTTATGGCAGTTGAAGCACTCTATCTTGTTCATTAATAAGAAATCATGACTTCTTCTTGCAAAATTTCTTCTAGGATATTAACGGGGACCATTATATTTGTCTTTGTCATATGCCCTACAATATTTTTCCATGTTCCCAAAGTTTGTACAAGAATAGCAATATCCAAGAAATGTACTTTGGTACCTGGGAGATGAAGAGTTCCCTGAAGTACTTCTAAAGTATTTTTGCCTTAGGATTCTTTGATGATATTCATTTCCTTTCTTATTCTTGAAACCATCTGCAAGTCTCCTTGGAGTAGAATTTCTTCCATTGTTCTCTTGATTCTTCTCATTGCCTTTGCTGGAACTGGGAGCATAAACGTTTCTTTCTAGGTTCCTCATATTATCATTCTTGCTTGAGGATTCACCTACATAGCCAAGACCTGATTTATCAAGGGGATACCTTTGATGACTTAGGATGTCATCTAGGGTTTGAGATATTTTCAATTTCTTATTCAACAAGTCAACTTGCGTTTTAAGAAAGACAATTTCTCATTTCAACTTTTCACAATCTCCATCTTTCATAACTAGTTGATTCTTCATTTCTTCCATCATCCTTGTTTCTTCGTGTGCTTTGATTTTAAGGGAGATGATATTTGATTTCATTTGTAGACTTATTCATTCTCCTTTGCTAGACTGCTCTCCATTTCTACTTTTATTCTTGTAGCTTCACATGTTTCGGCCTTGAAAATATTTATCTCTAGTTTTAGTTTGAATATTTCTTCGTCCTTTTCTTATAGTTGGCATATCATGGTGTTTCTCTCCTTTTCTGCTTCATCAACTTGTCCTTGTATGAATGCCAAAGTTTCCATCACCTACTCGACTCCTTGTGCTTGTTTCCTTGCTTCTTCTATTTGAGATCTAAGAGAGGATACCTCTTCCTTTTATTGACCAATCTCTGCTTCAAGATTGTTCAAGTTCTTAATTATTTGTTCAAAGTGGCTTGACAAAGCTTATTCCCTTTTATTTTCCTTATCCAATTGATTTGTCATAGATATGACTTCTTCATGATTTTTTTTTTTTATGAAGTTCCTCCTTAAGTTTGGTGAGCTCCTCATTTCCTTCTTGTACTTGAAGCTTAAAAAGGTAAACTTCCTTCCTTGTATTGTCTTGGTCACCATCTTGCGCTTTCCTCGTAAGTTGCTCATTTTCCTTTTTCAACATGTTAATCTCTTCCATGGAAGCCATAATTTTAGTTAGGAGATACTCTTCAAAGTCTTCTTTTTTCTCTTCATTTTCTAGGTCTTATTTTGATCCGGATTTATGAAAGAATGCAACAGAATACAGAAATAACCATAAACATAGAGATGCGGTGGAAATAATGCACCATTTCATTAATATCAAATAACAGAAATATGCTTATAGACATAATGGAAATAAAATAGCTAAGGTGTTGGTAGCGAATCTCTGAGAAGAGATGTGGTGGCTACAGACCTTTGAACTGTGTTACAATGAGGCTCGAGGGCCTATTTATTATTGAGAAACAATGGAAAAACTGAAAAGTCCAAAACCCTAACTCTAGGAGATGAAGCGCCAAAACTGTGGGCCCCCGTTTGGTTAAGTTGGTGTTTCAACTTCACGGGGACGTAACTTTGGCATCTGATCTATGTTTGACGTGCTCAATATCTCATTAGAAATATCTATCCAAGGAGTAAAAATTTCGATGTGAGCAACACCGTTCCATGGACCCATGTTGCTCTCAGTTTTCCCAAAAAACGTCGTTTAGGGCCTCAAAACGGCTCCGGAAGTTCAGGACCCGAAAAACTGCTAAAAATAGTAAGTTGTGTTGCAACTTAAAAACTGAACGAACTGATGGTGGGGGTTCAAATGGAATAGGTGGGTGGCCACCAATATCCACCTGGATCATTAAGGCCCCAAAACGGCTCCGAGAGTGCAGGACTCGAAAACCTGTTAAAAATAGTAAGTGGTGCTGAATGTGAAAAGCTGCAAGAATTGATGGTGTGGGTCCAAATGGAATAGGTGGGTGGCCACCGACATCCACCTAGATCATTCCTCCCTCCTTAGGAAGCAATGGTCCCCATTGCATTAAGATCCTCCCTGAGATGAAGCAAATTCTATTGAAATGGGTATTAGATTTGTTGAAGATGTCATGGACCTGTGGGCAGACATGCTGGATGCATTTAGTAAATTTGGTTTCTTTATCAGCCTCAAACAGTACATGTGTGGATTTTGTATGTGTATTTTCAGGAGGTATGGTAACATCAGGCGGCGGTGCGTTGGGGGTCATATCAATGGAGTACTTGTCCTGATAGTGTAGAGGAACCTCTGTGAGTGAGGAGAAATTGTCCTCGTATTCCTCCATGAATTTTTCCATCTGTTGCAGCCGTGTAGGGGAGCCTTGTTTTGAGGTTGTGGCCACAATATTCTTCTTTCCCTATGAGCAAGTTGTAAGAAAAATGAATTTCCTTGTTTGGGAAACAATATTACTGCTTTGTTTTGCATTAGTCAAAGAGATGACAGGAGGCAGCACTACCTCTGGTATCCTGTACAAGTTATTTCCCAAAGTAATAATAACATCATGAGGCCTAGACTCATACACAGCACGTCACCTCCACAAGTATGGTTGGCCTAATAATACATCAACTACATCAAGAGGAGCAACATCACATAATACCTCATCTGTGAATGGCTTGATGTTGTATGGAAGGCGGCATTGTTGGCGGATGCAGATATCTCTCCCTGGGTGAATCCGTCCGATGGTTCACGACCTCTGCTGAAACGAGGTTCTTTTGGCTTCCACTATCGGCAAGGAATTGCAGCGGAGAAACCTTCACCCACATTTTCTAATGGAAGAGGCGCTCCCCCTCATCTAGATCCTCTGGGTCCTCCCTCTGGATCTTAGTGGTGGCAACAATGGCACTAGGATCTGCATCAATGATATGCTTCCCTTTGTCATTTCCTTTGTCTAGTTCTGACTCAGGATTAGAAAACGCATCTGATTCTTGTGCCTTTAGTTCGGCCACCAATGATTGTTTGGCCTGACACTCATTTGTGCTGTGAGTGGGGATGTTATGAAATTCACACTACTTTCCTATGTCCTTATTTTGATTTTTGGTGTTGTTCTGAGTAGCACTGCTTTGGCCTTGCCCCTTTTTCTTCGGTTCGGGGGCACCTTTCGGATTCGCAGATCCAAAGTCTTGCTTCTTCTGCTTAAAATTCTGCTCGATCTTGGTGGCATAGAGACATGTCGTGCCAAGCGATGTAATGTCAAGGAACTCCATTTCCTCCTGAATGTGTTTGTGTAGACAGCCACAGTACTTGAGCACCAAATGTCTCTCTGAATATTTAATACCCAACTTTGTGTGTAGGGTATGGAACAGATTCATCAGTTCGTGCACATCTTCATCCCTTTGTTGCCGCAGTGTGGTCCATTGGATGTATTTCTCCTCATAGATCCCCACGAGGTAATATTGTTCCTTGATGCCGTCTCGGAACGAATTCCAAGTGGGTGTGGCTGAGACCAGAGAGGGTTCCCCTTCTTCCTCTTGCTCACAGTAGGTTTCCCACCAGTCTTTGACATGGGAGGCGGCTTTGAGGAGTGCAAAAATAATCTTTTCTCGGTCAAAGAAATCATGGAACGAGAAATACCCTTCCAGCAAATTCAACCATCTATCTACGATGTCTACATCTATTTGGCCTTCAAATACCGAAATATCAAAGTTTACATGTACCTTGAAGGGAGTGGCACCTCCAGAGTGGTTGTTGGATGTAGATGCGCCATAGGTGGGCAGTCGTTGAAGGATCGGAGAAAAGTTATCTATCATCGCATTCCTTTGTTTCTCGAGGGCCTCCTCGAGCAATATTTTGAGATAATCTCCTGCTCCCTCATCTTTCTTTTCTTCTACCATGGGAGGTCGTCGGGGTTTGCGAGGCTGATCTTGCAAGGGTTCAACCAGATCGAGCCCTAACTCCTTATACCCTGACCGCATTGGGGACATCCAAAGAAAAATAAAGAAAGAGCAGACCGCTCTGATACCACTGATCTAGATTTATGCAGGAACGCAACAGAATACAGAAATAACCATAGACATAGAGATGTAGCAAAAATAATGTGTCATTTCATTAATATCAAATACAGAAATATGCTTACAGACATAATGGAAATAAAATAGCTAGGGTGCTGGCAGCAAATCTCTGAGAAGAGATGTGGTGGCTACAGACCTCTAAACTGTGTTACAATGAGTCTCGAGGGCCTATTTATTATTGATAAATAATGGACAAACTGAAAATTCAAAAACCCTAACTCTAGGAGATGAAGCACTAGAACTGTGGGCCCCCGTTTGGGTAAGTTGGTGTTTCAACTTCACAGGGACGTAACTTTGGCATCCGATATCTGTTTGATGCGCTCAATAGCTCATTAGAAAGATCTATCTGAGGAGTAAAAATTTATATGTGAGCAACATTAGTCCATGAACCCATGTTTCTCCCAATTTCCCCAAAAAACGTCGTTTAGGGCCTCAAAACGGCTCTGGAAGTTTAGGACCCGAAAAACTGCTAAAAATAGTAAGTTGTGCTGCAACTTAAAAATTGAACGAACTGATGGTGGGGGTTCAAATGGAATAGGTGGGTGGCCACCAATATCCACCTGGATCATTAAGGCCCCAAAATGGCTCTGGGAGTGCAGGACTCGAAAACCTACTAAAAATAGTAAGTGGTGTTGAATGTGAAAAGCTGCAAGAATTGATGGTGTGGGTCCAAATGGAATAGGTGGGTGGCCACCGATATCCACCTAGATCATCTTTAGCCTTGTTGTCATCTCTTTTATCTCTATTTTCCTTAATGGGTTTTGGAACTTTTTCTTATTTTCCATCATCTTGTTGACTAGAGATCATTGTTAATGCCCCTTTTGAGTGAAGATCATGAATTTTGTCCCATATGCCTTTTGTTGACAAACAATTTTCAAAATGGCCTTCATAGAGTTTGGTAGCCCATCCAAAATTTCCTTTGTTGCTCTTGTATTGTACTCCTTGGATTATCCTTCCATCATGCTATCAATAATCATTGATTTCCAAACTTCAATGCCTTGATTCTTTAATAAATTCCTCATTCTTTCCTCCCATATATCTAAGTTTCCATTGAACAATGGAGCTTTCACAAATTGATTGACTTCAATGTCGATGGTTGAGGAAGACACATCCTTAGGAGGATTGGAGACTTTCTTCTTTTGCTTTTCCATTTGTGTTCTAAGCATCAACCTTCAAGATGATAGTCTTTGAGTGAAGATATTGGTTTTGATTCCAATTTTTGAAATACTGAGAGGGGGGTAAATCAATATTTCTTTTCAATTGTTAGTTTTACTAGTTACATCACTTATAATTAGAACACAAAATGAACAATAAGAGTAAATGTTTTTATTAATATCTTCTTTACAATAAATCAAGTACAATAATGTGTACGACTCCAACCCTAGATGAAGACACCAATCTTCAATCCTTCCAGGCACCAACTTGTACTTTTCCAAGCACCAACTTGGACTTCACGAGGCTCCGACCTCTAGGGCTACAACCTGGTCTTTCCAAGGCACCAACCTTGTCACTTTGAGGCTCCAACCTCATCTTTGGTACAGACACCCACCTGGTATTTTTGAGGACTCCTATCCTCTAGGGCTCCAAACCAGAGCTTCAATTTGTCAAGATAGATTCAACATTTCTTCAAGGCTCCAAAGAACGCCTGCAATGAGCCTTGTCAAACTCTTTGCCAACATTTCCTTCTCCAAATCACTTCATTAATGGCAACCTTGTCTTCTTTAGAAGTTGTCTCCATAGCTCTTCATGATACCCAACCAAAGATCTCCAAAGTCACCTCATGATGGCTTCAACGCATCATAGTATCCAAGACTAACTCCAAGATCTATTATTACAAGGTGTCTTCAATAAGTCATCAACAATTCTTCAATATGTATTCAATAATTGCTTCAAAAATATTATCCAATGGCCTAAGTGATTTTCCAAGGTCTGCTTCCTTAAGTCAACACAATCTTCTTCAAATAAACTAGATGGTATTCAAAGATGCTCAAGAGGACTTCAATAGACCTTCAATACTACTTCTACAAGGCCTCAAATCTTATCACAATTTCTGCTCCAAAAAGGTTAGTAGGTGGTCTTCCAAGAGTCTATTCTTCAAGTATGTTCCCAAGATATCACTAGGCTGCTTCAAGGTACTCTCTAAAAACTACAAATTTCTTCACGACATTTTCTTCATTAAGTTGGTTCAACAAATAATGCTTCAATAATATTTAGTCAATGGTCCAAAAATGCTACAAAGGACTGCTCTAAATGATGGTCTTTTAAATCTGATTCAACTACAAGAATTATCACAATCAAATGGCAGTCTACTATTCCAACTTCACTGATCTTTTAATTCTGATTTTTGTGGTAAGTTTTCTTCCTCCAGTAAATGAGTTTTGTGGTATAACATTCCCAAGTAACTATAATATATATATAATCCAAACTTATGGTGACTGTCTAAAGCTTTAAAAGACGACCGTACTCACTTGTAGGTTGCATGTCTAAATATTTGTGGTTGGTTGTAGCCTAGACCGAGATGGAAGAGAGGGTATACCATAAAAAAAATTCCAACCAGTGATATCCTTGTTCTCTTCTTCCACAGATCCTCTCAAGTTTTCCAAATATTTTCCTTTGCAATGACAGTCCACTACTGTAAGAATAATTAGCCCAAACAAAAGTCTTAAAGTCCTCCTCGACCTCCAATTGCTTCTTTATGGTTATATTCTGAATTTTACCGAAAATACTTGGTCAAATGAGCAGTTTGAACCTCCTTTTTATATAATATTGACATCAAGATGAAGGAACACGTCTTTCTAGAGGTAGGCCGACATAAATACCAAAGTATAGGTCAGCTCATAATTAATTATATTTTTCTTAACTTAAAAATTTGATATCTCATCAACCGCTGGGAGTTTCGGGGAAAGTAAAGGCTCATTAGAAAGAGGAAAAAATCCTCTTTAAGATGTTATAGAACTTATTATGGAAAGATGCCTCCAATGTGTCCAAAATAATTTTTCTTTGTGAGTGATCTTGAAATTTTTAGTTCAGAAGGTGATTAGGACAGAAAGGTCTTTAGGGCTTCTTCACTGTTATGACTCCAAGTTCTTCATCATAGTTTGTCATCATGTATGTCATCAATATCATTCATGTCATCATGGTAATGTATCATCCATGTCATGTAATTGTGTAGTGATATGTCATCCATATGTCAAAGTGAAACATCCATTAATATGCCATTAAGAGAGCTACAAGGTAGTCATCCATATCAAATGAGATCTTCCAACAATGTCATCAGATGCCATCAAGTGATCTCCAAGTCCTTTATGTAGTGTAATAATTTTCCATGTCATGTAATAGTGCAGTGATATGTCAAGACTTTCATCAGGTGTCATAACTTATGAAATCATCAAATGTGGTCATTCATGTATAGTCCTCCATATGTCATCAAGGGCTCATCATTGGCACTTAAGGTCTGGATCACTATGAACATCAATCAAGGCACATGATTGTTACTTGGAATCATCTTGGTTAGTTCAAGGAATTTTGTTACTAGGACATTATGGTCAATGGATATTTAGACAACACTTCTTCATTAGTGGCTTGACATCTTCATAAATGGTCTCCTAGTCAACCAAGAGTCATGGCATCATCATCTGGAACCAGGCATCTCAAGAATATTAACATCTTAGCCAATTCCATATTGACATCAATGACACCTTGATTAACACTTTTGGCTCCCACTGTCGACAATGAATTGTAGCAGGGAACCCTTTACCCACACCTGGGAGTGGAAGAGATGATCCTCTTCCTATGGATCTTCTAGTTCTTCCTTCTCGATCTTCATGGTGGAAACGATGGTGTTGGGCTTTGCATAGATAATTTGCTTCCCTTTTTCATTCCCCTTGTTGGGTTCTGTTTTATATTCGGAGAATGCATCTAATTCAGAAACCCTCATCTTGGCCACCATTGACTGCTTGGCCCGACACTCACGTGTGTTTTGAGAGGAGCTCTTATGGAACTCACACCACTTCCCCGTGTCCTTCTTCAGCTTTTCGGTGTTGTTATTTTCTTGTGGCTTTGGCAGGTTAACTTGGGCTTCCATGACTTGGCTTTGTCCTTTGTTCTGTAGTTTGGGGACACCTTTCCCTTGATTTTGATTCACATATCCAAAGTCTCGCTTCTTTTGTTTGAATTTCTACTCAATCTTGGTAGCATACCGGTATGTCGTACCAAGAGAGGAGATGTCGAGGAACTCCATTTCCTCCTGAACATATATGTGCATACAACTACAGTACTTTAGAACCAAATGTTTCTCTGAATACTTAACACCCAACTTTGTGCGCGGGGTATGGAACAGATTCATCAACTCATGCACATCTTGATCCCTTTATTTCCACAGTGCAGTCCATTGTATGTACTTGTCCTCATAGCTCCCCATAGGATAATATTGTTCCTTGATGGCATCTCGGAAATAATTCCAAGTGGGTATGGCCAAGAATAGAGAGGGTTCCCCCTCATCCTTTTTCTCACAGTAGTTTTCCCACTAGTCCTTGACTTGGGGGACGACTTTGAGAAGTGAAAAAATAATCTTCTCCCTGTCGGAAAAGTCATGAACCGAGAAATATCATTCTAATAGATTCAACTATCTATCTACGATGTCTACATCTATTTGGCCCTCAAATATGGTAATGTCAAAGTATACTTGTACCTTAAAAGGAGTGGCACCTCCAGAGTGCCGCTGGATGTAGATGCATCGCTGGTGGGAAGTCGTTGAAGGATCTAGGCAAAGTCATCCATCATCACGTTAATTTGTTTCTTGAGGGCCTCCTCGAGCAATATTTTGATAGGATCTCCTACTCCATCATCTTTCGTTTCTTCCCCCATTAGCAGCCATCGGGGTTTGTGAGGCTGATCTTGCAAAGGTTCAACCATATCGAGCCATATTTCCTTATACCCTGGCCTCGTTGGGGAAATGCGAAGAAGTATCGAGAAAGAGTAGACCGCTCTAAAACCATTGATCCGGATTTATGTAGGAACACAATGAAATACATAAATACACATAAAAGAATCGATGCAGCAGGAATAAAAATTCATTTCATTAATAACAAATAGTTTAAATATGCTTACAGGCGTAATGGAAATAAACTAGCTAGGGCATTGGTAGCTTATCTCTTAGAATATATGTGGCAGCTACAGGCCTCTGAAATGTGTTACAATGAGGCTAGAGGGCCTATTTATTATTGAGAAACAATGTAAAACCATAAACATCCAAAAACCTAACCCTAGGAGATGAAGCGCCTAAACTATGGGCCCCGTTTGTGTAAATTGCTACATCAATCTTCTCAGGGACATAACTTTGGCATACTATCTATGTTTGATGCTCACAATACCTTGTTAGAAAGATCTATCTGATGACTAAAACTTTTGATGTGAGAAACATTAAAGAAACTTCAATGTTGCTCCCATTTTTTCAAAAAAAATGTCGTCTAGGTCCTCAAAACGTCTCCAAAAGTTCAAGACCCGAAAAAATGCTAAAAATAGTAAACTGTGCTAAAATTAAGGAAACTGAAAGAAGCAGTGGTGGGGCCCCAAGTGGACTAGGCGAGTGGCCACCAATATCCACCTGGATCAATCAAGACCTTCACGGATGAGGTATTATGTGACATTGCTCCTCTTGATGTTTTTGATGTATTATTAGGCCAACCATACTTGTGGAAGTGACATCCTGTGTATGAGTCTCGGCCTCGTGTTATTAGTTTTAATTTGGAAAATAAGTTGTACAGGATACTAAAGCTACCACCGCCTATCGCTACCTCTTTGGTTACTGCAAAACAATAAAATAAGCTCATTTCCAAAACCGGGAAATTTATTTTCTTGATGATCCCCCCTCAGTTCAAGAAGAAGATTATGGCCATGACCTCTAGACAAGGGTCCTCCGCACGGAAACAACAAATGAAAAATATCATGGAGGAGTACGAGGACATCTTCACCTCACTCGCGGGGCTCCCTCTACACTGTCAGGTCAAGCACCCCATTGATCTGACCCAAGGCACGTTGTCACCTGATGTTTCCATACCTCATGTGACCACACAGACATAATACACACATGTACTATCTGAGGCTGATAAAGCAACCAAATTTATTGAACGCATTCAACACGTCCGCCAGTAGGTCCACAACATCTTCGACAAATCCAATACCAAGTTCAATAGAATTTTCCTCAATCTCATGGAGGAACTCAACACAATGGGGACCAGTGCTTCCTAAGTGGGGAGGAATGATCCAGGTTGATATTAGTGGCCACCCACTTATTCCATTTATAACCCCACCATTGGTTCTCTTAGTTTTTTAGTTTCAGCACAACTTACTATTTTTAGCAGTTTTTCGGGTCTTGAACTTCCAAAGCCATTTTGAGCCCCTAAATGACGTTTTTTCTGGAAAATCAAGAGCTACTAAATAAGAAATTCTATGTTTATCCTCGAATATATATTTCTAACAAGGTATTGAGGGCATCAAACGGAGATCATATGCCAAAGTTACGTCCCCAGGAAGTTGACGTACCAATTTACTCAAACTGGGCCCATAGTTTTGGAACTTCATCTCCTAGGGTTAGGGTTTTGGATGTTTATGGTTTTCCATTGTTTCTAAACAATAAATAGGCCTTCAAGCCTCATTGTAACATATTTCAGAGGCTTGTAGCCACCACATATCTTCTCTGAGATAAGCTACCAACACCCTAACTAGATTATTTCCATTCTGTTTGTACGCATATTTTAGTTATTTGTTATTAATGAAATGAAGTTTTATTTATGTTGCATATTTTATTTTATGTGAATTTATGTATCTCATTGTGTTCCTACATAAATCCAGATCAGTGGTATCAAAGCAGTCTGCTCTATCTCAATCCTTATTTGCATGTCCTCAATGAGGTCAATGTATAAGGAGTTAGGGCTTGATCTAGTTGAACCTTTGCAAGATCAACCTCGCAAACCCCGACGGCCACCCATGGGGGTAGAAAAGAAATATGAGGGAGCACGAGATCCTATCAAAATATTTCTTGAGGAGGCCCTCAAGAAACACAGGAACGTGATGATGGATAACTTTTCCCAGATCCTTCTAAGGTTGCCCAACGGTGGTGCATCTACATCTAGGAATCACTTTGGATGTGCCACTCCTTTTAAGGTACAAGTAAACTTTGAAATTCCCATATTTGAGGGAAAAATAGATGACTATGTCGTATATGGATGGTTGAATATTTTAGAAGGATATTTCTTTTTTCATGACTTTTCCGACCGGGAGAAGATTATTTTTTCATTCATAAAAGTCACCCCCCATGTCAAGGACTGGTGGAAAACCTATTGTGAGAAAAAGGACGAGGGGGAAACCTCTCCACCCTCGGCTTTACCCAATTGGAATTCCTTCCTAGACGCCGTCAAGGAACGATATTATCCCATGGGGAGCTATGAGGAAAAGTACATATAATGGACTACGCTATTGCAAAAAACAGATTAAGATGTGCATGAGCTGACGAATCTGTTCCATGCCCTGCTCACAAAGTTGGGTATCACAGTTTTAGAGAAACATTTGTTGCTAAAGTACCACATTTTTTTGCACAAGTTCATTCAGGAGGAGATGAATTTCCTCAACATCTCCTCTTTTGCTATGGCATACCGGTATGCTACCAAGATTGAGAAGAAATTCAAATAGAAGAAGTGATACTTTGGATCTGCGAATCAAAAGAAAGCGAAAGGTGCCCCCTAACCATAGAACAAAGGACAAAGCCAAGGCATGGCGGCCCAAGACAACCTGCCAAAGTTGAAAGCAAAGAACAACACCATGACACCGAAGAAGGACACGCAGAAGTGGTGTGAGTTCCATAAGAGCTCCACTCACAACACAAGTGAGTGTTGGGCCAAACAGTCACTAGTGGCCGAGATGAAGGCTTCTAAATCAGATTCATGCTCTGAATCTGAATCAAAACCTGAAAAAGGGAATAAAAAAGGGAAGTAGATTATCGATGCAGATCCCAACGCCATTGTTTCCACCACGAAGATCTAGAAGGAGTAACCGGAGGATCCATGTTTCTCGATATCTTTTTGGCTACTGCAAAATAATGTAGCAAGCTAATTTTTAAAACCCAGAAATTTATTTTCCTGATGATCCACCCCTAGGGAAAGAAGAATATTGCGGCAAAGATCTCTAAATACGGCTCCTCCACACGACAACAAAAAATGAACAAGGTCATGGAGGAGTACAGGGACATCTTCAACCCACCCGCAGGGGTGCCTCTACATTGTCAAGTCAAGCACCCCATTGATTTGACCTAGGCACATTGTTGTCGAATGTTTCCATACATACTGCAACCACACATAAAAAAATCCACACATGTACTATCTGAGGCTAATAAAGCAACCAAATTTATTGAATGCATCCAGCATGTCTGCTAGCAGGTCCACAACATCTTTGACAAATCCAATACCAAGTTCAGCAGAATTTTCCCCATCTCATGGAGGAACTCAATGCAATGGGGACCATTGCTTCCTAAGGGGGGAGGAATGATTCAGGTGGATATTGGTGGCCACCCATCTATTCCATTTCAACCCCCACCATCGGTTCTTTCCATTTTTCAGTTTTAGCAAAGCTTACTATTTTCAGCATTTTTTCAGGTCCTGAACTTCTAGAGCCATTTTGAGGCCCTAAACGACGTTTTTGGGGAAAACAAAGAGCACCATGGAAGTTTTTTTGATGTTGATGACATAAAAAGTTGTATTCCTTGGATAGATGTTTCTAACGAGGTATTAAGCACTTCAAATGGAGATCATATGCCAAAGTTACATCCCTGGGAAGTTAATGTACCAATTTACCTAAACTGGGCCCATAGTTTTGGTGCTTCATCTTCAAGGGTTAGGGTTTTGGATGATTAGGGTTTTACATTGTTTCTCAACAATAAATAGGCCTTCGAGCCTCATTGTAACACATTTTAGAGGCATGTAGCCACCACATCTCTTCTCAGAGATAAGCTACCAGCGCCCTAGCTAGTTTATTTCCATTTTGTCTGTAGGGATATTACAATTATTTGTTATTAATGAAATGAAGTTTTATTTCTATTGCATCTCCAATTTTATGTGTATTCCTATATTTCATTGTGTTCCTGCATAAATCCGGATCATTGGTATCACGGTCTGCTCTTTATCGATCCTTCTTTTCATGTCCCCAACAAGGTCAAGGTATAAGGAGTTAGGGCACAATCTAGTTGAACCTTTGCAAGATAAACCTCACAAACCCTGATGCCCGCCCATGGGGGAAGAAAAGAAATATTAGGTAGCAGGAGATCCTGTAAAATATTTCTCAAGGAGGAACTCTAGAAACAAAGGAACACGATGATGGATAACTTTTCCCGGGTCCTTCTACGGCTGCCCACCGGTGGCACATCTACATACAACAGTCACTCTGGAGGTGCCACTCCTTTTAAGGTACAAGTAAACTTTGACACTCCCATATTTGAGGGCCAAATATATGTAGACGTCGTAGATAGATGGTTGAATATATTAGAAGGATATTTGTCGGTTCATGACTTTTTCAACTAGGAGAATATTATTTTTTCACTCCTCAAAGTCGTCCCCCTTTTGAAGGACTGGTGGGAAACCTATTGTGAGAAAAAGGACGAGGGCAAACCCTCTCTGTTCTCAGCACAACCCACTTGGAATTCTTTCCGAGATGTCATCAAAGAACAATATTATCCCATGGGTAGCTATGAGGACAAGTACATACAATGGACTATGATGCGGAAACAAAGGGATCAAGATGTGCATCACTTCACGAATCTATTCCATACCATGCACACAAACTTGGGTTTCAAATATTCGGAGAAACGTTTGGTGCTTAAGTACCATCGTTGTTTGCACAGATACATTCAAGAGGAAATGGAGTTCCTCGAAATTCCCTCTATTTGTACGACATACCTGTATGCTGCCAAGATTGAGCGGAGATTCAAATAGAAGAAGCGAGACTTTGGATCTGCGAATCAAAATCAAGGGAAAGGTGTCCCCAAACCGTAGAACAAAGGAAAAAGCCAAGGCATGGCAGCCCAAGACAACCTGCCAAATCCGCAAGCAAAGAGAAACACCATGAAGCCAAAGAAGGACACGAGGAAGTGGTGTGAGTTCTATAAGAGCTCCACTCACAAAACAAGTGAGTGTCGGGCCAAGAATACACTGGTGGCCAAGATGAAGACTTATGAATGAGATGCATGCTCTGACTTTGAATCAAAACCCGACAAGGGGAATGATAAAGTGAATAATATTATCAATGCAGGGCCCAATGCCACTGTTTCCACCACGAATATCTAGAAGGAGGAACCGAAAGATCTAGAGGAGGAGGAGTGTCTCTTCCACTCCCAGATGTGGGTAAAGGGTTGCCTGCTACAGTTCATTGTCGACAGTGGGTGCCAAAATAAACTCATTTCAGCAGAGGTCATGAAGCGGTTAGGCTTTCCGACCACAAAATACCCACAGCCATACACCATCAAGTGGCTTCACCAAGGACGAGATCTCTGCGTCAGCCAGTAGTGCATCCTAATTCCCTATAGCATCAAGCCCTTCACGGATGAGGTATTATGTGACATTGCTCCTCTTTATGTTTCTGATATATTATTATGCCAACCATACTTGTGGAAGCGACATGCTGTGTATGAATCTCGACGTCGCGTTTTTATTTTTACTTTTGGAAATAAGTTTTACATGATACCAAAGGTACTACCGCCTACCTCTATCTCTTTGGTTACTGAAAAACAATACAGTAAGCTCATTTCCAAAACCGAGAAATTTGTTTTCCTTTTGATCCGCCCTTAGGGAAAGAATAATATTGTGGCCATGACCTCCAAATAGAGCTCCTCCACATGAAAACAACAAATGAACAAAGTCATGGAGGAGCATAGGGACATCTTCACCTCACCTGCAAGGGTGCCTCTACACTGTTAGGTCAGGCACCTCATTGATCTGACCCCAAGCGCGTCGTCGCCTGATGTTGCCATACCTCATGCGACCACACAAAAATAATCCACACGTTTACTATCTGATGCTGATAAAGAACCCAAATTTATTGCACACATACAACACATCCACCAACAGGTCCACAACATCTTCAACAAATCCAATACCAAGTTTAGCAGAATTTTCCTCATCTCATGGAGGAACTCAATGCAATGGGAAATATTGCTTCCTAAGGGGGGACGAATGATCCAAGTGGATATTGGTGGCCACCCACCTATTCCATTTGGACCCCCACCATCAGTTCTTTCATGTTTTCAGTTTCAATACAACTTACTATTTTTAGCATTTTTTCGTGTCTTGAACTTTCGGAGCTGTTTTGGGGCCCTAAACGACGTTTTTTGGGAAAACCAGGAGCAACATTAATTTTCTTGCGATGTTTCTCATGTCAAAAGTTGTATTCCTCGGATAGATCCTTTTAATGAGGTATTGAGCACGTCAAACAGAGAGCATGTGCCAAAGTTATGTTCCCGGGAAGTTGATGTACCAATTTACCCAAACGAGGCCCATAGTTTGGCGCTTCATCTCCTAGGGTTATGGTTTTGGATGTTTAGGATTTTCCATTGTTTATCAAAAATAAATATGCCTTAGAGCCTCATTGTAACACAGTTGAGAGGCTTGTAGCCACCACATATCTTCTCAGTGATAAGCTACTAGTGCCATAGCTAATTTATTTCCATTCAGTCTATAAGTATATTTCAATTATTTGTTATTAATTAAATGAAGTTTTATTTCTATTGAATCTCTGCTTTTATGTGTATTTATTTTTTCATTGTGTATGTTCATAAATCTGAATCAATGGTATCAGAGCAGGATACTCTTTCTTGATCCTTCTTTGCCAATGAGGTTGAGGTATAAGGAGTTAGGGCTTGATCTGGTTGAACCTTTGCAATACCAGCCTCGCAAACCCTGACGCCCGCCCATGGGGAAAGAAAAGAAAGATGATGGAGTAGGATATCCTATTAAAATATTTCTCGGGGAGACCCTCGAGAAAAAAAGGAATGTGATGATGGATAACTTTTCCTATATCCTTATACAGTTGCCCACTGGCAGTGCATATACATCCAACAGTCACTCTGGAGGTGCCACTCCTTTTAAGGTACAAATAAACATTCACATTCCCATATTTGAGAGCCAAATAGATTCAGATGTCATAGATATATGGTTGAATCTATTAGAAGGATATTTCTCGGTTCATGACTTTTCTGACCGCGAGAAGATTATTTTTTCACTCCTAAAATTCGTCCCCCATGTGAAGGACTGGTGGGAAACCTACTGTGATAAAAAGGATGATGGGGAACCTTATCTGTTCTCGTTCGTACCTACTTGGAATTATTTCTGAGATTCCATCAAGGAACAATATTATCTCGTGGGCATCTATGAGGACAAGTACAAACAATATACTACGTTGTAGCAACAAAGGGATCAAGATGTGCATGAGCTAACGAATATGTTCCATACTCTGCGCACAAATTTTGGTATCAAATATTCGAAGAAACATTTGGTGTTGAGGTACCATAGTTGTTTTCATAGATAAGTTCAAGGGGAAATGAATTTCCTTGACATTTCCTCTCTTTGTACGACATACCAGTATGTTGCCAAGATTGAGCAAAAATTCAAACAAAAGAAGTGAGATTTTGGATCTACAAATCAAAAGAAAGGGAAAGGTGCCCCCAAACCGTAGAATAAAGGACAAATTTAAGGCATGGCGGCCCAAGAAAACCAAGCAAAGAACAACACCGCGAAGCCGAAGAAGGACACAGGGAAGTGGTGTGAGTTCTATAAGGGCTCCACTCACAACACGAGTGTCGGGCCAAGAAATCGTTAGTGGTCAAGATGAAGACTTCTGAATCATATGCATGCTCCAAATTTGAATCACAACCCGACAAGGAGAATGATAAAGGGAAGAAAATTATCGATGTGGAGCCCAATTCCATCGTTTCCACCATGAAGATCTAGAAGGAGGAACTGGAAGATCCAAAGGAGGAGGAGCATCTCTTCCACTCCCAGATGTGGGTAAAGTGTTTCCCGCTACAGTTCATTGTTGACAGTGGGATCCAAAAGAACCCAATTTCAATAGAGGTGATGAAATGGTTGGGATTTCTGACCACAACACACCCACAATCGTACACCATCGGGTGGCTTCACTAAGGAAGAGATCTCTACATCAGCAGCACTACCTCCTAATTCCCTACAACAACAAGCCCTTCACATATGATATATTATGTGACACTGCTCCTCTTGATGTTTGTGATATATTATTAGGCCAACCATACTTGTGGAAACGACATGATTTGTATGAGTCCTGACCTCACGCTTTTATTGTTACTTTCGGAAATAAGTTTTACAGGATACCAGAGGTACCACCACCTACTGTTATCTCTTTGGTTACTACAAAACAATGTAGTAAGCTCATTTCCAAAAACAGGAATTTTTTTTTCTTGATGATATTCCCTTAGGGAAAGAAGAAGATTATGGCCACGACATCCAGACAGGGCTAATCTACACAAAAACAACAAATGAACAATTTCATGGAGGAGTACAAGGACATCTTCCCCTTACCTGTAGGGGTGCATAGACAAAATCCACACATGTACTATCTGAGGTTGATAAAGCAACCAAATTTTTTAAACGCATCCAGCGCGTCCTCCAGCATGTCCACAACATCTTCGACAAATCCAATACCAAGTTCAACAGAATTTGCCATATCTCATGGAGTAACTCAATGCAATGGGGACCATTGCTTCCTAAGGGGAGAGGAATGATCTAGGTGGATATTGGTGGCCACCCACCTATTCCATTTAGACCCCCGCCATCGGTTCTTTCAGTTTTTTAGTTTCATCACAACTTACTATTTCTAGCAGTTTTTTCAGGTTCTTAACTTCTGGAGTCGTTTTGAGGCCCTAAAGGATGTTTTTTGGGAAACTCGTGAGCAAAATGGAAGTGTGTTTTATGTGTCTCACATAAAAATTTGTAATCCCGTGATAGATCTTTCTAACGAGGTCTTGAGCACGTCGAATGGATATCATATGCCAAAGTTACGTCCCCGGGAAGTTGATGTACCAATTTACCCAAACAGGGCCCATAGTTTTGGTGCTTCATCTCCTAGGGTTAGGGTTTTGGATGTTTAGGGTTTTCCATTGTTTCTCAATAATAAATAGGTCTTTGAGCCTCATTTTAACATATTTCAAAGGCCTGTATCTACCACATCTCTTCTCAGAGATAAGCTACCAGCACCCTAGCTATTTTATTTCTATTCTTCCTGTAAGCATATTTCAGTTATTTGTTATTAATGAAATGAAGTTTTATTTCTACTGCATCTTTGATTTTATGTGTATTTCTGTATTTCATTGTGTTCCTGCATAAATCCAGATAAGTGGTATTAGAGCGGTATGCTTTTTCTCAATCCTTTTTTTCATGTCCCCAACGAGGTCAGGGTATAAGGAGTTAGGGCTCGATCTGGTTGAACATTTGCAAGATCAGCCTTGAAAACCCCAACGACTACCCATGGGAGAAGAAAAGAAAGATGAGGGAGTGGGAGGACTTGTCAAAATATTTCTCAAGGAGACCCTTGATAAACAAAGGAACGCGATGATGGATAACTTTGTCGAGATCCTTCTACGACTTCCCACTGGTGGCATATCTACATCCAGCAATCACTTTGGAGGCCCCAATCCTTTTAAGGTACAATTAAACTTTTACATTCCCATATATGAGGGCCAAATAGATGAAAACGTCGCAGATATATGGTTGAATCTATTAGAAGGATATTTCTCGGTTCATGAATTTTCCAACTAGGAGAAGATTATTTTTGCACTCCTCAAATTCGTCCCCCATGTGAAGGACTGGTCGGAAACCTACTGTGATAAAAAGAATGAGGGGGAACCCTATCTATTATCGATTGTACCCACTTCGAATTATTTCCAAGATGCCACCAAGGAACAATATTATCCTGTGGGTAGCTATGATGAAAATTACATACAATGGACTACGCTGCGAAAACAAAGGGATCAAGATGTGCATGAGCTGACGAATTTGTTCCATACCTTGCGCACAAAGTTGGGTATCAAATATTCAGAGAAACATTTTTTGTTGAATTACCATAGTCTCTGGCATAGATACATTCAAGAGGAAGTGGAGTTCCTCGACATCTCCTCTCTTGGTACGACATACCAGTATGATGCAAAGATTGAGCAGAAATTGAAACAAAAGCGAGACTTTGGATATGTGAATCGAAAATAAGGGAAAGGTGCCCCCAAGCTGCAGAGAAAATGTCAAAGCCAAGGCATGGCGGCCCAAGACAACTTTCCAAAGCCCCAAAAAAATAAAAACACTCGAAGCTGAAGAAGGACACGGGGAAGTGGTGTGAGTTCCACAAGAGCTCCACTCACAACACAAGTGAGTGTCGAGCCAAGCAGTCACTGGTGGCTAAGATGAAGGCTTATGAATCAGATGCATGCTCTGAATTTTAATAAGAACCTCACAAGGGGAATGACAAAAAGAAGCAGATTGTCGATGCAGAGCCCAATTCCACCGTTACTGCCACGAATATCCAAAAGGATGAACTAGAATATCCAAAGGAGGAGATTATCTTCCACTCCCAAATGTGGGTAAAGGGTTTCCCACTACAGTTCATTGTCAACAGTGGGAGCCAAAAGAACCTCATTTCAGCAGAGGTCGTGAAGCGGTTGGGCTTTCCGACCACAACACACCCACATCTGTAGACCATCAGGTGGCTTCACCAAGGATGGGATCTATGCTTCAACCAGCTGTGTTGCCTTCCCTACAGCATCAATCCCTTCACGAATGAGGTATTATGTGACATTTTTCCTCTTGATGTTTGTAATGTATTATTAGGCAAACCTTACTTATGGAATTGAAATGCTGTGTATGAGTCCCGACTTCACATTGTTATTGTTACTTTGGGAAAAAAATTGTACAAGATACCAGAGGTACCACCGCCTATCGATATTTCTTTGGTTACTGAAAAATAATGTAGTAAGATCATTTCCAAAACTGGTAAATTTGTTTTCCTCATGATCCACCCTCATGGGAAGAATAATACTATGGCCACAACCTCCAGACAAGGCTCCTCTGCACGACAAAAACAAATGAACAAGGTCGTGGAGGAGTACAGGGACATCTTCACCTCACTTGAAGGGGTGCCTCTACACTGTCAGGTCAAGCACCCCATTGATCTAACCCCAGGTGTACTGCTTCCTGATATTTCCATACCTCATGCGACCACACAGACATAATCCATAGACGTACTGTCTGAGGCTAATAAAGCAACCAAATTTATTGAACGCATCCAACAAAACCACCAGTAGGTCCTCAACATCTTCGACAAATCCAATACCAAGTTCATTAGAATTTTCATCATCTCATGGAGGAACTCAATGCAATGGGTACCATTGATTCCTAAGGGAGGAGGAATGATCCATGTGGATATTGGTGTCCACCCACCTATTCCATTTTGACCCCCACCATCGGTTCTTTCAGTTTTTCAATTTCAAAACAACTTACTATTTCTAGCATTTTTTCAGGTCCTGAACTTTCAGAGCCGTTTTGAGGCCCTAAACGAAATTTTTGGGGAAAACTGAGAGAAACATGTAATTTCCTTAAATTTTTCCCATGTCAAAAGTTGTATTCCTTGGATAGATATTTGTAATGAGGTATTGAGTGTGTCAAACAAAGATCATATGCCAAAGTTACTTCCATGGGAAGTTGTTATGCAGGAAAATCCTCTTTGCAGACAGAGACAATCCCTCTAGCCCTAGAGTTGGTCTAGTAACAATAGAGAACAATTAGAAACCTACTTTCCTAGATTTTAAATGCATACATATTGTGAATAGATCACCTACCTCAATCTGATGCTAATTCCCGTTTGAATCCTTTGGTCCTTCGCGTTTTGTGGTCAGATCTTTGCCACTATCAGCGGTTGGTTACCTACACAAAGGATCAAGCAACAGAAAATGTGAAAGCATAACATATATAATGCATATAAAACCTACTTAGCTGATCAAGGAAAACTAAGAATCCAATCACACATAAATACAAGAATGGAAAGCACGAACCAATTGTATTATATTAAAATAGAGAGGGGGAGTTACAACCTACACCTTGATGTCGCAACTCTCCTTCGATGGGTCCTAATCCAGGAACGTCTCCAAAGAGCTCTTTCAACTTGATGTGAGGGCAAAAGGTCTCAACTCTTGCTCAATGTCTATAGCAACAAAATATCTCTCCGTTTTTCTCCTATCTCTTTTCTAACTAGCAGAGCTATGGGATATTCTCCATTATATATCAAAGGAGGACGGAGCATGGATCCACTTTAGGTGGGGAAATGGGTTATCCCTTTGGGTGGTTCCACTTTTGTAGGAACAAAGAGGCCAAAGGGAGAAGCTCGGCTCTATCTTAGGGACATACAACTAGGTCTCCGCCACGAAGCTTCTAGATCTCGAAGCTTCACTTCCATTTTTAAAAACTTCCCAGAAGGGGATCGTCGCGAGAATGAGCTTAATTCCAGCGCGGATTGGTGCAACCTTAGACCGAAAAGAGACCATTGGCGCAAGCAAGACACGAAGGGGTGCGCTACTCTAGATAATTAGGTTTACAAGGAGCTGCTTCAGGAAAGACCAACAAAGAGTTTATTCATTGTGCTGAAGAAGACATGAAGGCAGATTTTCATGATGGAAAACAGGCATAGGGGTCACTGTTAAGGGTCTCTAGGATTAGGAACGCGGAGAACAGGTACATTGACAAATTTTTGTGTAACAAATGTCCCCTAAAGCATGAAGGCTGAACGAGAGAGAGGGGTGAAATTATTTATGAATAAGTGCCAAGACCAAGACACTGTTGTTGGAAAACCTGTGCAAATAAGCACACATATACATAAACTGATATTTCTGAAATAATCACATGACATAAGGCATGGACACAACCATTCAAAGAAGTAATCATGAAACATGATCCGAGGCATAGTCGCAGCCATCCAAATAAAAAGGATCACAAATATAGACTCAAGGCATGGTCGCAACCATCCGAATGAAGGAGTCATGTGTACAATCATGAATAATACATATCGCCTCGCAGCCTAGGATTTATCAAACAAAACCTAGGGCCTTGTGCTCTGTCATGACCCGATTAAGTACAAATTCAAGCATGGGAATAAATGATCTGAAGTCGAACATGCAAGAAAATCCCCTGATTACCAGCTAATGATATAAATCGTTAACAGGTGCGAGGGAAACCACCAATAATGTAATGGCTCTCAAGGTACCAATAGTATAATCCATGAGATGTGAATAAGGAGTTGTCGTCGAACACCCGTGGAATCATCCGATCGAAGGCTAATGATGTAAGCCTATCGTCGGACGCAAACAACCTGCCATTAGGGCATGCAAGCTCTAAGGTACTGAGAAGGGGGATCTCTAGATCAACTTCTCGGATAATGTGTTGAAGTTGACAAGAAGTGATTCGTCGAAGGATGGCCATAATGTATCCCACATCATCAACACAAGATGAAGGCGATAAGATGATAATGAGAGTGATCAGAGAACCAGGCAATGAATGAGACGTAGAAGGAACTTCTATTCAACATAACAACGACACAACTCTAGATTTGGCAGTAATTTACTCAAATGGGATCAGAGGTCATGCTGGACGAGAATAGTGATGGCACAAGAGGAAAAATATATTTCCCAAACCCATGGAGGCAAAGTGATGAATGAAGGATATCCCCAACCCGACATGAAATAGAGGATCTGTCATGTTCAAGATCGACATACTACCAACACAACTGTTTAATGCTTTCCATTTCCCCCCACCATTTCTGGTGAGTACCCCAATTAAATATATACAAGCTTGAAGGGGATAGAATATGCTTGTGATATAAGTTTTTCCTTTAGACAAATCCATCCTAGTACATTTTATGAGCCCTAGGAAGGAGGAACGCAATGTCATCATGATGACAGAATCTCCAATGTCGTTAAATTTTAACGAGCCTGACAAAGGTGAAACTCAACGTCTTTTCATATTTAGAGAGTTTGAAAAGAGGCGAAAAGAAAAACTCCAGATGGGCCTTTTTGTTAAATAGTCCCTCATACCCGAAAAGGTAGAAAACAAAGTGTGGGAGAACCTCTAAATTGCGATTGACTAAGGTATTCTTTTTTCATAAATAATTTATCCCAACTCGAAAAAGGGGTAAATCTATACTGGGTTAATGATGTTTCATTCACTTTAACGAGCTCAAAACGACAAGAACTTGGCAATCTTTTCATGTTTGGAGAGTCAGAAAAGAGCTGAAGGATGACTCCAAGCGGGCGGTTACTTTTTCATTTGTTTTTAATCGAGTCTGAAAAATTAGTAAACCAGAACTCGTAAATGTATCACCCATGAAGAAATTGGACTGGTCACTCCACAAGAAAAAATCATACACTTTTTCCGAGGTAAGAACATTTAAAATATTATTAAAATAATGGGAAAAACCCCTAAAATGTCATTGTGGATTCATAAATATGGAGAAAGTAAAAAACAAATTACTTTTTACTTTCACTTGGTTGAGAAAGATTTTTTACCCTAGTTTACCTCAAATATTTAAGAGTGCATTGCAAGAGGTCTGGGAGACCAATCAGTGAGCCGTCTGTGCCAGGTAAGAGGTGCTTTCTTTGCCTGCATTTTAATATTCATTTAACTGTATTTTAGGGCTTATTTGGATTTTGGGGAGAGGATTTCAATTTTAGCAATGTCACGGATTGGCGTGGGTATCCACTATTGATACTGCGACAACCTGCCATTTTTACAATGGGTAGGTCATCAATCGGCACTGCTTCTTTTAAAACAACCGCGCCGATCACGAAGCGGAGAACCAAATAGAAATTCTAAAAAAAAAGGATTTTAATCCAATTTTTTTCGGCCTAAACACTAACAAGGGTTTTGTTGAATGTTGTTGCAGGGAAGAGAAGTCATCAATCATAGTGATTGAGTGGAAATAACGAGGTCATGATGAACTTGATCAGGCATCTATGCAGAACATAGCTTGCATGAACGCAATGAGGAACTATGGGCTCCTCAGATTCTTTATGACCCCAGGGATAAGATCTCAACCAGATATTTGTAGTATCTGATCAGTATCTGGGACACATACCGAGAGAGATTTATTCTTGGTGACTAGGAACTAGAAATCAAAGTGGCGGACATCTACTTCATCACTGGCCTCTAGCGTAAAGGGGCAAGAGCACGGTTTTTCGGAGTGCGAATCATGGGTGAGAGTATGGACATTCTCATTGGGAGAGAATGTTTTGAGGCAAGACAATCCTCGAGTGGAAAGATATCCATAAGCACAATAAATGATCTAGCACTCAAAGTAGTGCTATACACTATCGCATGTGTGGCTGGGGCGCAAGCGCTGCATGAAGCCACTAAGGCTCGCACGGCGGGTGGATTGCATGGCACCCACCGTATTCAATTGGTGTGAGGCCATAGTGGAAAACATGAAGAAACAATTCATGAAGTGTAAAAACAACAAACTGAAGTAGTTTGGATGTGGGTTTATCTTGACAGCCTTCTTCTTAGAGAGGGTACCTCTATTCCAGTACCAGGGGATAGAGATAGAGGCACCGGTGCCACAAGAGCCTCAGTTGGCAAGGTGGGCAACATTGATGCCTCGTGGAGCAGGTGGGTAGAGGATGTCATTAAAACCTACCTTCTTCACATGGCTAAGCTTTCAGTTGATCATAGTGGAAGACTGGTCGTACTCCGGGACATATTTCTGGGGCGACCCTGATATGCTACTTCCAGCGGGTGAGCGCAGGGACGACAGAGGTAAAAAACCTGTTTTTCTTATTTTTTCATGTTTTAAAAGATTATTTTTAATATATATGAGCTGATGTGAAACTTTTATGTATCGCAAATGTTGGACCATAGAGGTCGGCAGGGATGTCACCAATCCCCAGGAGGGTGGCAAGAGATTTCGTGGGTGCCCATTATGTGGAGGAAGCGGACCCTAAAGAGGAAATTGCGAGAAATCTGGATACCTTGACCACTGGGATCCCAGAGTATGCACAGATGGAAGACATTCCCCTTTAGTACCAGCGACATACTGTCAGGGTATCCGATTGCATCCATCGACTACTGACTCGAGTGATTCGAGCAATAGCTTTCTATCGTGATCACCACGCGGATTATATTTTCCTTTTCTACAGTTTCACTAAGACTTGAAAGTCTTGCTAGGTACCAGAACATATATTATTTTTTTAAGGGGGTTATGATGTACTTGTAAATACTATTTTCAAACCAATCGATATATATATATATATATATATATATATATATATATATATATATGCTATTTTCCTGTTCCATGTCATGTTATGATGATTATAAATTCCGCAAATGTCTATCTAGAACATGATTAGCCAATGCCCCTGTTAATGTATTCATGTGTCCTGGAATGTGATGATATGTGATGTAATCAAAATTTCTTTCTAACAATGAACACGCAGATACATTCTCAAGATATGAGGGTGTCTGATGGAATATTTCGTTGAGTCGAACAAGTTTTGATCCAGGTTAACAACCAGCTCTCTAATGCCGAGAGAAATTGCTTAAATTGCTTCGAATAGAAGCTCATTAACCGCAATCTATTCAAAGAATATTATTGGCTGTACGACCCAAACATATACCTATATGATCTACTAACTCACCATTAGGGTCATAGATAACCCAAGTTGCGTAAGATAGATTTCGGTACTACTACAGGCACCATTAGTGAAAATTCAACATAAGGATTGAAAGACATTTGAAAATCAAGTAAAACATGTTAGAAAATTATATATTATGGAGCAATGCAACACATAAAATATGCGGAAAATACAAGCACACAAAACACATAAAACTAGAGAGACACAGATATACGTGGTTCACCTAGTTTGGGCTACGTCCACCCCGAACAGCCAGTCCTTCCTTTCTATTATCCAGCAAAAATGAAGAGACAAAACCTACAACAGATCCGCTATAATATCCTCTGTTCTCTCTCACAGTCTCCCTCTCTGTTTCTCGCTCTGAGAATACACATATAATACACAGCCGCAATACAATACCCTCATAAAAGCGAGGGGTTGCCTTCTAGGGTAGAAAACCCTAATCTAAACATAACTTCTACCGTCATATCATTTGCCTAATGAACGGCCCAGATTGACTAGAAATTACTATACTTTTACAAGGCAATTTTACATCTGTTTTTAGGCCGGGGCGCTCGCCCCCGTGTCCCCGCTGTGGGGCTCCATAAAGTTGTTGCCTCCCCCCCCTGGACCCCCCACGGTAGCGATTAATTTACGGGCGACAACGTGGCACAGGGGTCCAATGCTATGATACAAAGTAAACAAGATAATCAGGCTCCACACCCAACAATCTCCCACTTAGAGACTGATTGTAGCAACTCCACCGCTGCTTCATTTGCTGGACAATGACTCCTCTTTGGACCTAGTTGTTTCTCATCTTCATCGTCATCCTTGAAGACCAATTGAAACTGAGCATGTTCTCAGTTTCTCCCTGGTTACAACTTTTGTTAGCATATCTGCAGGATTCTGGCTAGTGTGTATCTTTTCCAGCTTCAACTCTCCATCTTCCAATACCGACCGTATGAAATGGTACTTGACATGTATGTGTTTAGTCCTGCAATGAAATGTTGAGTTCTTTGCAAGATGAATAGCACTTTGGCTATCACTGTATAGTGTGCCCATATCATGCTTCTTACCCAATTCATCCATAAACCTTTGTAACCAAATCATTTCTTTACTAGCCTCTGTAGCAGCAACATACTCTGCTTCTGTTGTTGAAAGTGCAAAAAAACTTTGGATTTTTGAAACCCAACTGACAGTTGTTCCACCTACAGTAAATACATATCCTGTAGTGCTCCTCCTGTTATCTCTGTCACCTGCCATATCTGCATCAACATATCCCTGTAGAGCAATGTTTGAACCACCAAAGCATAATGCTTGATTTTTGGTACCTCTCAAATATCCGAGAATCCATTTTACTGCCATCCAATGTTCTTTTCCTGGATTGTTCATGTACCTGCTTACAACTCCCACTACATGTGCAATATCAGGCCTTGTGCAGACCATTGCATACATTAAGCTTCCAACTGCTGATGCATATGGAACTTTAGACATATAATCCATGTATTCTTGGGTCTTTGGGCACATCTCCTTACTAAGTTTGAAATGGCTAGCAAAAGGTGTACTAATTGGTTTTGCATTCTGCATATTAAATCTTTTCAACACCTTTTCTATGTACTCATTCTGAGACAGTGTTAATTTTTTATTTTTCCTATCTCTAGCTATCCTCATACCAAGGATTTGTTTTGCAGCTCCCAAATCCTTCATTGCAAATGAATTTGCCAATTTTCTTTTGAGCACATTTATTTCCTGCATGTTAGATCCTGCAACAAGCATGCCATCTACATACAATAACAATATAATATAGCTGCCATCATTTTGTCTTTTTAGATAAACACAATGATCAGAGTGACATCTAGTATAACCTTGTTCAGACATAAACTTGTCAAATTTTAGATACCACTGCCTTGGAGCCTATTTTAAGCCATACAAGCTCTTCTTTAACCTACACAACAATTTTTCTTTCCCTTTGACCTCATATCCTTCTGGTTGCTGCATGTATATCTCTTCCTCCAAATCTCCATGGAGAAATGTTGTCTTTACATCTAACTGTTCAAGATGTAAATCTTCCGCTGCTACAAGACTTAAGATAGTTCTGACTGAATTCATTTTAACAACGGGAGAAAATATTTCATCAAAATCAATAGCTTTCTTTTGTGCAAACCCCTTCACCACAAGTCTAGCTTTGTACCTCTGTTTTCCTCCATCTTCTTCCTTCAGCCTGTAAACCCATTTATTCTGCAATGTAGTTTTACCTGCAGGCAACTTGACTAAGTCCCAAGTTTGGTTATGCATTAAGGAGTCCATCTCTTCATCCATGGCTAGCTCCCACTTCTTCCTGCTTTCAACCTGCATTGCTTCTTCATAACATTCAGGTTCACCAGAATCAGTCAGCAATAAATAATATAATGAAGGAAAGTATCGTTCAGGGGGTCTACTTATCCTAGTAGATCTTCTAACACCACTTTCAGGTGTTTGAGGTGCTTGTTGCTGTTGTGGTGGTTGCTGCTGCTGTGGTTGTTGATTATTATTATTTTCAGGCACCTTTAATTTTTCAGTTATCTCATCAAGAACCATGTATTCCTTGCTTTATTTTTCCTGTTTCTTTTCCTGCAACTGATTCTTATACAAGACCTTTTCATTGAATATTACATCTCTGCTCCTAATGATTTTGTGATTTTCATAATCATATAAGCGATAGCCAAAATCATTAGCACCATATCCAATAAAGGTACATTTATTTGATTTTGCCTCAAGCTTTGTTCTATTTTCTTTATTAATATGGACAAAAGCCTCACAACCAAAAGGCTTTAAAAAATAGTAGTTTACCTTTTTACCTGTCCATGCTTCCTCTGGAATACCACCATCCAAGGAACTTGAAGGCCCTCTGTTTATTAGATAAACAACAGTATCTACAGCATCTTCCCAAAATTGTAAAGGCAATCCTACATGCAATCTCATGCACCTTGCACGCTCCATGATTGTTCTGTTCATCCTTTCTGACACACCATTTTCTTGTGGTGTTCTTGGAATTGTCTTCTCTCTACGAATTCCATGCTCTGAACAGTACCTATCAAACTCTTTGTTGCAATATTCACCTCCATTGTCTGATCTGAGACACTTCAACTTCTTTCCTGTCTCAATCTCAACTAAAGCTTTCCATTTCTTGAAAGTATCAAATACATCAGATTTATTCTGAATACAATAAATCCATGTTTTTCTAGTTGCATCATCAATAAAAGTAACATAATAATGAGAGCCATCGAGAGATGATACCTGAGCAGGTCCCCATACATCTGTATGCACAAGCTCCAATTTTTCGCTCTTCTTTTCTTTCCCAACTCTGAGAAATATGACTCTCTTTTGTTTTCCATAAATGCAATTCTCACAGAAATCCAAATCAACATTCTTCAAACCTGGCAACAAATTTCTTGAGTGAAGAATCTTCATTCCCTTCTCACTCATGTCTCTGAGCCTATGATGCCATAATGTTGCATATGCTCCTTTGGAAGTTAAAGCATTAACAGAGTTAGAAATTCCATTGCATAAATACAATGTACCAACCTTTTCACCTTTTGCTATTACCAGCGCTCCTTTGGTGACCTTCCAAGTTTTATCTGTGAAAGTTGTCACACAACCTTCACTGCCTAACTGCCCTGTTGAAATCGGATTTTTCTTCAGATCTGGAACATGCCTTACCTCCTTTAGTAGCCATTGGTTTCCATTCTGTTGTTTTACAAGAACTTTACCCATTCCAGCAATTTTACAGGGTTTATCATCACCCAAACGAACTTGTCCAAAATCTCCTTGAACATAGTCATGAAAATATTTCTTATCAGGTGTGGCATGGAATGAAGCCTCTGAATCTACAACCCAAGAATCGGTAACATTTTCGAAAGAAAGAATCAAAGCATCTTGTAACACATCACTTGTCACATTTGCTTCATGATTGTTTTCTTGTTGTGTGTCTCCTTCTTTTCCCTTCCGAGATCTACAGTCTTTCTTTAGGTGTCCTTTCTTTCCGCAATTCCAGCACACTATCCCCGATCTGGACTTGGATCTGCCTTTCCTTGATTTACTGCGATATCCAGAGCTCTTTCCTCTTTCCATTCTTCTTCCCCTAGACTCTGCACTCAAAGCATTACCTGATGTCTCACAAGAGATTTTCCGTCGCATTTCCTCGCTAAGGATAGCACCAACAACATCATAAAACTTTAAAGTACTAGATCCAGAGACAGAGTTACTAATGGCCATTACTAAACCATTCCAACTCTCTGGCAATGAGCACAAGAATAACAGAGCTCTAACTTCATCATCAAAGTTTACCCCTACAGAACTTAACTGACTGGTAACTATATTAAATTCATTTAAATGGTCTACAACAGATCCACCTTCCGACATCTTCATATTAAATAGTCGTTTCATAAGAAATACCTTGTTTGAGGCCGAGGGCTTTTCATAAAGTTTCGCCAACGTCTGCATCAAACCCTCTGTTGTTGTTTCCTTCGAAATATTGAAGGCGACTGACGCCGCAAGACACAACCGTACTGTTTCGAGTGCCTTTCTATCGAGAATGTTCCATTCCGCGTCTGTCATGGTCGCCGGCTTCTTTGTTTTTCCGCTCAATGGTAGGTACAGATCTTTCTGATACAGATAATCTTCCATCTGCATCTTCCATAGCGCAAAGTTTTGGCCGTTAAATTTCTCGACCCTAAACTTACCATCGTCCGCCATTGCTCCCACTCGAACCAGGAACCCTTCTTTCCTGCGAGTTTATCAGCCAAATATACCTTCGGCTCTAATACCAGTTGTTAGAAAATTAAATATTACAGAGCAATGCAACACATAAAATATGCGGAAAATACAAGCATACAAAACACATAAAACTAGAGAGACACATATATATGTGGTTCACCCATTTTGGGCTACGTCCACCCCGAACAGCCAGTCCTGCCTTTCTATTATCCAGCAAAATGAAGAGACAAAACCCACAGCAGTTCCGCTGTAATATCATTTGTTCTCTCTCACAGTCTCCCTCTCTGTTTCTCGCTGTGAGAATACACATAAAATACACAGCCGCAATACAATGCCCTCATATATACAAGGGGGTTGCCTTCTAGGGCAAAAAAACCTAATCTAAACATAACTTCTACCGTCAGATCATTTGCCTAATGAACGGCCCAGATTGACTAGAAATTACTATACTTTTACAAGGCAATTTTACATCTGTTTTTAGCTTCGGGGGCACTGCCCCCGAAAACCACCGCCAGGGGGGGGCTCCGAAAAGCACTGCCGCCCCCCCTGGACCCCCCACGGCAGCAATTAATTACAGGCGGTGTTGTCACCCCTTTTAAGGTACGGGGTCCAATGCTGCGATACAAAGTAAACAAGATAATCAGGCTCCACACCCAACAAAAAAAGATAAGTAAGAAAATCGATTACAAATGCAAACCAAACCAAAAATGTACAAAAATGAAAAGCACACTATTGCACAAGAGTAAATACATGAGAAAATCAGGCATAATACCTCTTTAGATAAATCCCATTTCAGGGTTTATCCAAAGAGTAACCTTCATAATCAATCATCTCATAGGCCCCTTTCTGCAAAACACATTTTACGATATATGGCCCATCCCAAATGGGTTCGAATTTTCCTGCCCCTAGCTTATCATGTGCTTGGTCATAAAGAAGGACCAAGTCTCCTTCAGAGAAAGAAAGTGGAGAAACTATCTGATCAAAATGGGCTTTGACCAGTTTCTTCTGTGCTTTGGTAACTAAAGCGACAAAGCGTCGACTCTTCTGGCGTGGTATTCAAAAGTAATTCGATAGCTAACTTGAGCGAAGGAATTTCACATTCAATCGAAAAGGTTGCTTCGAGGCCATACACTAACCGAAATGGAGTGAATCCAATAGCGTTCTTGGCCGAGGTTCAGTATGCCGAGAAAGTTGGAAGCAACATGAGATGCCAATTTGACTTGTGCATCCCATGGTATGCTGAAGCATAGTAACTAAAATCTTATTTACAACTTCAACTTGGCCGTTGGCCTGAGGGTAGTATGGAGTTGAGTTTTCGTGATGAAAGCCCAACTGAGAAGTCAGCCCAACCATCATGTAGTGGCGAAAATGAGAGCCATGGTTGGTGAAAATGGCCTGAGGAACACCGAATCGCACGATAATATGATTGAAGAGAAATTGAGCTGCAGTTTTACCAATGACAGCATATGTAGGCATCGCCTCCGCACATTTATTGAAATATTCCACAATGGAAATGATATAAGCATGCCCCCCAACCGAGTGAGGGTTACATGTCATGAAGTCAATGCCCCATTTGGAAAACGAGTCGACGGTAACAATTTGGTGTAAGGGTGTGGGTGGGTCGCGCATCTTGCGCTGATAAATCTGGCAAGAATGGCATTTTCGGACGGCAAGGATGCAGTCTTTGAAAATAGAAGGCCAAAAGTAACCAGCACAAACGAAATTTTGAGTTGTTGCATAGCCAGACATATGACCACCACATGACCTGGAGTGGCAGTCAATAAGCACTCTCTCGGCTTCTTCGAATGTCAGATAGTGGTGAAGCATCGAATCGACGCTGACTCAGTATAAAGTATCCTTAATGATACAATACGGTTGGGAATAATGTCAAATCCATCGATGATCAACCTTGTCCAAATCAGATCGGAAATTTTGGGTTTGGAGATACACGATGATATCACTATACCATAGATCAAAAATGTTGATTAGGAAGAGAGTCTCGTCCAGAATTTGCTCATTGATATCAGATGGAGAAGAGGTAGAGGGAAGGGAGCGTATTAATTCAACAAAAACCAATGATTTCTTTGATTTGGAAGTAGTAAATTCCAAATCAAACTCCTGTAAAATGACAATCCATTTTGAATATTTTTCCCTCAACAACTAGCGGGTCAATATATAATTCATAGGATTGCAGTCGGAGATCATGGTAGTCATGCATAAAATAATATAATGCCGAAAGCGTTGAACAATGTGTACCATAGCTAAAGCCAATTTCTCGACATGGGCATATCGATTCTCTGCATCCATGAGGTAACGACTAAGGTAATAGATGACATGTTCGGTACAATCGTCGTCGTCCTGAAAAAGTACCATCGCTATAGTATCGGAGGAAGCTGCTAAGTACATAAAACAGTCACAATGATAATTTTGGGGATGCAACAAAGGGGCATTGATGAGAACCTTATTTAAAGCATCGAAGGATCGTTGAGAAACTTTGTCCCACAAAAATGGGGTCCCTTGTTTCAGTAATCGTGTAAAGCCTTTAGCAAGTTCTGCATAATTTGGAATGAAACAACGTAGGAAATTAGCTTTCCGTTGTAGACTCTACAATTGCGATAAAGAGGAGGGAGGGGGTAAATTTACGATAGCCTCGAATTTCAAGGTATCGATGTAATATTCCAAATTAGGAAAAACATGAATATAGAACATAAAACTGGAAAATTCTATGAAATATCAACACATCAAATAAGAGAAGATCATAGAGCCATTTTATTAGACATTATAGTAGAAAATGTGTACAAGATCTTGAGGAAAAAGACACTCAAGCTAGGAAAAACAAGCCTCTAAGGACCCAGTACATGAAATAAGAAGAAAAACTGCTATACAAAATGTCGTAGGCTATGACAGTGCAGTTTTTGTTGGGACTAACTACTGTTGTAAATGAGAATACATGGATCTATTGATATAGTGCTTAGAAAATGTCGGGATCAGAGATTTAGGATTTCTAGCACAATTCCAAGACAACCCACAAAGGGTTTCCAGAAATACACAAAATGAAAAATGCATCCCTAGGGCTGAATAATGCTCTACAAATTGATGACTACTAGCAGGTCGCTGATGTGATGTAAAAATGGTTGATACCTCTCCTCACTAACTTTCTGGATGAAGGGCTGCTCCCCTCACTGTAAAACAAGGTCAAGAACTTGGGTACTTGACACTCCACTACAGCTGCCCTGCAAAATAAAACACTTTATAAAGGATAATGCACTAAATATGATGGTTTTTTCTTGACATGATGTTGTATAGTGGAATAATGCTCAAGGAACTTCCTTACTAGCCTCCCAAATGAAGGGTTGCTCCCCTCACTAGAAAACAAGCTCAAAAACTGGGTCTGTCAACCCTCCACTGCTACTGCGCTGCAAAATAATGTGATTCCTGAAGGATACTACGATGTGGATGATGGCTAAAGATTGGCCTGATGCCGAGTGGTGGAAATGAAGCTCAATTAACCTCTCCTAAGTGGGCACTCGAAGTCCCCCGAGGATGAGGGTGGTATTTCTGCTCGGAAACACCCTTGTGCTAAACATCACAGTAGACTCCACTAAACAGCTGAAGCATGCAGAAAGTCATAAAAGACCAAGACATAAACTATAATTAGAATGACTCCTATGGCTTCCATCCTCTTCCTTATATGCTTTGTGAGCTTCCTCACCTTGGGTCCCACTCATTAAAGATGCTACTCTCGTGCATACACTCCTCCATCATAATTTCAATGTCCTCCATTAACTCTCCACTACCTCCATGACATCGTTGTTGATTTGGTCAACCTTGACCCTATCCACATGCTTTAGCCCCTTTTCACACCCAAAAGTTCTTTATTCAGCTGATACAATGATCCACATTCACATTAGAAGTGGTTTTATTCCTACTAGAGATATTTATGGGTCTCTCTACACTCTTATTCATCTATCTTATTAACAAAAGAAAAAATTGATATTCAAACTAGCTGAATGCTAATTAGGAATATTACAATCGAGATGAATGCCTTTTTTAGAGATGAAAAACCCAAGGAGTCTTCCAGATTCCACGCAGAAAACACACTTATAAAGATTCAAAGGAATATTGTATTGTCGACAGCGTAGAAAATATGTCGAAGGTGTGTGGGATGGTTGCGATGCTTAGCTGAATGAGTAGGGAGGTCATCCAGACAAGGCTGCAAAATGTGTTTAATGTCATGAAAAGCATAGGACATCGCATGCTGGAAAGTAGCACCGACTTTCTTGAGACAAAAAGGGAGCTTTTTGTAAGTGCAGCTTCCCCATGGACAGATAAAGGCAGTCTTGTGTTAATTAGTGGGTAAGATGTTGATCTGGTTGTAGCCATAAAAATCATCCATAAAGGAGAATATCTCACTCCAAGTACATTCATCAATGATCTTATCAATAAACAGAGTGGGATAGTTATCCTTCGGGCAGGCTCGATTAATATCTCGGTAATCAACACAAACGAGAATGGTACCCTGCTTTTTATTGACAAGGACGATATTGGACACCCAATCTGTCAATGGGATGGAATAAATGAATCCAACCATAAGAAGTTTTTCAACTTCTCCCTTAATTGTGACAACCTTTCAAGGGTGCACCGAGCAAAGTCGTTGACGAACAGGCTTCACGTCAGGATATGTTGGTATTTCATGCACCACTATACTCAGGCCAATGCCAGGCATTTCCTCATAGGACCATGCAAAAACATCTCTAAATTATTGAAAGAGACTAGTATAGAGCTTGACCTCATCTGGAGAGCAAGTAACCCCAACATGAATATTCTCGACAAATCGTAGTTTCACAGAAATGTCGATAGGCATAGTATCAGTAATACTGCCCAGGTTCCCTTCAAAAAAGACCTCATGGGTCGACCTCAAAGTCGAGAGTGGGTCACTCAAAACATGGGGAGCAAGATCTTCATGACATGACTGAGCTACTCCATGACTCGGGAGAAATGAAGAACGATGATGAATATCGTTCCAAGGGGTTTCCTCGAGAGACATAGTTTCCATGATACTCTCATCGGATGGAAATGTCTCATTCAAGGGATCAGATGAATTCGAGGAACCGAGTAAAGGAGATTGGGAATATGCATCAAAATACATTCTAGAAGTAGCATGTTCAGTGTGATTAGCCAAAGCCAAGACGATTTCACAATAATTGACTTCTACCAGGATTAACGGCATCACATCACCAAACGAATCGACCTGATTAGGCGAAGGGATGATCCAAGGATCAGAAGAAGTGGAGATCATATTAACCTAAGCGGTGTTTGGTGGAGGGAGAGAAAATAGACTCATAAGGGCGGACTCTTTAAAAATCCCTACCCCCACACTCTCATATGGCATGGTGGTATGGTCTACATATGGAACAATGCCTTCATAGGAAGTGGAAGTGAAAAAGGACAACTTATCAATAGTGATAATATTCCCTTCATGTGGGAAACGGAGATTATGAAAGAGAGTGGAAATCACACAAAGCATAGCATGAGTCCAACTGAAACCAAGGATAATATTATAATTGAGCTTGGCATCAACAGCTTCAACCTCAACATTGATCATTTTTCCTTCCAGGGTGATAGGAAAACTCGAAAGGATACCAAAAGGACGAGAATCACTCCCGTCAAAGGCCTCCAAGGTATTCAGAGATAGATTGATAGTTGGAGAACCTATGGATTTCCAACACGAAATAGACATAATTCATGTAGATGCACCTTTGTCCACGACTGCTCGATGGATATTCTTACCATTAATCCCAACTTGGATAATAAAAGCAATTCGGTGAGGGAGATGCTGGACGAAGTTCTCCAGATCAAAAGTAATAAGGCTTGAATCAGCCGGATCAACTCCTCCGATAGCATATAACAATGCCTTTCGTTGTGACGGATAGCTCTGAAGTACCTCTAGCGCAAACATAGTAGATGATGTCTGAGCCAAATCCTCAACAATATTATAATGCTAAGCGGCACGAGAATTCGGATTATAGGAGGACTTACGGAGCACACCTTTAGAAAGTGTTTGTACAATGGGATCAGAACTAGGCCTTTCAATATGAAGAGGGCTAGAAGCGGGTGGGGGAGAAGGAGTAAGAGCATCTGCGATTTCTTTCCCCGCCACCGGACATAGTTCCGTATAATATTTCGATCTAGTAGCAATAGATATGGGTGCAGTAACATTCATCATGAAAAAATGAGAACAAAAATGGGTGGGAGACTGGGGTTGTTCCACCATTTGAGTCTGTTGTGATGGAAATTGTTCTTTAAGAACAGCTGGAGTTCCTAGGGTGCCTTTGAGCAATCAACTCACTTTGGCCCGTCGTGGGCAGTCCTTGGTGTAATGCTCATCATCACATATCAGGAAAGGATTCTCTCATTTATGTTTAGATCCATCATCAGCGTGAGGTTTGGAGGAATCTTGTTTTGGGGCATTAGATTTAGATTTTCTTTTGCTCTTATTCTTTCCTTTATAGGATTTTTCGGCCGCAGAAGACTGAACAGTGTTAACCTCTGAATTTTTTCCAGTATTCTAGGGATTATGGGGGACAGAATCAAAGAAACAAGACGGTTTCTACTTAGAAGCAGAAGAAGACTTCCATGAATTCTGGGAAAAATTACCAATGACGTTGTCTACCGGTGGTGTCACCAGAGCTTTTGAGGCTGAAAACTGAGAATTCAACCGCGGGGCGTTAGGCAAGATATCATATAACTTGTCGGACTAAGAGTAAACCAGATCTAGATACTGCGCATGAGCTATGGCTTTCTCTTCTGTGATAGCTGCCCTCATAGTGATATCCTTATCAATCTAATTGACGAATGATTGTGTAAACCATTTTGTCAACATTTCATCAGGAATGTCAAATTTGATCAAACAGCGACGCCTTCTCCATTCATGGATATGATTAGAGATATGCGTAGCAGTATTTTTCTTTAAGCATGTTAGGAGGTGGGTTCCTGTTTCATAAGGAACATGCAACTGAAAATATGTGAGAAAGGCCATGGCTAAGGAATTGAAATCCTGAAAAGTCCCACACGAGAGTTCAATGTACCACTTTGCAATGGCACCAGTCAACATTCTTTGAAATAGACGTAAATGGATAGAATCGTCGACCTAGGAATTGGAGAAGCACCAAAGATGGTACGTCATAACATGCACCTAGCGGTCTTCCCCATATTTTCCTTCAAACTTGAGGCAATCACTTGGAATTTTGGTTGGAACTGGGAACCAATACGGGTTGTGAAGAATTGGATCATTGGTTAATATTGACACATCAGGAAGTTACAATGTCACAAGAAATGGCAATTGTGAATTGAAAGGAATGGTCTTTGGTCTTTGATACATGCCCATTTTTGCATGCCAATCGGGTTGGGAGTAACTCTGCCCCCAAGGGTGCTACCCCAAAGGGTTTTTCCCATAAGGATTGAAACCTTGGTACTATCCATAGGGGTTTAAACCTTGTGGATTTGGACCATATCTTGGTTGCTAACTCAAAAATAGGTTCTGACCGGCAGCATACCACTGAGATCCAGGTTGACCATAGTTCACAGCATACAGATTTTGCGGTTGCTGGAAGGTTTGATACATATTTCCCTGGGGTTGTTGGATCATACCCTGAGGTTGTTGAGGTTGACCAGATTGTGCTTGAGGACCAGGTTGTTCTTGGGGACTAGGTTATACCTGAGGACTAGGTTATACCTAAGGACCAGATTGTACCTTAGGACCACATTGTACCTAAGGACTTGGTTGTACATGAGGGCCTGTCTGAATAAAGACTGAATTCAATTGAATGGAGGGTTGTCCTTGTTGGACAAAAGGTTGGCCCTAATTAAATTGGGGTTGGCCTGGCTGACCAGAAGGTTGTCCCTAATGAAAATAGGAAAATTGGCCTTGATGGACAAAGGGTTGATTAGGTTGTACATAAGGCGCTGCCTGTTGTACGAAAGGTTTCCCTTGTGGCCCATAAGGTCTATTTTGACTATGGTTAAAAACATGCTAATAAACATAACCCCCTCGCTGGACGCCAGGTTTCCCTTGAAATACTTGAGGATTTACCGGCTAAGTTTGAAACTATTTGGAACCATATGGGAGATAATGTTATTGGTTAAGACTTTGCAAAAATTTCTAATATTGATCATATTCAGGTCTTATCGGGCTAGATGATCCAATAGGCATAGGAATGTTGCCATAGGCTTGAGAGGAATTCAGAATGTAAGCGAAAGATCCACTCGCGGATGGTCCAACGGTAGGTTGGGAGACATTTGACAGGGTAGGACCTCCTCTAGAAACCGAAGCTAAGGGCATCAACACTGGAGTACTGACATGAGGTACTAAAACACCTACATAAATAGTTGGTTTTGTGGAAGTAGGTGTGACTATAGTTAGAGTAGGCATAGAAATGGTTACGTTGGAAACACTCGGACTAGGGGTAGATACTTCAGTATTCTGCCAAATAGTATTGTAATACAAAGGCATACCACTTGACATATTCAAGATCAGGTGTCCCAATGAGGTGTAATTCTGTGGAATGTACGACTGGGAGGAAGGCTGAGTTGTCACATAAGGAAAATCCTTGGGAGGGAATTGAGGTCCCTCATATGTAGTTTGTAATATTCCTAAACAAGAAAATCAGGAATATAGTGCATAAACATGGAAAGATCAGTGAGGATCAATGCATAAATATAAGAGACCAATATGGAGCCATTCTATTAGTCATAACATCATCAAAACAGTGCAATATAATGAGGCACAAACCATACAACATGAACCAACAAGCCTCCAATAGATAAATCCCTTAAGAATGAGGTGCTGCTACTATACTAAAATGTCAGAAAACAGCTACAGCGCAGTCATAAGAGAACTTCTATAGCATATGAATATACAAAAGATGAAATGGCTGATATATGCCTCAAAAGATAATGTACATGAAGATCAAGGCTCTATACAACCTCCAACAAAGAACCCAAGAGGGTTTTCAGAAATACACCAATATACAAGAAATGAATCAAAGCCCTAGGGTTGAAGATTCACTACAACTACAAAGCTGGAAATATTTGGTTGATCTGATGTAGAAAAGAATAAAGCCTCCTCCAATAGACTCTCCAGATGAAAGGCAGATTTCTTCACTGGAAAACCTTCTCCCCAAATGGTGTACCGAAACCACCCCTACAACTCCTCCCTAAAATAACACAGTCCAAGACTGAAACTGCATTGTAGGGGAAAATGATAGTGTGGCCTGGTGCCAAATGATGCAATAAGGCTCAAGGGACTTCATTACTAGCCTCCCAATGGAAGGAAACCTTCCTCCGCTGAAATATAGCTCAGAAATCACCCAAATGTATTATCCACTGCTACAACCTACAACACAGCACAACCGTCTGCAGAAACTGCGTTGTAGATGAAATATGGAGCTTGGTCTGATGCCAGAATGTGGAAATATAGTGCTAATACTTCTCCTAAGTAGGCACTCGAAGTCCCCCAAGGATGAAGGTGGGATTCCCTCTCGGGAACACCCTATGCTAAACATCACTACAATCTTAGCTAAAGAGCTGAAGATAGCAAACAAATCTTAACAGACCATATCAAAATGATAATATAAAACATATCCTCTATGGCTACCATCCCCTTCCTTATATTAGTGGTGAGCTTCCTCACCCTTGGCCCCACTCATTTAAGACACTACTTCCATGCAAATAGTCTCCCACCAAAACTGCATTGTCCCTCAATGAATGCCACTCCTCCATGGCAGCGTTGTTGATTTGGTCAAAGTTGACCCAGTCTACATGCTCCAGCCCCTTTTCACACCTAAGGGTGCTTTATCAAGCCACTAAAGTGATCTCAATTCACATTAGAAGTGATTTTATTCCTACTAAGGAGATTTGTGGGTCTCCATACCCTCTTATTCATCAAATTAAGAAGTAAAAACAAAAATTAATATTCTAACTAGCTTATAGCTAATTGGGAATATTACAGTCCTCCCCTCCCAAATGTTGCTTTTCCTCAAGCAACTGTAAAGGTGAGTGTTGCAACTCTTATCCTCATTCCTTAGTGACACGTCCATGTGATAAGTTCTCCTCATATACCAAGTGTCTCCCAATCAAACCCTCCATGAAATGCTCCTCCCAAGTACTCATGAGATGCAAATGACTCATTTCATAAGGAAGAAAAAGATCCAATGTAGAAATCATGGTTTTCCCAATGTTCTCCCTGAAACATGAAGCATAAGAAACATGGAGAATCTCTCTCCCAATGGACATTTTCAATCCTTTCATCCTTCTTCCATTCATTCCAATAATAAGAATAAGGACATCATCAATGTATGGGATCAAAACCAAGGATACATAAGCTGCCATATGCAATGTTGGAGGAGGATCATAGTCCCACATGTGGAACTCGTGCAGTACATCTCTTGACTACCTCAGATAATGATATGGTAAGTGGTTTCCCCACCACTTACTTGCTTCCGTAGTATTCTCACATGATTTGAGAAGGTGAGTGATGTTTGGTGCCTTTGGAGCACACCCTGAATGATATGTCATCTCCCTATATCTTCCTAGGGAGTGGCCATGCTCAAGAATGCCCCCACTTGTAGAAATGGTATGCACATTTATGGTAAAGGAATTCAAATATACATCATATAAATCATTATGCATATAAACATGATCCTTACCATATACTTCCATCATACTAATGGAGTGGCTCATAGATAGATCCCCTCTCATTCCCAAAGAGGAAAGAGGTGGATGTGATAACTCCATCAAAGATTTATTTCTCTCCTCCATCTCTGCATGATCCATGCATCTCCTCAAATGCTAATATATCTCCTCTTCAAAGCCTTACCAAGTATATCCCTCCATGATGGTATGGTATGCTCTCATGGAATAAGTGTGGTTGAAGAGAAAATCTTCATGTGCTACTTGTAGTAACTTCTCCTTGAGCTTGGATGCTTTAGATAAGAAGATCCTACTCTAATAGTAGATGAACCCATATTTGACTGAATATCCCTCCTCTAATAGTTGGTCATTAAGTAGCATGCATGTAAAAATATCCTTAGAATAATCCACCAACAGCTGGTATTTCCAATAAGGATCTATCCTCCATAGTGACAACGATGATGATCTATCATATAAAGCATCTGTTATGTGGCTGCCCCCTTCTTTGAAATCTCCCATGTCAAAGACACATACCGGGATGCTGATATCCCCTCTCTTTTTCTCCTCCTATAGCTGCCATGCTCAAGTAAAGGTTGAAGCTTTTGGAGGTTAGTATTCCATGGGAAGCTATCACCTATCCAAAACTTTCTTAATTCGGCCAAAGCATGCATGAGTGGCCACCATCCTCTACCATATGTGGAATATTTCTCCCCAAGTGAGAACATCTTCTGAGCCTCCAAAGTCAATGAGTAGCCTCCTTGCACCATAATAGTGCCATCCTCCATCCCTGTAGCATCCTCTCTCAGTGCAAGATGTGGTGTGAGAGTGGGTAATGATGATAGTGGGAGAATGTCTCCCTCCTCCTTGAGTCTACCCAAGACTCTCTATGATGTACCATGACCTCCCAATGTTCCCACTCCTCTTGGATCTATGAGTGGTGAAACATGTTGTGAGACATTTCTCACCAACTCCTAATCAGGTGGTCTCCCAGGTGGTTTGCCACTAAACAGTAATGTCTCATGGGCCAATGTCATATGCATAATATATGGGACTGTTAGGTCCTTGCTTCCACTACGCAAATCCATCTTTGTTTTCTGTGTGGAAGTTGTTTGTGAGGGATATGTGTGCATGCCCATAATGATCTGATTTTTGCCACTCTTTCTATCCACCCATTCCATCTGTAAAGTCTCCCAATCTGTGGTGACCTTCCCCAAAGTAATCAACCACTGCACACCCAATATCACATTGGTGTCAAGTATGTCAACCACAAAGAAGTGATCATTCAATGTGTATGTACCCATGGCGACAGGTAAAGATCGAACATAATGCATGCACTGCATAGTTCTAGCTTCTGGGACCAAAACAGAAAATCCCTCAAAATCATCAGTGGGTATTGCCCTCCTCTGCACTATTTGGGCATCAATAAAGTTTTGGGTAGCCCCACTGTCAATCAAAATTGAAACCCTCTGATCCAAAATGGAACCTCGAACCCTCAAGGTCAAGTACTTGGATACTCCTCTCAATGATGCAAGGGCCCCTCCTATTGGATACAATGCTCCATTCCCACCTCCTGGTGGTGGTGGATTCTCTCATGTTATCCCAATGTGTGACCTCCTTCTGGTTCTTCTTCTTCATCCTCCTCATCATCTGAAAAGACCTCTATATAGTGTGCCTTTCCTGTTGCACATCTATGTTCGGGTGCCCATGATTCGTGGCATGTGAAGAAAAGCTTCCTTCTCCTCAAATATCTTCGGACATCATCACTAAGAGGTACTTTGTTTTGGCTCTCTTTTGAAAAAGGAGCCTTCTCATATTTTCCCTTTGATGGAAAAGTGGGCTTTTGCTGAAATTTTTCCTTTGCTTTTGGCAAGGCATCTTGTAGATCTCTAGCCCTTTCAATGGCATCTTGAAGGGTAGTGGGTTTGGTAGATTTAACCAACCCATGTAGAGGTTCTTATAGCCCATCAATAAACATATAGACCCTCCTTGCTGCAGATAAATCAGGAACCATAACAGAAAGTTTTAGAAATTCAAAAATATAATTTATTGGATTACCTAATTGTTTGAGCCTAGATAGCCCCATGAAAGGTGCCTCTGGATCTCTTCGATTAAACCTCTCCACCAAACTCCTTGTGAACTCTGAATATGTAGTCACATTGGCATGACCTAGTGTAGACAATCCATGAAACCACCAATCATGTGCTTCACCCTCAAGGTGCAGCGCCGCTATTTTGATGGCCTCCATCTCCAGTACTTGGTTCAGTTGGAAGTAGACATCTAGCTTCTCTACCCATGATTTGGTAGTGAATTTTGATGACCCATCAAATTTGGGTAAAAAAAATATGCCCATAGTCCAGTGTAGATCATGATTCTGTATGAATCCTCCACCTCTATTGTGATGTCGAGGTCTCCTATTGTCCTTGACCTGACAGAATTATTGAAAACTCAAATGATCCTTGAATCTCTGAGATTGATACTCATACTCTAGAAAATAGTCTTCAAGAGTTTCTTGTTCATGAAACCCTCCATTTCCCACTACTAATAATGTAGGAATTTTAGAGTGTTGGGAAACCTGCTGCTTCACTGGTTGATCACTCCAGTGATGAGAAATGTCGGAGCCTTCTCCATGTAGAAACCCTTTAGGGGATTATTTGTGTCTATCCATCCTCATCTCCTTATTTCTCTAGAAATGTATTACATAGTTTGAAAAATAAGCTTAGGATACTCCTCCTCATCTTCTCCTGATAAAGGGGTCTTACCCTTGTCTTCTTTATCATTGGTATAATCACACCTCCAGTTTCTTCTAAGATACCTCTTCTCCCTATCTGTGAGAGGATCTCCTTCTTCTGATTACATATTGGCTTAAGATGCACAAGCTGAGCCAAGATTATGCTATGATACCACTGTAATATTCCTAAACAGGAAAAGTAGGAATATAGTGCATAAACATGGAAATAGCAGTGAGGATCAATGCATAAATATAAGAGACCAATATGGAGCCATTCTATTCGTCATAATAGCAACAAAACAGTGCAATAAAATGAGGCACAAACCATACAACATGAACCAAAAATCCTCCAATATATAAATCCCTCGAGAATGAGGTGCTACTACTATACCAAAATGCCGGAAAAAAGCTACAGTGCAGTCATAAGAGCACTGCTACAGCATATAAATATACACAATTTGAAATGGTTGATATAGGCCTCAAAAGATACTGTACATGAAGATCAAGGCTCTATACAACCTACAACAAAGAACCCAAGAGGGTTTTCAGAAATACACCAATATCTCGAAAATGAATCAAAATACCAAGGGTTGAAGATTCAACTGCCTTCTAAAGCTGAAATATGTAGGTTGATACGTGTAGGAAATAATGTAGCCTCCTCTAATAGACTCTCAATATGAAAGGTTTACCCCTTCACTAGAAAACCTCCTCCCCAGATGGTGTACTGAAACCACCCCTGCAACTCCTCCCTAAAATAACGCAGTCCAAGACATAAATTGCGTTGTAGGGGAAAATTATAGTGTGGCTTGATGCCAAATGCTACAATAAGGCTCAAGGGCCTTCCTCACTAGCCTCCCAATGGAAGGAAACCTCCTTCCATTGAAATATAGCTAAATCACCCAAATGTATTCTCTGAAGCCTTTGCAACCTTCAAAACTGACACAACCCTCTGCTGAAGGAAATGCGTTGTAGATGAAATATGGAGCACGGAATGATGTAGAATTTGGAAATATAGTGCCAATACTTCTCCTGAGTAGGCACTCGAAGTCCCCCAAGGATGAAAGTGGGATTCCCGCTCGGGAACACCCTGTGATAAACAGCACTGCAATCTTAGATAAACAGCTGAAGAGATCAAACAAGTCTTAACAGACCATATCAAAAATAATAATCTAAAACATATCCTCTATGGCTGCCATCCCCTTCCTTATATAAGTGGTGAGCTTCCTCACCCTTGGCCTCGCTCATTTAAGACACTTACATGCAAATATTCTCCCACCAAAACTGCATTGTCCCTCAATGAATGCCACTCCTCCATTACAATGTTGTTGATTTGGTCAAAGTTGACCTAGTCTACATGCTCCAGCCCCTTTTCACACCTAAGGGTGCTTTATCAAGCCACTAAAGTGATATCCATTCACATTAGTAGTGATTTTATTCCTACTAAGGATATGTCTCTATACCCTCTTATTCATCAAATTAAGAAGTAAAAAAAAAAATTAATATTCCAACTAGCTTATAGCTAATTGAGAATATTACATAGTCTCATCTACACCAGTGATGGTGCTTAAAACCTCCAGGGGGGATGAAACTTCTCCCTCAGAAGCCATCGGGAATAACTGACGGGCAATGCTTCAAGATGGACGCAGGGAATTCACAAACAGTACACTAGGTGTATCGTATGGATTATAGGGTTGTTGAGGGGATATTTCAATAGGATCAAATAATGGATTTGGAGGGTTAGGCAACGTAGCCTACTGGAACATCAAGCGGAGATTGAGAGGCAAGAGGTTGAATACTCAGAATGAGATCGACCTCATCAGTTTGAGTCTCAGTCGAAGGTGGTGAATCAGAGGAGACAGGTGATAATGTCCCATCAGAAAGAGTGGATGGAGAAGAAGTTGAACTTGGTGGTTCGGCCACGATGATCTTATCTCAAAAAGAAGGAGAGGAGAAATTTGATTAATTAAAGGCTTTAAACAATATCTTTATAAGGAGTTACTCATGATGAGGCCCAGAAATATTCTAGCAGGTAAACCATGTGATCATGGGATTATTATTTGAAAAAAACGAAATAAATCAAAAAAATGGGTAAGCTAGGAAAAAAGGATTACCAGGTAGCCATGAACTGCAATATACACCTTGGTGATCAAATGAAAGAGAAATGACCAAGGACTTAACCTATGACATCCAATCTCCCTGAATGTTGTGTTCGGTGTATAATGTCAACAAGGCGGTCGACTCAGTTACCTATGGCAGGTTTGAAGCCTAGTGGTGTCTCCCAAAATATACGCGACAATACGTGGGAGTCCAAATCCGTAATAGTGTTGTTTGATGTGTAATCGTTCGATGAGAGCGTCCAAAAATATACTTTTCATACATCAATATACTTCCATATGCGGGACGGGATATCACCCCCGGGTTGTAATGCACACTATTAGCGACAACTCCTACGCTTAACGACACTGAAACACGTCTCTAGCCTAGACCTCTAAATGTGATTCGTTAGGTTCCAAATTTTCCTTAGATTGATTGAATAAATTTTATGGTTGATATTGAATTATGTCTCAGTTTCAAAGCCCTACCGATGTCATCTGAATCCCTAAAATGCAGCTAAATGATAAAATAACCATTCATTTTGATGAATCCTACGCTAAGGAGGGAGAGATAAACTCACACAATCAATGCAGAAACAAAACAAATGCATGAAACAACACTAATTTTTCTCTTCAAGTGCGAAATTTTAAAGTAAAACAAAAATCTTACAATTTTCTCCCTTTCACTACATGCACTAAGAAGCGAATCGAAATGAAATCTTCATTTTCTAAAGTGAAAAGAAACAAAAAAAAAATTGTATTTTCTCTATAAGCACATTGTGAAATGTAGAATGCAAATTAATCAACAATGCTTTGAGTACTAATGAGATCTCACAAACATTCATGCAAGAAGAAAAGATTTCGAAAATCAAAGAGAGACATGAACCATTTTTTTCAAAACAAAACACTCTTCATTCACACACTGATTAATCACTCAAACAAAACAAACTTTAGCCAGAACACAAGCAATTGTAAACTATGCTTGACAGTGAATAGAAACCCAAATGCATTTAGAATTGACACTTGAAAAAATACTATATGTAAGAACTGACCGAAAGAGGAAAACCATTCAAAGACTAAGCCTGAAAGGTATGACAATACTTGATTTAATGAGAAGTCTGGACGTCAGCAAATCAAGCAACTACTCAGATGGCCCGAGGACACCTAGAAACCCCAGCAAGACAAGGATGCAACCAAATTTTCAAAAGAGAAAACCAAAGGTGTAAAAATTGAACCAAAAATGTCATTGAACAGAGAAGGAACAGAGCTACTCAAACAAGAAAAAACATTCAGAAGGATAAGACTCACTAGCTGATTGAATGGAGAAAAACCTAAAAATTCATACAGAGGAATCGGCGTGATTGTTTAGGCCGCAACCCGTGCTGGAAAGGAAAAAATGTGACTGTGTAGAATGCATAACGCGCTAATTGACGTGACTTTCAAATAAATACCAGCGTCAATCAAGGAAAATATTGAAAAATAATTTTTTTTTCCAAAATTACACCAAGCTTATCATTTCAACAGAGAGATACAGGTCTATAAGAAATTATAGGAGCTACAAAGACAAGGAGATAGACCTTCAATGAAAATCAAAGATAAGACAAGAATTCAAAAAAATGAAAATGGGAGACTGGAAGGCTAGCACTCCCCAGTGGAATCGCCAATCCTCTCTGCGGACAGAGACTATTCCTTTAGCCCTAGAGTGGGTCTAGTAACAACAGGTAACAATTAGAAGCCTACTTTCCTAGATTGTAAATGCATACAGATTGTGAATAGATCACCTACCTCAATCTAATGTTAATTCCCATTTGAATCCTTTGGTCCTTTGTGTTTCGTGGTGAGATCTTTGCCGCTACTGGTGCTTGGTTACCTGCACAAAGGATCAAACAACAACAAACGTGAAAGAATAACATATATAATGGATATACAACCTACTTAGTTGATCAAGGAAAACTAAGAATCCAATCACGAACCAATCGTATTATATTAAAATAGAGAGGGGAAGTTACAACCTACGCCTTGATTTCACAGCTCTCCATTGATGGGTCATGATCCAGGCACGTCTCCAAAGCGCTCTTTCAACCTAATGTGAGGGAAAAATGTCTCAACTCTCGCTCGGTGTCTATAGAAAAAAAAGATCTATCTGTTGTTATCCTATCTCTGTTCTAACTAGCAGAGCTATGGGAGATTTTCCATTATATAGCAAAGAAGGGAGCATGGATCCACTTTAGGTGGGGAAATGGGTTATCCCTTTGGGTGGTTCCACTTTTGTAGGAACAAAGAGGCCAAAGGGAGAAGCTCGGCTCAAGAACAAACAACCAGGTCTCCACTACGAATCTTCCAGATCTCGAAGCTTCACTTCCATTTTTAAAAAAAATCGTAGAAGGGGATCAGCGTGAGTATGAGCTTAATTCCATCGTCGATCAGTGCACCCCTAGACCAAAAAGAGGCCATCGACACAAGAAATACACGAAGAGGGCGCACTGCTCCAGATAATTAGGTTTACAAGGATTTGCTTAAGGAACGGTCAACAGAGAGTTTATCATTGTGATGAGGAGGACATGAAGGCATATTTTCATGATGGAAAATAGGCACAGGGGTCATTTTCAAGGGTCTCCTGGATCAGGAACGGGGAGTACGGGTACAATGACAAATTGTTGTGTATGAGAAGTTGATGTACCAATTTACCCAAATGATGCCCATAGTTTTGCCCTAGGGTTTTCCATTCTTTCTCAACAATAAATATGCCTTCAAGCCTCATTGTAACATAGTTAAGAGGCTTATAACCGTCACGTCTCTTCTCATCGATAAGCTACCAACGTCCTAGCTAGTTTATTTTCATTCTGTCTGCAAGCATATTTTAGTTGTTTTTTATTAATGAAATGAAGTTTTATTTCTGCTGCATCTCTGATTTTATGTGTATTTATGTATTTCATTGTGTTCCTACATAAATCCGGATCAGAAGAGGGTCTGACTGGATGGGGAAACTCCACATTTCGTAGTCCCAGCAGTCAGTGTCAAAGCTTATGGCTGGAAACTACACAATGCGTAGTTCAGCCTGGGCTGTGAACCAGGAGAGACTGTGCAAGTGCAGTCTCAGTGGCCAAGGTTGTTGGTTGAGGCCTGGCACTGCACAATGCGCAGTGAGGCCAGCCAATACCATTAGGGGAATTTTGAGGTATAAATGGTCCTCCTAAAGAAATTATACATTAATAGTGGAAATAATAAAATAAGATTATATTACATCATCAAATTTTAGAGGGAAAAAATAAATAAATAAATAAATAAAATATTTTTTCAACTCGTATTTTCAACTTATCTCACTACGGGTTTACTGAAATTTTGAGCAGGAACACTCGTTGGATGTAGAAAAAAAATAAATACATGAAAAAACATGAATTTCTCATTTTTCATGTAGCAGAATCCATCGAAAGTATGCAACATGGGTACTCCTTGGATGAGGAATTAAATTTTGCATTCAACGAGTACTCCCGCTCGAAATTTGAGTAAAATATTAAGGAGATAAGTAGAAAAAGTAGTTTTATTATTTTATTATTTTTAATCTTTTTTTTTAACCCCAAAAATGGTGAATCATCCCACATGGTTAACATCATCATCCTGAATATTATTGGTTCTTATAAAGTTTATTTTGTTTGCATATTTTTCTTAGAAGGCCCATTTTAGACCTCAAAATTTCTCTAATGTGGGCATTATGCAATTCCAGTGGCCACGCTTGAGGCTTGAGCTTCCAGATTGCGCAATGCCTAGCTAGGAAAAGTGAAATTCGGCCAAGGGAAAGGCAGATCTTCCCAAGGGAAGTGTGAAAACGAGCAGATCTGAGATATGGTGAAGGCATGAATGTAGATATAACTAAGTATTGATAAAGAAAAACAAATCAAGTGCAGAAACTAAACAAACGAGAAGTGAACAAAATCAGTGAAGAGAGTCGCCGCAACAGCGGCCATCAGTGAAAAAATGCAAAAAATGATGTGACACTTGTGAAAGGAAAATGAAAAAATTGAAAAAACACTTCTATAGGTTCAATCATGTTAAAAACCCATCACGCATGCAAAGAAACAAGAAAAACAATGCTCATGCAATCCAAACGACAAAAAGTGACAAAAGTGACTGAAAGCGATAAATGCAAAACTCACCCGAAAAAGCGATGATGATCGTGTTGAAGGTTCCTTGATCTCCACAAGAATGTTAGATATCCAAGATCGAATGTTGGAATGATCTAGGGGCTTCAATTAAATAGATTTGAGAAATTAGGTTTTATGACATGCATGACACAAATCAAGGGAAAAGCGACACTTGGTGGCAATTTCCAAAAATAGCAAGTTTGCTTAATTCAGGTTACTAAAAATAGATCCCTAGATTTTAGGGATGCTTTTTCACTTTTTTATTTTCTACTTTTTTTTTCAGGAAAAATTTCCATGCACCTCAACGAGAAGGATTACGCAGTTCCAGGGAACTCGCAACTCCCGGCTCAGTGCACTACACAGTTTCTAAGATCAATGAGTGATTACGCAATTTATGGGCTCAGTGTTTGACTGCTTGTCATGACTGCATAGCTCCTGAGCTCAAGGATGGGCTTCCAATCATGACTATGCAATTCTGATCAAGAAGGACAACACTGGATTCATAGATTGTGTTGTTTCTGGAGACAAGTCAAGAACTGTTATGCAAGACTTAGATAGGAGGTTAGCTTGTGGCTTAGAAAATTTGTTAAGTGGAAAAGAAAACGAACATAAGAAAAATTAAAAGATAAACATCAATCAAAACATAGATACCTGATAGAAGTGTAACGTATGCTCCTGTGAAGGGAAGTTAGGCTCCAAAATCTAAGCAATGGAAAAATTTTGGAGGGTGGTTGTAGCTGCTACAACATTAGTGACATATTGGTAGAACTCCAGCTCTTTGAATGAATCTTGTCTTCATGTAAAATCGGGTCTAACCCTTCCGTAAGTATTGTTCAAATTATTGATTATCACAACTCCCTCACTTAGTCAGAGTTAAATACATAGACCCTTCCATCCTCTTCATCAATGGAACGCTAACCAATCCAAGTCACACTAAGTTGTTTCGATAGGGGGTGAGGAGTATTTAGATGTACAATTAAAAGAAAAAATTAGAGTCTTTATTTTCATCTCTGGTGTTGCACCGCTACTACCAGGCCTAGATAGTACCTCGATGGAGTCACATCAGAAACATAAACATTTCTCTGCTACCAGCGAGCCTAGATAGTACCCCGACAAAGTTGTTTTCTTAGCCTCTTTGTGCATGAATCCTTTCTCTTATTTGGCCCTTTATTTCAGTTTTTTCATTTTCTGTTTGCTCAAAGAACTATGCATAGGCACTTATTTATTTCATGGGGCGGAAGATGGATCCTGACTTATTGGGAGAAGAGGAGGTTGTTCCTTTAGAGAAGTATGTTTATGTACACCTTTGACATACTTGTTAAGGTTTTCCTCCCCTCCTTACTCTACTATATTAGATTGAAAAGGATTAACCGAATATATAAAAACCGATAAGAGTAGGTGGAACCAGTTAAAACCCAAACATCATGATTTAACCATGACTCTCTATGATTAGGAACATATTTTCCATCTGAGTATCATCAACCAAAAGAAAACAAAAATATTCACGCAAATATAGGGAATATCCTGAAAACCAAGTGTTGGTATAAAAAAAAATTTCCTCTTGGATTTCACCATGCTTGCTTTAGAAGCTAAACACGGTTTCATGCAGAAACTAACCTAAGACTGAAAACCAACAAACAAAGGAAATAAGAAATACTAAAAACGAATGAAAAAAATAAAATCAAAACAAACAACAATGAAAATAAAAAACTACTCCTACTCCTAACCTAAGTAGAAAGTAGGCCAACTCACGTAAAGTGATACTTCCAATGTATCCACTAGTGAATTGGTAGGCCTACGTGGGTGAGGGAATGCAATTCCAAAAAGATATACATGCATAGCATGAAACAAGAAATATAATGCATTGTAAACCAAAACATTCAAAGTTTGATTGCGCACACAGAAAATAAATGGTGAAAGGCACATGGAAGACATTTTGTGGATGTATCATGGTGTCATGACACATCGTGAGCCGAAGAATTGTAAACAAAAAATTTCGAACCATGAAAGCAAGAAAACGTAAAGAAATAAAGAAATTTTTGTTTCACCGTGTTGATCACCAAGTATGACTCCTCCAGTGATTGAGGGATAGGATCGTGAAAAAAAGATGGAGCACTCAAAATTTGTAAATCATAAGTATTTTCAGTATGTGCAATGGAGTGATGAGGATCCTCAACAGATTCAATACTCCTCTGATTAGAGGTGGAACTCACCTCAAGGCTCCTAAAACCTAACATAACCATTAGCTTGTTCGAAAGTTCCTCGACAACTTGAGGAAGATACAACTCATCAGAATATAGGTCGTCAGATATCGGTGGCTTGGAAAAATTAATTACAGGAAAATCAGAATCATGACCAGCTGAATGAATGAAAAGGTCATGACAACCATGATCATAAAGTTAAAGATCATAAACGGAGTTATCCTCATGATATGATGAATCATATAGAGGGGGAAATGGAAAACAAGGAATTTCACCCTTTATGTTTCCAGAAATGTAGGATGAGATGTTGGGAAGATCAATGATAGAATATTCACCCTCTCCGCATTTCAATGAAAAGATGGCATTCCACAATTTTTACGAATGATTGGAGGTATTAACAATATCAAAAACTAAAATTTCACATGATTCGACGAGAATGACAGAGTCGCGGACAATGTCAGGATAACGCGGAAGAGTTGCAGAAGGAAGAGAGGCATCCTTCATCGCAAATTGTTGTTTGATAATGGTTTAAGACACATACTCATTGCAAATGACATCGCATTTTGGCTACTCAGCAATAAATCCACCCAACACCTGATCCTCATAAACATCACAGGAAATATTTGAAACAAATGAATGCACAAACTTGAAATTTGGAGGATCAAAGGGACTGAAGGATGGAGGATGAGGAGAAAGCACTTCATCACACTCATCGAGCTTGTATTTCAAAACTACACAGGGAACCTGAGTATGTGGGTTGGGAGGAGATGGTGGTTCTTGAAAAAGAAAATTATGAATCTTTCCCACCAAATCCTATGGAAGTAAAGTTGTTAGATGAAAAGCATATGAAGTGCTGCTTGAAACAACACCTTTGTCCATCGCATATTTAGAGGATTTACGACCGAGGTTCATTGGGTGTGATTTAAGCGATCGTAACTCATGCGGAGTAAGTGAAATCTAAACAAGATATAGAAATATTATGGTTAATAAATCCAAGTCAACTTCATCTATTGTAAATTCAAAACAAAGATGCAAAAAAACGATTAAGAAAATGGTGTATTGATTCATAAGGTTATTTTTGCAATTCTGGAATTCTCTCGCACAAAATTTTATAATCAAAGTCATCAAAAGTGAGAAACATTTCTGTGAAAATATGCTCGAAAGAGTGGATATATGCATCGGTCAATGTGTAATTCCATTACCTTATGTGCCCTTCGAATGTGAGAAAGAAAAACCAACATCCAACATCCTTAAGGGGTATGTTGCACTTTGTGAAAACTTGAAGAAAACGATCAGTATGCTCAAGGATGGTTGTTTCACCCTCGTCATTAAACTTAATATGTGATAAGTCATTAATGATAGCCCTCGGCACTTGAAAATTGAGTTTTATGGAAAAAAATGTCGAGTGTATGATTTTGGATGAAGTCATAAAAATGACTGTGGAAATTCAAAAGAAACTTTGAGGGTTTGTCTTGTCATCTGTCCCTCCTTCTAGCACCAGAAATGTTGACGATATTGGACCTACCAACATTCAAGGGATATCCCTGATATGAAGTCCCAACTATACCTCACATTATTTTGAGTACGATTCCCAGCAGTGGAGTGTTTAATGATATGCCTTGGATTTCAAAACGCATAGAGTGGTGTATATCGTCTTTGGTTAAAGCAAGTGTGTGACCCTGCAAAAATTAAATATGATGCATGAGTGGTTCTAACAAAAAAAGGGGGAAGGAATTGTGCCCCTTGAAAGCCTTTAATAGTACGCAACTTGAAAAGGAACACACGGTCGAAAAATACATCACACAAACTAACAAGCGGAATAGTCCACAAGCTAAAGGTGATGGATTAAAACATGATCACGCATTCAACCAGATTCATACAAATGAAAACAAAATGGTTCATAAGAATATGTGTAATTTAAACAACATACATCACAAACATAACTAGAATAGTACAACTACATTTACAATATATGCATGAAGACGTGTTGTCTCTGATTTTATTATAAGTGAAAGTTCCATTCATACATACAACATGAAGAACCACTTGCCCCAAAAGTAGAACGTGAAGTCAGCAACACCCACTCCTCCCAAAGAATTATACTCCCTCTACACTATAGGGAAGCCAAGGCTGACACAAAACTCCCAAGCCTTCTCTAAGCCTGATCCTATCCAAAAGCTTGGCTCCCAAAATCCATTTACAAGAGTTATGAGGATGTATTTATAACCAAAAGGGGGTGACTCTTGGCATGCCCCCTTGGTGACTCTTGGACTCCCCTCAAGACTCCTCACATTACATATGATTCTTAACATTCCATCATGGACACATGGAATTTCACTCATATAATAATTAAAAATAATATTACAATTTCCACTCATACCCATATGAGGAAAAATAGGGTAGAGACAATTTGACAGCCTAACAAGACAAATACTATGATGCTAGTGTTGGGGTGAACTCAATCTGGGCATCTTGGAATTGGTGTATCAATCACATACTCATACCAGGATTGGTATTTTTCCATGGTCTCCCCACACTACGAGATAGTGTGAGGTTGGAAACGGACCCTTGCTTCTAATGCATCGGGGTACAATCTCTTGGAACCAGTCTTTTCTTCTTCTTCAATCAGGTGCAACATCATTTTGATATGAACCAGGCCACCAATGCAGGTATGAAAAGTCTTTATGTTGATCTCCATGTCCTCCTAGGTCACCATCTATTCCAGTTGCTTCAGGTACTAATTAATCTCCTTTCAGACTCACTATTTGTGTTTAGCCTCGGTGAGTGTACCAATTGATGGGATCCAGTGGGTTCACAGCATGAAATCCAAGTTTCCATATATCCATCCATATGTGTCCTGAATGCTTTCGATGAACGAGGAAATTTTCTTGTTGTTCTGGATTAGCATCTGAACTAAAGGTTTCTCTATCTCTTCTTACGACTTCATCTTCTTTACCAATGTAAGTGGCACAACCTTGTATCGCATTTTCCACTCATGCACGACAGTGATGGTATTTTGTATATTCCTGAGGATCCTGACAACTCTATGTTCTGCCGTAGCAAGTAATTCAGGTGGACATGTGCCTTAAGGATGGTTACCAACTCCTCACAAAGATCTTGCATAGTGTCTCCAATTGCGGATACTTTAGCAAGTATTGTTTCTCTTATCTCCTTGCAGTAGACTAGTATAGATGGTGCACTCTGCACTGCTGTACGGATTTTTTTATTCTCTTGTCGAAGTTCCTATATGTTCTGCGCTAAAAGTTTGTTCTCGACAACCAAGCACTGGGTGTTGGATCTAGCTGCTCCTATGAAAGCCCAACTGGTGTCAGCAACTGCTGGTGTCTTCCATGATCACCCTTTCTCTCATGAACGTAGGTGATGCATGATCATTTTGGAAGTTATTTCTTCACGCTTATACAATATTTGTCTATAGATCATCAAATGATAGATTGTACACATCCATGATCGGATCACCGTCAAGGGGAACTACCTCCCATTCCTCACTTGGTTCTTGCTCCGCGATTGGAGGTGCTAGATTTTGAATGATGGCATGAAGTGCATTGGGCATCATGTCCACATCTTCATTTAGTGGCTCCAGTCCCACTTCCATTTCTGTGATTTTAATAAACTATTCAATCTCTTGAGAAAAATATCGTTCCTGCATTTTTTCGGTCACCCCTTCTGCTACCAGTTGATCCTGTATCTGTATGGGTGCCACCTCTTATATCATGGCACCTTTACTTTCTTCCTCTTATTGTTTTTGTCTCTTCTCTTGTTCTCTTCTTCTAAGCTCTCATTCTTCCGTCAACTCTTGTTCTGCTCTTTTCACTCTCTGCACTTCTTCCTCTAAGGATTGCTTCTCTCTCTTCCTCTATTATTCTCTTTGTTTCCTCTATCCCCTCTTCGCTTCAATCGCTAAAGGTACTCTCTTAGTGAGATTATATTCTTTCATTTTCCATATTTATCCTCTTTTGTGTTATCTTCTACCTTCCTCTTTCCTTCATCATGCACTAGACCACTTCCTGTTGTTTTTTATGCTGCTTCTGGAACTATTGTCGCCTGTGGAACAACTTGAGAAGTCCCAGCCGTACTAATCGTCTCAAAAGGCCGAGAGGAGTTATAACAGTTATTCCATGGTTCCTCCTCCATCCACTGATATATATTTCTTACCCAGATGAAGTACACTCTCACACAGTGTTCTTTACAAATTCCCCTCATATCATACAGATTGTAACTCTTTTTGTCGAACTCGAATTTGACGATGGCTTTCTGTTCGACATCTAAAATATTAATACTCTTGATATTCTATAATTCGACCTGCAAATGAAGAGCTGGCCATGGTGCCTTCTTCGTCCTATGCAGTGATGTTGACAATCTTGTGGAGAGGTGATAAGCTACCTCTTTCATTACTAGTTTTTTGGTGGAGTATCTCGGTAAAAGATGTGACCGCTTCTGCCTGCCGAATAATATGATCAATGTTCCATCTGGTAAGGTGACCTAATTAATAATATATGATATCGCCTCCATAGTTTCTCATGACATGCAATATGGACCCTGCTGAAAGATGAGTCTGTAAAGAGAGATGATGAAGTGATCAATAAACTGCTCCATGACTCCACGATGACTACAATACAAGAGTAGCTTGTAATAGATATGTACGACAGTGTCTGCAAACATGTAGAAGTGTTCTTTCTCACCCTTAGGTGGATTACGAGATTTTGTCACATGGAATCTCAACTGATGAATCAATACGTCCAACCAGTTGAAAGGCTTTCCCTCATTCACTACTAGGTTCAACAAGATATCCCACCCCTCAATAAAGTTCTTTGTGTCTGATTGGCCATAGATTCTACAAGCTAGTATGACCAAAATTTGATAGGATTTCCTGAGTGCTCTTTCGTTCTACATTTGGTTGGATGTATGTATAAATTTTTTTGGATCCTTCACCCAGCCCTTGATGATATATCTCATGTTTCTGTAGTTGTGAGTGGCATAGAACAACAAGTCCATATTCTTCACTAGCCCAAGAAGATGATACATCTGCTTGAAGTCAGCTACTAGGAATGTTGCGAGATTTTTTTCAATGGTGTTTTTCAATGTCATGGTTTTCACATCAATGTTTGAAACAACCCAACTGATCACATCTGCACATGGTAAGGTTGGATACATGCATGCAACCTTGTAAAGCCCTGACTACATGATGCTAAGATACACATGTCGGTCCTCTAAGTCTGCTTGAAATTCCTTCGTGAAATCATCCTTGATTTGCTGGCATGTCAATTTAGATCCCTTCTCTATGAACAACTAAGTGTTTGAGTACACCGACAAGTTAACCGTGACTTGCTCAAAGGCTTCCCCAGTGCTTATTTCAATGGTTTCCTTTGAGGAATCTCTCTTTGATGTCATTGTGAAAGTGAATATTGGAGAGATTCTCAACAATTGTTGTACCTATGGGACAGAAAATACACTGATGGCAAGCAAATGTCAGCTATAAGAAAAACAACTTCAAGACATGTTCATGCAACACATCGGGAAACTAAAAGAAGGATTGCAGAATGTTTTATGGGAAGAGGGTTTGATTGGATGGGGAAACTGCACACTGCGCAGTCTCAGTAATCAATTTCGAAGCTTGTGGCTTGAAACTGTACAATGTGCAGTTCAGCCTGGGTAGTGAGCTGCAAGAGACTATGCATTGTGCAATCTCAGTGGCCAAGGTTGTTGCTTGAGGCCTGACACTGCGCAATGTCTAGTGAGGCCAGATAGTACTGCACATTGTGCGGTTGTGGAGTCCAAGATTGATGCTTGAGATTCCAGATTTCATAATGCCCAGCTGGGCAAAGTGAAATATGGAAAAGGGCAAGGCAGATCTGCCCAAGGGAAGTGTGAAAATGAGCAGATATGAGAGATGGTGAAGTAATGAGTGAAAATATAGCTAAGTTTTGATCAAGAAAAACAAATCAAGTGCAAAAATTGAACAAACGAGAAGCAAACGAGATCAATGAGGAGAGTTGCCACAACAACGACCATCTGTGCACAAATCAAAAAATTGATGTGACACTTGTGAAAGGAAAATGAAAACTTGAAACAACACTTCTATAGGTTAAAGCAAGTTAAAACACTAGCATGAAAAGAAACAAGAAAAACAACACTCATGCAAGGCAAGCAAAAAATAGTGATAGAAAAAGTGACTCATTGATAAATGCAAAACTCAACCGAAAAAGAAACAATGATCATGCTGAAGGTTCCTTAATATCCTCAGGAATGTTGGAGCTCCAAGATCGAATGTGGGAATGAGCTCTAGGGGCCTTGATTAAATATATTTGAGAAATTAGGATTTATGACGTGCATGCCACAAATCAAGGGAAAAGCAAAACTTGGCGATAGTTTCCAAAAATAGCAAGTGTGCTTCCTTCAGGTTACTAAAAATAGATCCCTAGATTTTAGGGGTTCTTTTCGCTTTTTTTCTTTTCTTCATTTTTTTTTTTTTCTGGGAAAACTTTCCATGCACCTCACTGGGAAGGATTGCACAGTTTTGGGGAACTAGCAACTCCCGGCTCAGTGCATTGCGCAATTTTTGAGCTAAGCGAGTGATTGCACAGTTTTTGGGCTCAATGTTGGGTTGCCTTTCATGACTGCATAGTTCTCGAGATCAAGGCTAGGTTTCTAGTCATGACTATGCAATTATTATCATCAAGGACAAGACTGGCTTCATGGATTGCACAGTTTCTAGAGGCAAGCCCAAAACTGTTGTGCAAGACATGGACAGGAGGTCAGCGTGTGACTTAGAAAAGTTGTTAAGTGGAAAAGAAAATGAACACAAGAAAAACTGAAAGATAGACATCAATCAAAGCATAGATACCTGATAGAAGTGCAATGTATGCTCCTATGAAAGGAAGTCAAGCTCCAAAATCTAAGCAATGGAAAAAATTTAGAGGGTGGTTGTAGCCACTACAAAACAGTGTACCCCACAAATATTACCAACTCAACTGTCAGATATAGATTTTTCCTTGTGTCCTTTGAAACATGACAATAAACTGATGAACCAAAGATCCTGAAGTGTGACACATCTGGTTTCTTCCCTAAAAAATCTTCTTCTAGTGTACTCATCCCAAGAATCCAATGAGGACTCATGTTCTGCACATATACTGTTGTGTTGCATGTTTTAGCCCATAAGTGCAATGGTAGGCCCTGATCATGCAACATCACCCATGAATCTCCCACAATACTCATGTTCTTCCTCTCAGCCACCGCATTTTGTTGTGGGTTGTGGGATGCTTTCAACTCTCGTCGAATGCCTTATTTTGTATAGAAATTCTTGAACTCATTCAACACATCTTCACCACCATTATCGCTCCTGAGATCATTCACTTTCCTAACAGAGTATTTCTCAACAAGTGCTTTAAATTCACAAAATATGGAGAATGTCTGGCCTTTCTTCTACATGAAGAAAATCCAACACTTACGTGAGAAATCATCTACAAATATAACATAATATATGTGTTTGGTCGTGAATGATGTCGAGAAAGGTCCACACACATCCGAGTGAACTATTTTGAGGACATCTTGTGCTCTACTGTCCTTATCATGAAAGATGGATTTGGTGTACTTCCCCAGTGTACACCCTTTGCATGTATCTCACTGTTGTAGTGCACCATTGGGAATTCCTGTAGAAATATATTGCATGATCTTCAAAGCTCCATAGTGTGAATGGACAGGTTTCTTATGCCATTATTCACCAATGTCATGGCTCTGCACCTTTTCTTATTTTTTTCTCAAAGCAGCATAGTATTCTACATCCAATTTGTAGAGGTTCTTCACCTGAACCCCGATTCGATTCACTTGTCCCATGGCGATGTGTGTAAAGAAAGCCTTTACTTCGCTAAATATCACATCGTAGCCACGGTCTTTGAACATAACAACTAAAACTAAATTCTTCAGACCCAGAAAATGCATGACATATTTTAATTTGAGAGGGGATCCATACATCCTTTGAAAAATAACTATACCGATACTGTTCGCGCTATACCCTCCATTATCTCCCATCTCGATGTGCATCTGGAGGTCCTTCTCCTTCAAGTTGTTGAAAATTTATTTATTTTCCATCATATGGAATAAGGCTCCACTCTCTAGATACCACACACTACCCATTAGTGATGTCACCATGCATGCAATGAGGGTGAAATCCAGCTCAAATTGTGAAGCTATAGATTCACCTACCACTCCTCCTATGGGATTCTTTCTAGCCTTCTTGTGTGCACACTTCGTGGCATAGTGTCCTAGCTCATGAAAATGAAAGCACTTGATTTTTTATAAGTCTTTCTTCTTGCCTCCCTGACCACATTCTCCTTTGGATTGGGATTTATTCCCTTTCCTTTTCTTTGGCTTTCCATCCAAGGCACAATTTTCCTCATCCTCAGCCTTGGATTAAGTATCGTATTTTTTGCTCCACCTGATCTCTTCCTGCACGAGATCAAACCATAATCGCTCCCAACTTGGTTGCTTGTCTCTACCATTCAAATAATCCTGATAACTTTTCTAGTTCTCGGGAAGACCCTACAAAAATAGAGTTACTAAATATTCTTATGGAATAGTAACACTCATCCCGCTAAGTTCATCATGACATTGTGTGAATTTTCTCAGGTACTGTGGAATTGATTCAACCTTTTTCATTTTGATGCTTCGAAGCTTGTCCATGAGTGTCAAATTCTTGTGGTCACTATTTTTCTCAAAAATGTTTGTTAGTGTTTTCCACATCGTGAATGGAGTTTATTTCTCATGGAGATTCAAGACAATATGATCTTGAACTCCCTCCAATATGATCCTCCTCGCTTTAGCTACATCCTTCTTCCATTGAGCGAGATCTTGGGCATCAACTGCTGGGGTTTTTACTACATCTTTATTGATGTAATCTAGTAGCCCATTGTCATCTAATACTCCCTCCATATGGATCTTCCATGTCACAAAATATGTGGTTCCTTCCAAAGCATACTCGAGCCTGATTTTGGTCGAAGCCATCTTCTCAGTCCTTGAGAAAACCTGCAACATTGATCTTGAAATTTGAACCTCCTACAATAACTTTGAATTATCTTCTCTATTGTGAATCTAGCTCTGATACCATGTAGAAATTAATTGTAGATTCAATACAGATCATGTAATGTTATAAAACATAAGACTCAAATCTAATCTCCTCATATACGGAAAGAAATTCATGATTGAGAAGCAATATAAAAAACATCTGACATGAATCAGTACACATACACGAGGATATATCTATGGGAAAGCAACTAATCAAAACACCTTCTTAACCGTATTTCATTAATAAAAAAATAGAGAATAAATGCAATGCTTTTTCAAGCTTGAGCAACCTCTGCACAAGTATAATCTATCTCACTACTTCACAAGTTGACTCTGGCCAACACTTAATCAATTTCCCTACCTTCCAAGCTCCTATTTCCTTGTGTTGTTTCTCAAGGAATTAGCCTCATATTAATTAGGGAAATCCCCATCTAGAACTCTGCAATCCCTATAGGTCCTTCTCTAACTAAATGCACCACCTGTGCAACTTGGATATTTTATATACAACTAATAGTACATTTCCCCTGAACTCCAATCTCAACTGGGTAACTCCAATTTCATGCATGTATGAGTTAATTATTAGTTGATTGATCACTTAACTGGTTGAACATTGAAGTTGCACCCCACTACTAAACCTCCTACTATTTCCTCCAATAGTTGGAACTAGTTTAACTAACTTTAACTCAATTTAACTAAATTAAATTTTTATAACTAAAATTATGTCAACCTAGGCTCCTAACATTTAGGAATCACTCTACACAAGTCAAGTTAGGCCCTCAACTCGAATTATTGAGCCAACTAAGTGAAACTAACTTAGTTAACTCATTCAAGTTGTTTTGTGATGTGGAATTACAATTTTCTCCTAATTTAATTCAGGGGAAAATTAAATTAGGAATTTCTTGTTGCATTTTCAACACTTACCTTAGGATAGAGATGACTAAAAAATGATATTGGTACTTCAAATCTCCACACAACCTTAGGCTGACTATATTGGTGCTCTTTCCTACTGTCAGTCACCCCTTAGCTTGATTCAGAGCCCGTGAATGGAAGTGTTTAAGGGATATCCACACTAGTCATATGCACATTCACATGGGAATCTCGAATCCTCAGTGCCTTCACGTGGTCTCCAGGAATCCAGAATGCATTGTGTGTCCACCCAACGAATCCAAAGCCTCTAGAGTTCCACCCCACAACCAGTTAAGGGAATTCATAACTACTCAAGCTCAACCCCATAACCAGTTCAAGGAATATATAACTCTAGTTCTCCATACCATAAAGACCACAGGAGTCCAAAGACCGAGCCTTGCCACTCATTGTGCACATCAAGAATCCAAAACCTAGTGCCTCCACCTATCTCCTATAGGAATCTAGAGCACACTAGTTATTCCATGTGAAGGCCTCCATGGGAATCCAAAGAGTTGAGTCTCCACATGTTATTCATACCGAAGTATACAAAGCTCTATCAAGCTCCACTTGATATGAAACCATAAGAATCTAGAGCACTTGCTCCATCTACTTTGTTCCTTAGCAATGTCATTTTCTTCCTGTTGGCTTGTTCTCCTCATGCATACGTTCCTCTCATCTTTGTCCCCCTCCTTCAATTGTTGCTCCCAATTCCATCTACACTTTTTTTCCCAACAAGTTGTATGGTTGTGTAGGGACCAGAGCCTCCCCTGCCACGAGAGTGGGTTGGCTAGTCCTTTTTCCTCCTGGTCATACAGAACCTTTAATTGTCATGTACAATTCTCCCTCTCCTTTCAGCAATGGGCCATATGTAACTTAAATTTGTTGCTCTGTTGTGTTCAATTCAGGGGCATACGTGAAGGGAACATTCCAAATGGTAATTGCTCTCCATATTGTCTTAATAAATATGCCCAGTAGTTTTGTTCCTCAATCAGAAGAACATGTAACAATTAAATACAAGCTTGGCTCCACAAGCCATCTTCCCCTTCACCTCCACAAACTCTAAATCAATGTCCCTCTCAATGGAGGCATCATATTTTATTATTTACATTGATACACATATTTTTACATGGCCATGTTTACAACATTATTCACAAGAGGGCAATGATGGGTCTGTTACACTCCCCCCCTAATTTTGTGATGATTTATGTTCATGCTTATGGATTTCTTTTTGTAAATGTTTATGAATTTGGAAGAATAAGTCAGCACCTTTGTGTAGGCTTGTTTAGAGTAAGTGATATTAGATATTGTATGTCTATGATATTCTTAAGGAGTGTACAATTCCTCTTTAAAGTAAGTTATATTAAATATTGTATGTGTATGATATTCTTGGGGAGGATACAATTTTGGCTATGGTCTGATTTCTCTAGAGAAAAATCAAAGTGACTCGTACTCCTCTAAAGTTAAAGATATTGATAACAGAAGTTACCCATAATTGCTTTATTGTTCAAACATGAATCTATCTAAATATTTTGACCCAAAGTAATGACAATATACTCTATTTCAACCGGTATAAAAAACCAATAAATTTAAAATTGAGAGAAAAATAAGAGTCACGGAGTTCAGAGTTCATCAATTTTTAGTCATTGCGAGAATAATTGTGAGAGTTGATCCACTTACCATGAAATTTATCATCAACTTTTAGTCATTGCGAGAATAACTGTGAGCGTTGATCCACTTACCATGAAATTTATCGTAATTACTTTATTACTTTGTCTGCCTCAGTAGCATATTACTGTCATCACTTGCACTTTTGAATATGATTACCTGATTATTTTGTCAACACGATTAGCATATTCCACCATTAGGCGTCACTGGTATCTGTCACTGTACCCGTTTCTATCAGTTTGCTCTCCACAAAATCAATTTATGATATATATATATATATATACCCACGCATTTCTGGTTCGTCCTCATACTCGCTGCAAATAATTCCTGCAATGGCTTCTTGGTTTTCCGGATTATGGATTTGGATTTGGACTCTGGCTCTCTGTTGCAAACGTATACAATGCGAAATTGGTTTTAACAAGACTGTTATTGCCGAGGTTCTAGTGCAGGGAGCTTCTGCCATTGCTGAGACAGAAAAGGATTTTATATGTGCCACTCTGGACTGGTGGCCACCAGAGAAACGTAGCTGGGGGCAAGCCTCGTTGCTAAATTTAGTAAATTCCTTGCCCTTCTCCTGCTTTGGTTTATCACTGGGCTTTGGATAGCTACCTGTTTTGAATTACAGTGAATTGCCTCATTAGGATTGCCTGAGGCATGAAGCAGTGTTGTATAAATTACTGTCATTACTATGATGAAATAAGTATTCTTACAGTGTATTAGGTTTGCCTGAGCTATGATATGAATGTCCGGAGTAGTGTTGTGTCATGTTTTTTGCATGTGTAAATTAGTGTCTTTACTATGATGAAGTAATTTGCATGTGTAAATTAGTGTCTTTACTATGATGAAGTAATTATTCTTACAGTATATTAGGACTGCCTAAGGTATGGTCTAAATGTATGGAGCAGTTTTTGTGTGACACAGCACAAAATAGGATATAGAGTTTTGTTTATGAGACCAGGGATTTATTTCTATCTAAAAGATTTGACTGCTAAGTTTATGAAGACAAATATTTTATTTTTCTGGTTTTGGACATGTGATTTTTTAGGAAAAAACATATACTGTTAACCATTAAACCCACTTAAATTGTATAATTTATTAAAATTAAAAAGAGTAAAAAAAACTTCAAAATACAAATATTTCTAAGCGAAGTATTTGGCTCTTGGCAAAACCAGATACAGGATAATGATTTATGAAATGTTAGAGAGTTAAAAAAACTTATTAAAAATATATCACAATTAAGATGAGTCGAGTAATTTAACACTTCTAAACTGTAAAACACTTGGTTTAAAAATGCAGAATTATAATTTAATTATGATTTACTTAAAGCCATTGTAGAATTGAATCTTAGTTTTAAAAATGTAGAATTATAATTTAATTATGATTTACTTAAAGCCATTATAGAATTGAATCTTAGTTAGGAAGGTAATAATCATTCCTTCCCTCACCTAAGATCAACCCAATTAATAATAAAATTATAATTTATTTTAGAAAAATAAAAAAATTTAAAAAAATATAAATGAAATCAATACTCTATTATTAATAAAAAAATTTGGGCCAAACTAAACTCCTAAACTCCTTTCACTGCAAATTATTTATAACTTATATCAATTCTTTGTCAGGATCTTGAAAACCCACTGCTGGCAATTGCTGTAGAAGGTAAGGATAACTGTATTGTTATTTATTTAATGTATGAACTTAATCATCAGTTTGGTTATTATGAATCTGTGTGTGATCATGCTTAAATGCAGCTTTCCATCCGTTGAAGATAAGATTGGGTGGATCATTACAAGACAAAGTCATCTATGATGTTGGACAGCTGAAGCAACCCTGCAACCCTTTTGTCAGGAATGATTCATTGATGTTTGGATTCTCACATGGATGTCTTCCCATGTCAAGATGGGATGCCTTGAATGCTTTTTTCAATAAAACAGGGTATGTTGTGAATTAACAGCAGAACTATCTTTACCGTTAGCAAAACAGGGTATGTTTTGGGTTTACATCTGAACTACCTGTTTGCATGGTTGTTCTTGCTTTTTCTTCTTGTGTTAGGCACTAGCATAGATTTAACTTATATTTTGAGCTTATAGATGAACATTTTAACAATGAGAGGTTATTCTTGTCTTTGCTGGATGTGTTAGGCACTAGAATAGAATTAACCATACAGAACAGGGTAGGTTTTTATTTCAAATATGAACCATCTTCAATACATGGTTATGCCTGTTTTTGCTGCATAGGTTAGGTACTAGCATCTAGATATAATCATAACTATAGATGTATCAACCATAAATGTATTAAGCAGTAAGTAAGGAGAAGATAGAAAATATAATCAAAATCAAAATTGAAAACATTGAAAATCAAAATTGAGAACATTGTGATTATTTTGGCTCTAGAGTACCTGATCTTTCGATGCAATCATCTAATATTACAATTTGAATGTAGGGCTGTGGTAGCTTTTGGATTGAATGCAGTGAATGGAAAGCGTTTGATGTCACACGGTACTGCAGAAGGGGCCTGGGATTCAAGCAATGCTCGTGATTTTATCCAATACACAGCTGACCATGGTTACAAAATAAAGGCATGGGAGTTAGGTAAGTTATTATTCTCAGCAGGTTTGATGCTTTCTGAGCGGTTTTAGAGAGGTTAAAGAGCAATTGATGGATCCATGAACCAATTTCAGTCTTAAGAGCATCGAAGAATTTAAGGTTTCGTGAACAGGAAATGAGCTGGGTGGAAGTGGTGTTGGAACTAAAGTCAGTGTTGAGCAGTATGCAGCTGATGTAATTGAGCTTCAGGAGATTCTGAATGAGATTTACACGGACTATGTAGAAAAACCTTTCCTTGTTGCGCCTGATGGATTCTTTGTTGCTGACTGGTTCAAGCAGCTTCTTCAACTAACGGGAACAAATATTGTGAATGTTGTTACACATCATGTATACAACCTTGGGACAGGTACATAGGATTAAAAGACTATAGCTTTTCACTGAAACGATTTTATCTTTCAGATAGCTAGAATATTGACCATTTTAATAATTTCCTTGCTGATCAGGTGTGGATACGGACCTTGTGGAAAAGATACTGGATCCGTCATATCTGAGCCGAGAAGCATCTACATTTAAGGACCTCCAAGCTGTCCTGCAGAATTATGGGCCTTGGTCAAATGCCTGGGTGGGTGAATCAGGGGGAGCTACTCACAGTGGGCGTAATCTAGTAACCAATGCTTTTGTAATGAGTTTCTGGTAGGCTCATCTGTCATTATTTTTTGGTAATGCTTTGCATTGTAATTGCTGGTAATGGTGGGCTGAGTTGCATTAGGGAAGCTTCTATTTTCACTTAAACATACAAACAAAATCAGTTAGCACAAATCAGAATTTCTAGGTGACATTTTGGTGAATGTATATCTATTTTCAGAGTCATCTTATGTTGGCTAAATGTGGATATGCCATTGTCTATGTTAGTTTAGGATAATTTCAGTGATGGCAATTTAATGATGGGTGAAATTGTTATAAATCACAGAGACAATCATATCTAAAGGAAAATGAACCAGTCATGAAGCTGAACACACTTACATAATATAATCTTTTATTTTCATATGGTAATTCACAGTTCACTAAGAAGCTTTGGCATTCATTTCAATGAGGGCAGGTATTTAGATGAGCTTGGCATGTCATCAGCGTTCAATACCAAGTCTTTCTGCAGACAAAGCTTGATTGGTGGTAACTATGGCCTTTTAAACACAACGACATTTGTGCCAAATCCTGATTATTATAGGTAAAATTTCTTAGATTTATATGATAGATGAATTAGAATTCTTAAACCTTTTGCAAGACGCTTAATCATTAGAATCAGCCCACCAAGCTGTAGCAAATCAATGTTATCTAAATATTATCTAACAATGCCAAAGTTATTGAAATTTTTGCAAAGAATTTTTTCTCCACTAGTGTTGCTGGTTTAGATATATCTGTACTTCTTTAAATTTGTTTACCAAGTTTCCATAGTTTGGTTTTTTGCTTTCTTTGAACTGTAATACAGTGCACTCCTTTGGCATCGACTCATGGGAACACGCGTTCTTGCCACACATTCAACAGGAACAGAGTACCTACGCGCTTATGCACATTGCACCAAGAGAGATGTACGTCACTTTCAAGTTTCAACTAATGCTGTCATTAAATCATGGCCATGCTATATTATATATTTATCTTCAGATTCCATCCATCTAACTTTCAAAACTGCTGTTATTTTGGCAGAAGGGAGTCACTTTGCTCTTGATCAACTTGAGCAAGGACACCGGTATCTCCGTGCAAGTCTATACAGGTTCAGGAATTTCCACAGACGGAAATTCAAGACTGGAATTTCACTTAACAGCAAAAGACGGCGATATACAGAGCCAGACTGTGCTCCTCAATGGGAACATTTTGGAGATAACTCCTGATGGTGAGATACCCTCTTTACCGCCAGTGACAGTACCTGCTGAGAAACCAATTCTTATAGCCCCTCTATCGCATTCGTACAGCTTCCTTATGTTCAATTCACAGCGTGTAGCTGATCGGAATTGGCTGTAGAATCAAAACTACCATATTGTTGGTTAGTGTCGCTGAAATTGAGTTGACTGCTATTGTTGACAATGAGATTTTCGATCGGCTAAATGGCATTAATATATTTTCAACGAATAAAAGTACGCTGCCTTGGATTCAAATCGGGCTGATTACCTGCCTTTTTTCCCAAAGTTTCTTCCAAAGGTGGATTGGATGAAATTCTTTGGTGTTGCAAGTCTTCGCCGAAGGGAAGGCCGAAGGAATATTTCTTTCAAGCTGAGAACTAAAGCTATTCATAAAATAAACTAAAGCCACCAAGACCTCCCTTATCTCGATTGTGCAATCAGGGGCATCCAACAAATATACAGTAATGTTAATGTTTAATTATTCCATGATTGTACACGCAACATGTGAAAATCAACCTATCCTTTGATTGTGGCTGTTGGTGGCTATGGCTGGATTAAGCATCTCGGTCGAGGAGAATGTGAGAGTTGGGGTAGTGTGGATCTGCAGCGCTCGGTAAGCTTTTAGCTGGAACCCAATGTGAACAATGAACTATTGTTGCCCTCTTGGTAGCTCCCCCGAGATGTCAGAAAGAAAGAACTTTTAATATTTCTCTATCGGCTGTATTCGGCCCTTTTCCTGTGAAGTTTTACAATGAGCACTCCCAACTTATCTACAAACTCTTCGCTGAATAGATTATCCCAAGAATTAGCTGCCAGAATACCTGCATAGATTTCCCTAGTGTCCTTGAAGGCCTCACATTCTAGAATGAAATGTTTTTATGTTTCCACTTTTCCGGAGGAGCAAAAAATACATACTCTTTCTTCCCACATTTCTTTTGGCCTTTTCCAGCGCCCTGTTTCACAACGGAGTTGATGAGAATTAGTACTTAATTGAGCAATAAGAATTTTAGATCTCCAAGAAATATTAGCCCCTATGTACGCCTTTTGTTGATGGTTATGCGTGGGGTTAAACTCTTCTATGTAGTACTTCTTCTTTCTCTCTAGCTCTTTCTTCCAAGTATGTTTGTGGAATTTATCCATAACAAATTTTTTTATCTCTTCACTGTTTGTAGGACACGTGCTCAAGCAAATACCCCATTTACTAAACCATTTGTTGTTTTGCCGCATCCAAGTCTTCTGTCTCTTGCACAATCTGTCACTAAACACCACCTTAGGCCATCTATCCTCTTCCATTTGCTCAATTTTTTTCAGATACCTTATGACTCGCACCATAGCAATTGCTTCAATAGGAGCAGCCCCTGTTTCACTTAACAGGATAGCATAAGGAACCGCACTTTTAATTTTGAATTTGTTTGTAATCAAACGTTTCTGAATTTTCTCAATTTGTTTCCACTGCATCTTGGTTGTGCTGCTGGCCCATAGTTCACAACCGTAGAGAATCACCAGAATCACTAGAAGCCCAAAGAGAGTTAGGGTGGTTTTCCAATCCCACAACTCTGCCTCTCTACACCTGTTTTGAAGAGCATAAAATGCTTTCCAACCCCCTAAAGTTCTTTTCTTTCTACAACCATCCCAACTTAAATTTATGTTGAAGTCAATTCCGAGGTATTTGTAATCTGCAACTTCTTCCAAAATGTTGCCTTCAAAATAGAACTTATGTTGGTTATGCTTTCTTTTGTTAGAGAAAACCACTACTTTCGTTTTGCTAATATTGACTTGCATCCCAACCCTTCTACAAAAATGCTCAAGGGAATGTAAATGCTCTTGCAAACCAAGAGCCGAATTAGCAATCAATATAAGGTCAGTTGCGTACAAAAGAAGCCTGATAACGAACTTGCCCAAATGGATACCGTCACCCCCTTGCGAATTTAGCCACTCTTCAAGCTTGTCAATATATAACCCAAAAAGGGTAGGAGACAATGGGCAACCTTGCTTGACCCCGATATCGCTTCTAAAAATTTCAGAAATGCCAGCTGAAGTTCTGATTTTGACTTTCACCTCTTCATACAACCTATGCACAACTGCTCTCAAATGCTTGGGAACCCCGAGTTCCTCCATTCTACCCCAAAGCTTATCCCTAGGAACCGTGTCAAAGGCTTTTCTGAAATCAACAAAGCAACAAAAAACTTCTTCCTTTTTTTCCCAACCTTTTTCAATGATGTGCCTTAAAGTTATACAATAATCAACTGTGGAATGTTTAGGTCTAAAACCTGCTTGCCCTTTAGCACGTTTATCTCTTTCTTCCGCCCACTTGCTGATTTTCTTTTCCAACATGCTTCCAAATAACTTTGCAAACAAGGGGTTTATCATTATGGTTCTATAATTGGAGGGATTATTGACGTCACCACTCTTGAAAAGAGGTATTGCCATACTAGTTGTCCAATCTGTGGGGAACCCCTGTTGTAAGATGTTGTTGAAAATTTTTGTGATGTGAGGTGAAAGAAATTTTAAGCCCCACTTTAGATACTCTGCTTGGAGTTCATCTAAGTCTTTTGCTTTTCCAGCGCCCAACTTCTTGATACCCATCTCTACCTCTTGCACCGTGAAGAGTTTTGTGTCCGTGTTGACCAAGGGAGGAGGGTCAACCTTGGGATCCTGCTCATAAAGTTGTCTTGCATAGTCAAACCATTTAGAAGCTGTAATGTTGTTTTCAGTTTGCACCTTTTTCGATTGGAGCTCCTTGCAAAATAATTTGGGGTTATTTTTCCCGAGGAAGATTAGTTCTTCTCTCCTTGAAACCATAAAATCGGCTTTTTTCTTTTTTACTAATTGCTTGTAAGCTTTGAGCTTTATGTTATCCGTGTCTGATTCCTTCCACCTTCTCCTTGCCTTTTTGCATTCCTCGTCAAACCAAGCATTAACCGGAAAGCAATTTGTTTCGGACTTCTTAATTTTTTCTCTTTTGCACTCAGCAAGTGCGCTTTGAATTAAATGTGTTAATCTGTGACTATGAAGGCCATGAGATGGGATTTCCTCCTTCTTGAAGAGCCTCTCTAACATTCTTTTGAAGGTATTACAATTCTCTGGATTCAAAAGAATTCTGCCCTTTGGGGGATTTTGTTGAACACATTGATTTTTCGACCCCAATTGCTTTTTTCCGGTCCAAGAGAAACTTAAATAGATTGGCTTGTGATCTGATTTTAAGTCTCAAATTTGATCTCCAATCAACACTTCCTCCATTTTCTCACACAAACTATGCGAGCAAATTACATAATCTACTACACTTGCTCCATTGTAAGTATTGCAAGTGAAATTACCGGACTTTTCCCATCTAGTCAAACCATTACAAATGACTAAATCGAAAGCCCCACATAGCATAAGCAATTGTTCTCCAAAGAGATTGCAGCCTTTATCCTCTGAAATTCGTTCCCACTGATGATTACTCTCTTCTGTAAGCCAGATAGGGTCACTGTCTTCTTTACAACAAAGAATGTTAGCTTGTTCACCTGCAGTTCTAGCATTGAAATCCCCCACTATAAGGACTTCACCTAGCTGAGAATATATTGCAATATCCGTTTTTAGGGATGCAAAGGGATCTTTGTGGTCAAGCCCTCTACTTTTGTAGATTTTTGAAACTTGCGGCGCAAAATAGCATGCTGCAATTCTAATGTGATTTCCATTTTCTGATATTTTAAGCCAAACAAATTGCTTATTTGGGTCTTCTTTTTATAGCTGAATGAAACGACCTTCTTTTTCTCTTACTAATACCATGATACCCCCGTGCCCTTTGCCATTCCCTGCTGCCTTGTTCCACACTACTATCTTCCAATACCCTTCAAACAAAGGTGTCTTACACCCTTCATGCTCATGTGTTTCTATGAGACAAATTATGTCTCTACCTTCTGCAATAGGCCCTAACCCAGGTCCTCGTCTCCATGGGTAACCCCTGCAGTTCCAACAAACTAATCTTAAGGAAACCTGGGTAAGACTTGATTGCTATTTGTTTTGACATGCAAGACTCACAGTTGAGTCTTTGTCCCTGCTTGCCCATAATGACCTTGCTTCCTCATTTCTTGCTAAAGAGTTTGCTGCCTCTTCTTTGCTATCATTTTGCTGCCTTGTTTTGGAAGGAGGTCCAAATTGCGCGATCACGGCTTTACCTTTATAGATCCATGCTCTTTTTCCCTCATCTCTTGCTGCCCTAACTTTTTTCATTTCATCTTTCCTTTCCTCTTGTTGTCTTACAGTTAAATCTTCTTCTATAAAAAACCGAGAACCCCTTAAGAGTTGCTTCTTTCTTAGAATGATATCTTTATCACGCAAGTTGGGCATGATGACTTTTATGGGCCTGACTCTCTCACCGTTGAGCTTACCTACTCTCCATGCTTGACATACTTGTCCTTGCCATTGGAGTTTGTCTTTCAAGAAGTCTCTTGCAAGGTCAAGAGTACATTCATTTTTCCCATACTCTTTCACCCCTTTAATAATTATGTTTGTTGCTCTATCCAGTCTTTCATTGCTTTCTCTATCTTGCATGTTGTTAACCTGAATGTTTGTTTCTCCTTCCCTCTTAGCAGAATTGCCAATAACTTGAGCCCAAGTTTTGGAAAGTTTTGTGGGATCTTCTTTCCTCCCTTCTCTTAATGTTTCTTCATTGTTGTCTATTTGAGCAACTGCTTTCCCCTTATCCTGGGGTGGCTTCGCATTCATCACCTCTGTGTTTTCCACTGCAAATTTCTTCATGTTTTGCACCTCCGCTTTCATGCGTTGCCATTCTGTTTTCCCTATTCGGAGAGCTCCCTGCAATAATGACACTTGTTCCTGCAGAACTTTGTTGCTTTCTGCTAAAGCCTAATTTTTAGCTGTTATTATATGGATTGTGCAATCTCTTTCCAGCGCTTTAGCTTCTACTACTTCCAACCTTTCTTTTACATTTAAGAGTTCTTTCACATAAAGATCAGATGACCAAGTGAGAGGTGTGGATGTAGGACTATATAAAGCATAATCATCACTAACTTTTTCTTTTCCTTTGGACTTGTTGCCACATGCTTGCGAAGAAGACTTGTTTGAATGTTGTTTCTTGCGAACAATACTTTCCCTTTGAGACCTTTTTTTCCTTGTCTGCTCCCATTTTAGACGAGCTAGTCTCCTTTTTAAAATGCCCTGATATTGTTTGGCATTGACCCAAACCCACTTCCCAGTTTTCGTTGATGAGGCACTTTTCACTTGCCCTATATCATTTGTTTCTACGGGTTCTAAAGTTTCTTGTTCCATTACTGAGGATATTAAGGGAAATTCAAATTCCCATTTCCAAACCGACCCTTTGTTTTGCGGTTTCACTCTTCAATCTCCGTTGTCTAACCACCGAAACTGTTGCTCTCGTCTCGTCGCTTCCGCCCACCGTCCACCGAAAACTAGCCGCCTTCCGCCCTTGTCGCTCGCCAATCGCTCGCTTCTTGTCGGCTCGCCTAATCGTCCCCGTCCTCTGCGGCTCGCCCCGTCGCTCCGTCCCCGTCCTCCGTCCCTCCGTATAAAATTGACGGTGCAAAACTGTACACATTAAAAATTCCCATTTCGGGAACCTCGAATGCGAAGGCATACGTAAGGGGAATTCCAATTTACTCCCGCAGACTTTTTCAATTCGCTGTTTCTAAAACATGCGTATAACAAGAAACACTTCGAACCCATGGAGGACAAATTGATGTTGCTTTTGGTGGCTATTGATGAATATTTTTTATGCTGGAACCCAATGTGAACACGATATTGTGCCTGTTGGTGGCTATGGCTGGATTACGAGTGTTATAGTTCTTATGTTAGTAATGTCAATTTAGGACTCTGATTCAAATCATAAAGCTGGTACCCAACGAGAACACTATCTGTTGCTTTTGGTGGCTAAAGATGATTTACCAGAGTTATAGTTTTAGTTTTGGGGTTGAAGGATGGTTCCCAGGGCACATACATAGTGAAGACGGCCTGCTTTGGCGATAGAAGGGGTTTAGCTGATTGCTAGCTCTGGGGGCCTGTTAAGGAGAACTGCTTTTTCGATTGATAGGAAGCGTCATTTTGAACAATTCAGGCCTGCCTGATGAAGGTTTTCCATCCTGCATGATATGTCAAGATGTGTACTTTCGAATATACGTGCTTCACAGAAGAGATAGAGATTGCTCTTTCTATTATCATGCTTCTTTTTGCTTTACTTATTCTAAGATCTATTTATCAGACCCATAGGTCCAATGGGTTTCAATGATAATGATGATTCAAATTCATCGTCTTCATCACAGACTATCTCATTGGAATCGGTTTCGAGTGGGTGTGATTTCTTCAGCATATGGTGCTCTTTATGGCATCGGTGGATGGATTCCATTATAATTTCCCGACCATGCAAGAGCATAAGCATTAGGTTTCGTAAAAGATGGTGGATTGTTCCCGGCTGTCTGTGTTGCTGTTTTTGTATCCAATAGATGTCTGACCATTGTTCTGGTTTTTCCGACCATAGTTTCTATCTTTCGATGACCTTATTCTTACCTTTTCCGGGCAAATTCAAACTCCTGTCCTGCAAAGGACGTGATTAGAACACTGTCATCTTCTCTCCTAACCTCTTCAATGCAGATCGGGATTGGATTTTAAAATGCGTCATTCTATGGTCCTATTATTTCGGTACTGGGCATCGGCATTTATTTGCATGTTGCTTTGAGATCTTTCTTATCCTTGCCTATATTTGGCATTGATTAGAATAATCATATTTTCCATTTGTCAAGGCATATCTACTGACACCAGGGGATTTCAAATGATGTGGATTAATGAATTGTGGTTTATTAATTCAAGTATCTGTTCGTTTTCGGAATTGGAAACATAACTCTCACCCGTTTTCTCCTTTCGCTTGCGTCTACTCTGACATTTTCCACCGGCTTTTTTGTATTGACGGCTAGCTGACAATATCCTTTGTTCAGGTTGATCTATATATCTTTATTATCAAGTCTTCTCCGCTGTAGTTTCTTGCAGTGGCGATCTTTTTGAACGTTACTCATCCAGCTGGTTGTCATCATGGCGTGTACAATCAACACCTCATCCACTGCTGTTGCTAATCGGGCGAAGCATCTAGATTCAAGCTCTAAGATCATTTCTAAATCTGCTGGGCGGGATGATGTTGACACTTTAATCGTTAAACAGTCTCTCCAAAACTCCTTTGCTCATGACACTTGCGCCCCGGGCTCTCATAATACACAGAAGCGCAATCGTCGCAGAAAGAAGAAGAAGTCATGTTTCAAGCATAAGATGGAGGTTAAAGAAGTGATCTTAGACTATGACGATCTCTGTGGCAGGGTTGCCAGTCTACAAAAGAAGGAGGTCATAGGAAGATGGATGTTCCCCGACAGCAGTGATTTCGACACGTCCAAGTGGATAAAAAAACACTGGAGTCCGATTATCGGTTATACACCGATTGTGAGCTCACTAATCAATGGATGGTTCAGTATACACTTTCTGGATGTCAAAGATGTTGAAAAGATCGCAAAGCGGACCTGGGTGCGTGGAAGGAGTTTCATGCACTTAATTCCTTGGTATCTTGGTTTCAATCCAGTTGGAGGCTCCCCGCAATCGAGTTATTTGGGTTAAGCTCCCGGGCCTCCCACTGGAATATTGGACCCTTAAGGCTCTCCGGGCTATTGGAGACACAATTGGAACCACGAAATATATTGACCCAAGCATTTTGGGGTCCAACGACAAATGAATTGCTTGGATTCTGGTTGAGCTTGAATACTCCGGTGGTCTTCTGGGTGATATTGATCTGGTTTGGGGTAATAGGAGGCATCGCCAGAGAATTGATTTCTGGGGCATTCCTTTTCGATGCCTTATTTGTCATCGCATTGGACATCTGAAGGAAAATTGTCCATTTCGTTTGCGCATGGTCCGTTCTGAGGGTGTAAATAATGCTGTGACAAATGGTCGGCGGGCTGGGAATGTATCAGGGACATCTGGTGAGCTAAATTCTGGAAATCCCAGTCCTCTTAATTCCGATGATGAGGCTTATGTCACTGCGCTGGACCAGGTGGAAGGAATGTTTAACAACAATCGTGTTTTGGACCCTGAATCCAATGATGATCCGCCTGCGGATCTCTATCATTGTCATCCATCTCTGTCTACGGATCCAGGTAATTCTTTTCCCCCTGTTCATAGTCAAAAATCATCATTGGACATTACAGATGATGACATTCCCATATCACATTCTGTGACTATTTTGGACGATAGTCCTATTGATAATCCGCTTGCTGGTAATAGTCATATTCAATCAAATGTTGATACCCCCTGTTTGTCGACGAAATTCTATAAAGGAGAGTCGTCGTCCCTCCACATGAACTCAACCCCCGATCCCCACTCGACTCTTGATGTTCTAATCGAATCTTATCATCACATCAACCTCCCGGAGTCCCCCAGGAATCCTGTTGGTAGTGATCTGGATTCTATTTTGGCAAATCCCAACATCGACTTGGCCGCCCTCACGGTCTTTGACAGACCTCCCCCATCCACTGAATCTAGACCATCAAACCTTTCTTCCAATCCATCCTCAAAACGTAATTCCAAGTCGGTCAATAAGTACTCTAGGGGTAAATTCAAAGCCATTTCCCTGTTCTCGGAGAATGAAGACAATCTCACTGATATCCTGATTACTCTCAGTGGAAGTACATCGGATATTCCTCGGGCGCTTAGAGCAAGTTCCCCGGTGCGGGATTTGTCATGAATCATATCTTATCTCTGAATATTAGGGGGCTGGGCAATGCCTCTAAAACATATTTCCTGAAGGATATACTATATACTGCAAATCCAATTATTTTTTTGGGTCAAGAGACCATGTGTGCTAGGGAAAGAGCTATCAAGACGTTTCTCGGTTTTAAGGCCGGTTGGAACGCTGTCGCTGTCGATGCTGTTGGGCTATCTGGAGGCCTGATTGCTATTTGGAACCCTGATCATGCAGCTTTTAAGGCGTATAAATTTTTCAGGGGCATTTTACTTTCTGGTCAGCTTAGAGGTATGGAAGAACCTGTTAACATAATCAACATATATGCCCCTTATTGTAATAGAATGCCCTTCTGGCAAAGAATGATGGATTCGGGTATTCTCTCACTACACAATTTAATCTTGATGGGGGATTTTAATTCCATCCTAAGTGCTGATGAAGTTTGGGGTAATTCTTCCAGATTGGACCCACTCTCTTCTTTTCTATCTGACATGTTTTTTGATCTACATTTGGTTGATATTAGGCCAATTCCTCTCATGCCGACCTGGTCAAACAAGCGAGCTGGTGAGCACTATATTGGAAAGAGACTAGACAGGGCTCTGGTCAGTGCAGGTCTTGTGGTAAGATGGGGAATGCTCAGAGCTGAGGTGGTTGCATCGGATATATCCGATCATATGCCTATTAAACTATCGTGGAAACCTAATGGCACAACTAAAGGAAGGCCATTTAAATTTAACATAATCTGGTTGGAGGATAAAGATTATTCAAAATTGGTCTACAGGGTATGGCAACAGGAAGTCGATATGGAGGGCCTCATGGATTGGGACTATTTTCATTACAAGCTGCAGAGAGTTAAGAAAGCCTCCAAGGAATGGGAGATCAGGAAAAAGGCTACCCTTCGGATGGAATATCGAGAAATCTCTTCGCAGATGGAGGAGTTATATGCCTCCTTTTTGTCCACTAGCCCTTCCGTAGCTGATCTACAACTTCTGAAGGATCTTGGCGCAAGGAAGCGGGAAATATTAAGGATTGAAGAGGTGACTTGGAGATTGAAGAGCAAGAGTTTATGGCTAAAGGAGGGCGATTTGAATACTCATTATTTTCACAAGTCTGCCAATGTAAGGCGTGAGAGAAATTCCATATGGCGCATCAAAAATAATGATGGCAGTTTTGTGTATTCTACTCCAGAGATTCAGGAAGAAGCCGTTGCATATTTCTCAAATTTCTACAAGTCAGATCAGTCGATTAACGCTGAGAATCAATCTTGGATTCTCGATAATTTTTCCAGATTTTTCAATGAGGAGGATATTGTGGCTATTGATCAAGGTATTACAGGGAATGAAGTTCTAAAGGTCCTGAAATCCTTTCCCCATGATAAATGTCCGGGGCCAGATGGATGGCCAGCGGAATTTTTCATCTTTTTCTATGATTTACTGGGCGCTGAGCTTACGGATATGGCGGAGTCATTTCGCAGAAGTGGTATTATGCTTGCAAATTTGAACTCATCATTTATTGCCCTCATTCCTAAGGTATCGGATCCTCAGACTTTCTCTGATTTCAGACCCATTGCTCTCTGTAACCTTATTTACAAAATCACCTCTAAGATCATTGCCCTTCGATTAAAAGAGGTCTTATCTAGAAATATCTCTATAGAGCAATATGGGCTTCTAAACGGCAAATCCATACACGACGCCATTGCGATTGCCCAGGAAGTGCTCCATTCCATGAATTTGGAAAGGCAAGAAGGCCTGATAATGAAGGTGGATTTACATAAGGCCTATGATTCTGTGGGCTGGTCCTTTATTCGGGTCTTACTGCTCAAAATTGGTCTCCCCATCCGCATCAGCTGATGGATCATGTCATGTGTATCAAATGTTCGATACGCTGTGGTGATTAATGGTCTTCCATCTCATTTCTTCAAAGCGGGTCGGGGGTTACGACAGGGGTGTGCTTTATCCCCCCTCATCTTCATTCTTGTAATGGACGGATTCAGTCAATTGATGCATGCAGTTGTGCAGAAGGGTTATTTTCAAGGATTCTCTTTTTCTAATAGTGTTTCTACTTCGCACTCCCTCTTCGTTGATGATCTATTTCTCTTTGGCTATTTGATCAGGAACCATTGGTTCTATATATATATTACATTTTTCCGCTTTGAATCTGCAACAGGGCTCAGTATCAATCGCAGTAAATCTCTTCTTTTATATGGATCTGGAAATATACAAGAGGTTAACTTCATTGCGGAGTTCTTAGGTGTTGGCATTCGCTCAATCACAACGGGTTTCAAATATCTGGGCTTTGTAATCAAACCCTGTGGTTATAAAAACAGCGACTGGAACTGGATCATAGACAAATTTCGGGCTCGGATTCAACGATGGACCCATCGATGGCTTTCTCTAGGCGGTCGGTATATTATGATTCAATCTGTTTTATCGCAAATGATTGTATTTTGGGGCCATTTGTTCTATCTTCCGGCAGGTGTCATCTCTATGATTAATAGCATCATATCGCAATTCCTATGGGGAGGAGTTAACATGGACAAGAAATATCATCTCTGCCGCCTGTCAGCTATCAGTTTGCCCAAGGATTTAGGCGGATGGGGCATCTTGTCGGCTCGTGAATTTAATTCAGCACTACTGTCCAAATCTTTCTGGCGTGTTGTTCAGGGTTTCGGCCTCTGGTGCGATATTATTAGAACCAAATATATTCGCGGTGATTCCCTGTTAATGATAAAAGATAATCATTTTCCTTTCCCTCGAAATATCTCTTTCATTTGGCGCAACTTTAAAATGGTTATGATTCACATCTCTCCTCGATTAAGCTGGCATTTTCATGATGGGAGCAGAATTCCATTAGGATCGAACAACATTCTATTGCTGCCGCCAAATTCAGCTCCATCTCAGCACCTTATCCACGTCTTGACTCAGCGTGGAATCATATATTTCTCACAGGTTATCTATCATTGGTCTTATGGAGCGCCTATTTTCAAAACCGCTTTTTAGATTGGCCTGACGGGTTCTGACGCAGATGAGTGGGATTTTATCTAGGATCAGTTGCGTATTGCTGGCCTGTGCTACGCTCCCGGCAGGGATCAAATAGTATGGGATGGTCCTCTCAAAGACAAAATGGTAATTGTTAAGGAGGCATACAGAAATATTATTGTTTCATCTCACTTGCCAAATGCCTCCAAAATCTTCTTCCCCTTCTGGCATAGGCGCATTCCAATGAAAATCACAATTTTTGGGTGGCTGGTATGGAAGGGGAAAATCCTCACATGGGATAATCTTAGGAAGCGGGGTCGCCATGGGCCCAGTCGTTGTGTTATTTGCTTTGCTTCTGAAGAATCCATATCACATATATTCTTCACATGTCCCATTATTGTTGGTTTATGGAAGTTGTTTTGTCCTTTCTTTCTGAATCCATCATGGATTCCAGTGGATTTCATCTCTGCCGCTTGCGAGTGGGATAAATTAAGCAGCAGTTACAGATCTCTTCCTTTTTATTTTATTTGGGAGGTGTGGCTTGCTAGGAATCTGTCGATTTTTGAGAATAAATCTTTCCAAGCTCATCGGGTGTTTGTGGCCATTAAATTATGGGTTGAGGATGGTCCAAGACTATTTAATGATAATGTCGGAGACGCTTCACATCGCATCAGGCCTCATGAGATTGAAATTCCAGCCATTTACTTTGACGGGGCTTCTGCTAATGGCTTGACGGGCTGTGGGGTATGGATCAAGATTTCTGATAAGGAACGTTACCACATCTATTGGAATGGTGGTCCGGGTTCTAACAACAAGGCTGAGATCATGGCTTTGTGGGGGGGACTCCTTGCGGCTACTGATCTACAACTTCAGGACATACATATATATGGCGATTCCCAACTGGTTATCGGATGGATCACCAACAGTTTCCATATGTATTCCCCTCCTCTTATTGGAGGGATTGACAGGACCAGGAGCCTCTGGCATAGATGGAATCATCCTCCAATCAAGCATATTTTCCGAGAAAATAACACCAGGGCAGATCGGTTGTCTAAGATGGGGCTTTTAGCTGATTTTGGATCCATGAAAGTGATTCACTTTTATGACGGCAGACAGACTGGGGAATTCTCCATTCCCATTCCATGAATACTATTTACATCCCAAGTCTTTTTTGTTTCTAACATCGACAAACTGGAAGTTTTGGTTTTTGTTTTCAGGATTTCTCCAAAGGATGTTGTTTGTTTCTCACAATGATCATATCAACAATTTTAAATCTGTATCCGGGTTGTTTAATGGGACTGCTCACTCCCCATTACAACTGTTATATGTCTGTACCAAATTCTGATCGTTGTACATGATTTTTGGTATCATTACAAGTGTATCTGCTTATCACATATCATCATCTTCAAGTCAGCCGGATTCACAGCACATGCGGAGACAACTATTTATCAAGCGAGCCTGAGATATAATTGTGCGCTTCGGTCTTACTTTCTCCTACAGGATTATACCTCTGCTCCCTCATATCAAGCGAGCCGGGTTTATTATTTCAAGCGAGCCGGATGTCTACGTCAAGCGAGCCTGCCTTATGATATCAAGTGTTTGGTCAATTTAGTGTATCCTAAATTGCTGCATTTAATTTTTCAATCCGGGATTCGTAAGCTGATGAAGTGTGGCGCACTATATGTGCAAGATAACCTATTTCTTAAATTTTTTTCGTTTTTGGTTTTCTAAGGTGAAATGGAAATTCTAAAATGAAAACAAGTATGGTTATATTTGTTCAAGGAAATGATATCCCCTATAATGATTTACCAACTTAAAACTTAAAAATAAATTTGAAATTTACAATGACAAGACTTGAAAGAAAATGAAAATGTACTCGCTGAAATGAAAAGTGTGCCGTTAATTCAATAAATCAAACAGTAACAAAACATATGAACCAGTCCTTGCATTTCCCACCAAACACAAAAGAAACTATGCTTAAAGAAATTCAAAATTGCAACAAAATAAATCTAAATCGTATTACATCAATTTCATTTAATTCTTCATCATTAGTCCAATTAAGGATTTTCACAATCATAAAAACAACTCGAAAATCGATATTTAACTTCAAGGGTAGCTACCAAATATCAAACCATACATTCATGATTCAATCCCTCACCATCAATCCAAAATTGTGGCTTTTGGAGGCACCGAAGATGCACACAATTTAACATATCTAAATTTAAGAAAAGAAACTTAATACAATCCACACATTTCATACAATCTCACCATCACCCAACAGAAGCTGGATAAATCGAAGATGCTATGAGCAACTTAATATATCTAAATTTGCAGAAAAGAAACTAATACTGAACTACACATTTCATACTCCAATCCCTCACCATCAGTCCAGCTGTGGCTTTCGGAGGCAACTGAAGATGCTATGAGCAGCTTAGTATATCTAAATTTAACTACTGAAGCAGATAAGCAAAATTGAAATGAACAAAACAATACTGAAATGAAATAAAAGCTATGAAAAGCAAATTAGCAGCAGAACAATGTTAGTTCCATGTCATTAGTCAAAAAGCTATGAAAATGCCCGGGCTGCCTATCTATAACCTGAAACAAGAACACTGATCAGTGATTAACAATCATAAAGCATGAAAGACAGAAATGAAATGGAAATTATGGAAATGTATAAACAGATATGAAACAAATGCAATATATGAACATATGAATGGATTATGACACAATGATCTCTAAAGAAACAAAATTAAAATTATACACTAATGCACAAAACCTTAGCTGAGCAGGGGCCCTCTACACCAGCCTTGGCAACGGTCCTCAAATACGAATTAAGTTGGAGAACAGAGTCTTCTTATATTAAAAATCAGTCATTACAGAATGGAAATGTTACGGCACAAGTGCAGCGTAATCACATTACAGAGCAAAAGATAACAGAGACTAACATTCACTAATATCAACTAACTCATATGCGTATGCAAACGCATTATATATAACAACGAACTATAACTGTCTCCTAAAGTTCATGCTGGTGGAGAGCACGTAGACCACTACGTCCACGGATATAGGAGCATGGCCGTGTTGGAAAGTGAATCTACGAGAGGTGGATGCTTGAATTCGACTCTAGAGCCCTGTACAGATGTCGATTTATCCTCCGCAAGCTTAGAAACGGCCGTATGGATCTTTATGTGACACGAAACAGAGTCCGGCCGACATGAAACTCCATGGTTGACTTCCATGTGGACGCCTTTGACCGCGGCTTCTTTGGATGAGTTTGCTTGAACCAATAGGACACGAACCATGTCCACGTCATTCCTGACCTGCCCATGTGGCTCGTTTTCATTGTAGACACCTGTAGCATATAGTTTCACAAAATAGCTGCGGAAAGTTGCAGCAGCTGCGGAAAGTGGCAAGATTCCGCAGCTGAATGAACAAAATCTAAATCAAATAGCAAACACAAAAACATAATTAAAAACCATGTTAGATGCTCTTTTGCACATGATATTGACAACTTGGGAGGTTCAGGTGAGTGAAAAAGGTATAGAAAAGTGTATGGAAAAGATGCAGATTTGAGTCTCAACATACCCCCACTGTGAAGGTGTTGCATGTCCTCATGCAACCAAAATTTTGATAATCTTTCTTCAGTTCATGTGCCTTGACACTTCAGCCAACACATCCAATCCTCTCCTCTTCTTCCTTGGTACTGCCAACATTCTGGGTTTCTTCATTAAGCACCTAAATTTGATATTTACAAGTGCTCTGCTTAATTTCTGGCATTTCCTTTTCAATTTCTTATTCTTCTTTTGCCATATTCCCAAATGTAACATAGTATTATCATGGATGATCTTGTCCAGTTTGCCTTTTTCTTTCAATGTTTCATTTTCATTTTTGATGTGCCGATTTAAAAGCTCCAGCTCAAAAATTTCCTGTTTTAATGATTGAACTAAATCATCCTGCAATGTATGAGGCTGAATGGAAGAAGTACTTGGACCTGTGGCTGCCTTTTCCAAAGATTCTATATAGTCATATACTTCCTGCTGCTTGGGGTCTATTTCAGGTGTCATTTTTATTGGGCTGTCCCCAAAATGTCGTGAAGGAGAGTTATCTTCAAAATCTGGCTGAGAAGGGCTCACATCAATATCTTGCTGAGAATGGAATGGAGTATGTTCAATGTCTGATTGGGAATGAAATGAACCAGGTTCACTAACTGACTGAGATGGACTATGGTCAGCTGGGGACTGTTCAGATGTCTCCTCACCCAAATCAATGAAATGAGGACCCTTAATTTGTGTTTTCCTCAATTTTCCCTTAAGTCTGCTGCTTCTCCTCACACACTGTGGTACACTATCCTTTTGTTTTTGTTTTCCTTTTTCTGTCTTCTTGGGCATGGATGACTGTTTTTGAAGATAAACTAATCTTTCTGATAGCACTTGATGATCTTCTTCTTCAGAAGAAGGAGTTTTATGTACAGCCTCAATAGTTTCTTTCTCTTTTGGTGTTTTTGGCTTCTTACCTTTGATTTCCTTCTTCTTCCTTTTTACCAGTCTCTCTTCCCTATCAATTCTTTCCATAGTAGTAGTAGGAGTGTTTTGGATTTCATCAATTGTTCTTTTCCTCCTACTTCTTCTTGTTGTGCTAGCTGCAGTAATTTCCTGAGTAGGAGTAATTTGGGTTTCAACATTTATTCTTTTTCTTCTACTCCTTCTTGTTGAACTACCTTCAGGAATTTCCTGAGGTTCCTCAAAGAAATTTCTAACCAGAAATTGTTCTCATGTATCTTTCTTTTCCTTTAACTCCTTTTCAATCAGAATTTTTACAAGGTCGTGGTGATACAGATGGGGCTCTACATCTCCTAAGTGTTTCTGAACAGTCACAGCCATTTTCTTCAAGCTATTGAATAGAAAATATGGGAGATTGAGAGTTTGATTTTCTAGAAAATTCATCAATAGCCTGGTATGGTACATATACATGGACCCAAAACGGCCTTCACATGTAATTAATTTCTGAACAACTAGCAATAAAGTAGCCCATTCCTCTTTCAATGCATGCACAGGAATTCCTCTTTTTAAAAACAGTTATGTCCATACCTTGATTTCGTAAGATTGTTCTCCATGCCTCATCACTGATGCTTTTATTTTTGAACCAACGCTCACCCTCCTGAAGAAGTTCCGTGGCTGTTGCTATAGATTCTTCATTGACCGCAAACTTGAGGTCTCCAATTTCTGCTTCCAAGCCATTAAATGACCTTGCAAATGCTTTCGTAACTTCTTTGTGATAACCCCTGAATTTCTGAATAAAACGCAGCCAATTTGCTTTCTTCAATATCTCCTTCACTTGTGGATATCCTTCTATAAACTTAGGTCCTTCCGGCTCTGCTCTTAGTAATTTACCCATTTCTCTTTTCTGCTCTTCACAACTTTGCCTGCGTGAGGGTTCAAGTGGAAATGGAACGATTGAATACACAGGATCGAGCACAATGACTGTGGGAATGTATCATAAAATGGGAATGAGCACCATAAACGGAATGGAGTGAGACTGTGGGTAGATATCCGGGAGTGAGAATGAGCACAAGGAACGAAATGAAGTAAGACAGAACAGATTGGGGTTTCATAAACACGGCAGAGACACGACATTCGGCAGCGTTTTGAATTTTGGTGGCTGCATAATAAATATGAGCACGTTTTAACAACGGTTATGGATTTATGTGGCTGTAAGAGTCCTTGGTCAAATCAAATACGTCTCATTGTCTTCGGTGGGATATTGGAACATGAGTGAAAATTGGAATTTTAATGATGAAACCGTTTGTGAATGAATGCAAGAGGATAATATGGAGATCGTGAAAGGTTACAGAACTGTCAATATAATCATTGCACGTAATGGATAGAGCTCATGGTTCAAAACTATATAAAAATGTGTTTTTCAATGCTATTTGAAATAAATTTTATTCATACCTTTGGAATCTTTGCCTTTTTCCTTGGTCTTCAACTAATTGATCTCCATTGGTGTCTTGAATGCTCCATGTCTTCATTTTTGATCCTCTCACCTGCATTTTATTTTATAATTATAGAAATAACATCTGACTGTACATTCTCTTTGAAAACAGAGTAGTAGCTGCGGAATCTGCTTCTGGCTGCGGAAACTGGAGTCAGCTGCGGAAACAGATGTCAGCTGCGGAAACTGACACAGCTATTACTTGGTTGAATAGAAATGAACAAATGACAAATGACCATATGGAAATGGTCATGAAAAAGATTTTTATTGATGGAATGGAATGAAATGAAGTGGAATGAAGTGAAATGAAATGAAATGAAATGGAATGAAGTGGAATGAAATGGAGTGGATGGTGACAAAGCTTGTGAAATGAAAGAGAGATTTTTTTTGGAAAATATAGAGTGTCAGGTGTTCCTGATTTTCACCCTATATTTTCTGCATAAGACTGCCAATCAATGATTGGTTTTCAGGCTTATACCATTATTTTTTTTATTTTTATTTTTTTTAACTGAAAAGAACAAAAGAACTAGGTTGGTGGAGAAGAAGAATTCTTCTGTACCAGCCTGATTGCAGAACTTTCTTGAAACATTTTGACAAAATCCTCTTTTGAGAGTGGCTTATGATAAACTTTCAATCTATGTCCATTCACAATAAGAGGAGTTTGAAACTCATCAATGGTCTTGATTCTTACAACTCCATTGCTAAAGATCTTGTCAATCTCATATGGCCCAAGCCAATGAGTCTGAAATTTCCCTTGAAAATCTTTAAACTTGGAGTCAAATAACAATGCCCAATCTCCTTCTTGAAACTTCTTCTCTTTGATATATTTGTCATGCCATTTAGTTCTTTGATATTGAACTAGATCAGTTCTTAGAATTGCTTCTTGTCCGATCTCATCTAGCTCATTCAACTGCTCCATTCTATGCTTTTGGGCTTCTGATAAGTCCATCCCCAACTGAACTGCTATCTTGAAGGTCTTGACTTGGAACTCAATGGGGAGCAAGACTTCTTTCCCATAAACAAGTTCATAGGGAGAATGTCCTGTTGTATTCCTCCATGTAGTTCTGTAGGCCCACAAGGCTTCTGGAAGCCTTTCCGCCCAATCTCTTCTATGTAGATGAACAGTTTTGGTGATGATACTTTCAAGAACTTTGTTTGTGGACTCCACTTGACCATTTGCTTGTGGATGGTAAGGAGTAGATCTTCCGTGCTTGATTTTGTATTCTTCCATCAACTTCTCCACCAAATTGGATGTGAATTGGCTCCCCTGATCTGTCACAATTTCTCTTGGAACACCAAAGCGAGTAAAAATATCCTCATAAAGAAAATGAACAACTGAATTTTCAGTAGCAGATACTAATGCTTTTGCTTCTACCCATTTAGTAACATAATCAGTACAAACCAATATATACTTCTTTTGCTTAGATGGTGGATTAATAGGTCCAATGAAATTTAAAGCCCATTTTTCAAAGGGTTCAATGAGTACCTGTGTTTTCAATGGCATTTCATTTGAAAGGGTAGGTTTCCCTACTCTTTGGTAGCTGTCACACCTTTTGACATATTGTTTTGCATCTTTGAAGAGGGAAGGCCAATAATATCCCAAAGAAAGGATTTTATAAGCTGTCCTTTTGTCTGCAAAGTGTCCGCCGCATGGTTCATCATGACATGCCTTAAGAATATCAGGCATTTCATCTTCCCTGACACATCTTCTGATCACAAGATCTGGCCCTGTTTAAAACAATTCGTTAGAAATCCATGAATATTTTGAACTCTCCTGAATAATTTTTCGTTTTTCTCTTGGAAATAAATGTGAAGGTAGTTTCCCTGTAACCAAATAGTTAGCAATATCCGCATACCAAGGGGTCTTAATAGTTACTGCAAACAAGTATTCATCAGGAAATTTATCTTCTACAGGAGAATCTTCTTTAGTATTCTGAATCCTAGACAAGAAATCGGCTACTGTATTCTGTTTTCCTGGTCTATCCAACACAGTAATATTGAATTCTTGCAAAAGTAAAAGCCATCTTGTCACTCTGCCATTAGTAACAGGTTTGTTCATTAAATATCTAATTGCGGAATGGTCAGTATGAATAAAAGTTTCATAGCCTGTTATGTAATGTCTAAACTTATTAATTGCATGAACAACAGCTAAAAACTCTTTTTCAGTCACAGTATAGTTCAACTCTGTGGGAGTCAATTTTTTACCGGTGTAATAAATGGCATAAGGAATTAAATATTTTTGACCCAACACAGCTCCAAGAGCTGTATCTGAAGCATCCGTAGAAATATGGAAAGGAAGTTTCCAATTTGGTCCTCTCAAGATAGGTGCTTCAGATATTTTTGTTTTCAAAGTTTCAAAAGCTGATTGACAATCAGGATCCCATTTAAATTCACAGTCTTTTGTAAGCAATTTGAAGAGTGGAGATGCTATTTTAGTGAAGTTTTCTAAATCTTCTATAGTAACCAGTAAATCCTAGAAAACTTCTAACATCTCTTTGACAATTTGGAATAGGCAACTTGGAGATGACTTCAACTTTTGATCTATCAACCTTAATCCCATCTCCTGAAATATGATGTCCTAAAACAATCCCTTCAATAAACATCATAAAGCATTTTTCATGGCTTAATGAAAGGTTTGTTTCTTTACATCTTATGAGAACTTTTTCCAAATTTTCTAATGCCTCTTCAAATGAATTACCATAAACCGTAAAATCATCCATATAAACCTCTACACAATCATGGATTAGATCAGAAAAAATTCCTAGTACTGCTCTTTGGAATGTTGCTGGTGCATTACATAACCCAAAAGGAAGCACTCGGTAGGCAAAAGTTCCCCATGGACAAGTAAATGTGGTCTTATCTTGATCTTCAGGTGCTACCCGAATTTGATTATAGCCACTAAAACCATCCAAAAATGAAAAGTACTTTTTACCTGCTAATGTATCTAATACCTGATCAATAAAAGGCAAAGGAAAGTGATCCTTCAAAGTTGCTTTGTTCAATTCCCTATAATCAATGCATACCCTCCATTTACCATTCTTTTTAGGTACTATAACCAAAGGAGAAACCCATCGGCTATCTGAAATTGGATAAATGTAGTTTACATTGAGAAGTTTTTGGAGCTCTTCTTTCACTATCTCCCTAAGATTTGGATTCATCCTTCTTTGAGGTTGTCTGATTGGTCTACTGTTTTCCTCAATATAGATATGATGGATGCAAGTCTTAGGATCAATACCCTTCATGTCAGTATACTCCCATGCAAATGCAGTAGAATGTTTTTGCAAGATTCTCGTTAGTTCTTCTTGTTGTGACTTCTCCAGATGTTTGTTGATATTCAATGTCTTTTCTGGAAAAATCTCAAAAGCAGAATTACCAAACTCTTCCATAGAGTAGAGAGACATTTGTCTTGATGATAAATATTCTATGTCGGATTCCAACTGAAATTGTGTGGGGTCATATTCTGAAGTTATCTCAAAATTTTCTAATGTGTTCAGAATTTGACTATCCTCACTAATTTCAGAAATGGTAAAGACAGGTTGTATAGTGTTCTCATCATCGACCCATTCATTGTCTCCTATTTCTGTGATTGCTCTTGCTGGAGGATACAAATTGAATTTCTTTGTCGAATCACCATTAGAAATGTACATGTCTCCAGATCTACAACTAATAAAAGCATCAGCTGTGGCCAGCCAAGGTCTTCCTAAGATAATTGGATGTCCTCCTAGATTATTCTTGGGAGTCAAAATCATAAAGTCTACTGGATATTCCCAAGAATCTAAGGAGACCGAAATATCTTCTAATACACCATCTGGTTTAATAACCGATCGATCTGCAAGTTGCAATAAAGTAGGTGTAAAAAGAAGGTTAGGAAGTTTTAACTGTTCCATAGTCCGTCTACTCATAATGTTGATAGCAGCCCCTAAGTCAATCAATGTGTTTGGAATTTCTATCCCATTTATATGTGTCTTGACAATTGGACTTCCTGGATCTACATACTTCTGCATGGTAATTTTTCCCATCATAATATCTACAATCTTTCCTACCAGGTGGATTATTCTTGTGTCTTTTAGTTTCCTTCCTGGTCTTTTGAAACTCAACTCCTTTATGGGTTTTGCTAGAATAGGAATTTCTCGAATGGCTTGTAGCAAGGGAATCTTGATACAAACATTCTTCAATTCATCTAGAAAGTCATAGTTAGGCAACAAGATTTGTTTTTCCACCCCCTTGTCAATTTGTAGTCTTTCAGGAAAAGGAGGTATAGATGAAGATGTTGGTTGCTCAACTATAGGAGTTGTAGGTGTTAACTTTTCTTTTTCTTTTTGCATGCTTGGATTTTGAAGAGATTCTTCCTCAGAACCCTTATTGACTTGAAGAGATTCCTCCTCAGAGATATCTTGCTCTTGAATATCTATAGAAGGTTTTTCTAAAACTCTACCAGATCTGAGTTGTACATCGTTGAGAGGAACAATCATATAGGTAGGAAATTGTTGTCCTTCTACCATGTAAGTAGTCTGAGGATTCTTATTGTTAGGATTTGGCAATGGCTGAGCTGGAAGCTGATTTGTCTTCTGTTGGTATGGAAGCATGAGTTGAGAATTTGGATTTTGTTGAGAAGGTTGTTGTTGTGGAAATGGCAATGAAAGTTGTGGATTTGGGTTTGGAAGTTGTGGAGCTTGTTGATTTTGAAAAGATGGAGGATATTGATAAAATTGAGCAAATCTCCCATAAGGATTTTGCATCCCTTGTACCCATGGCTGATATGAATTTTGATGTTGGGGCCAAGGTTTTTGCCAAGGATTCCAATTTGGTTGGGTTTGATAATTCATAGGGTTGTTAAACCCTTGAGTTTGTTGTCCCTGCCAAGGTCTCCTTGCGACAAAACAGAGAGAGTCTACTGAATTTGGGTCTTCTTGAAAAACAGCTTTGAGTCCAGGAATTGAAGGACAATCCTTGATCTCATGATTTTCTGAGCAAATCATACATGTTTCTACAACTTTTGCATCCAAGGGACATTCCCTTAAAGCATGTTTCTTCCTACATTTCGGAAAAAAGATGGCTAAAGCATCTGTTTCTGCTTTCTGCTTGTTTTGAATTTTAAGGGTGTCTAGTTGTTCACTAAGGCTCCCTAAAATATCAGTTTTAAACTCATCAAGCATGTTACCAATCTCTGCCCTACTTACTGATCCAGTTGCAGATTTGTTAGCCCTAATAAGAGAAGGATCCCTAGGCCCTTTTCCTGTTTTAGATTTTCCTCTTGAGAGATGGACACATAGTTCTGTTATATCACGAAGTGGAAGTTGAGAAATGTCTCCTTTCCCCATCATGTTTAAAATATCTATCCATTCATCTCTAATGGCTTTTAATATGAGGGCTTTCAAGGTTTCTTCATCTAAGTTGCTCATCTTTTCTCTTTTCAAATTGTACTGAAATATTTCAAGTAAGTCTTCCAAATTTTCATCTTCTTTTTGCATCATTTTGAATACCTCATCCTTGTGGTTGGTGGGCATACAATAGTCCAAGTATCTATCCAAAAATGTTTGTTTCATATTATTCCAAGTCCTAATAGATTGAGTGGCCAATCCCATGAACCATTTCAAAGCAGATCCCTTCAATGTTGAAGGAAACAGTTTGAGTTTTTGAGAGTCTTCCATATAGTCATAAGTTCGGCACACAACTTCAAACTCAAATAGAAATGTTTCAGGATCCTCACTTCGCAATCCATAAAATTTAGGGAGAACAGATGGTGAGATATTTTTCATTGTTGCATGAGTTTCCTCATCAACTATAGGGAATCCAAACAAATTGTCTCCTTCCCTATTTCTACCATTATTTCCTTCACCATTGTTATCTCCATTGTTTCCTCCTCTTCTACCTCCACCTATATTTATTACTTCCTCTGCCATGATAGTTTCTTTAGAGTCCTTATAGTCCTCTAGTTCTTCTACCAAGGGAGGATGAGAGAAAGTCTCTTTGTTTTCTAAATGGGTTTTAGTAGGTGGTATAGGAGAATCCTCTAATTCAGCTGTTCCTTGACTTCCAAAAATCTTAAGGCTAGGGGTAGATGGTGGTGAATCGGGTCTATGCCTTGAAGAAGATGGAGTTGTGAAAATCGAACTCTTGGCTTTAGCTATAAACCTTCCCCTAGAATCTCTTGCTCTATGCATGTCATTTTTTATTTTTTAAAAGTTGGGCTAATAATTCTCTTTCTGATCTTCCAGATCACACTAGGTGCAAGAAGAGAGCATACTTAAGAAATTACTAAACCAATAACTCTCTTTTCTGATCCTCCAGATCACACTAGGTGCAAGAGGAGAGCATACTTCAAGAAGTTATCAAGTTTTTCCTTCTTTTATGATTTTATGTTTTTTTTTTTAAGAAATTGGCTACCTAGTTACACTTCCCCGGCAACGGCGCCAAAATGTTTGGTCAATTTAGTGTATCCTAAATTGCTGCATTTAATTTTTCAATCCGGGAATCGTAAGCTGATGAAGTGCGGCGCACTATATGTGCAAGATAACCTATTTCTTAACTTTTTGTCGTTTTTGGTTTTCTAAGGTGAAATGGAAATTCTAAGATGAAAACAAGTTTGGTTATGTTTGTTTAAGGAAATGATCTCCCCTATAATGATTTACCAACTTGAAACTTTAAAAATAAATTTGAAATTTACAATGACAAGACTTGAAAGAAAATGAAAATGTACTGCTGAAATGAAAAGGTGCTGCTAATCTAATAAATCAAAACAGTAAACTAGTGAGCACGAAAACCAAACTATTCTTGCTGCCAACTAAACACAAAAGAAACTATGCTTAAGGAAATTCAAAATTGCAACAAAATAAATCTAAATCAGATTACATCAATTTATCTTCTGACCCTTCATCATTAGTCCAACTATGATTTTCGGAAGTAATCATAAACAACTTGAGTAACTGATATTTAACTTGCAGAAAGTAAACTAATATCAAACCATACATTCATGATTCAATCCCTCACCATCAGTCCAGCTGTGGCTTTCGGAGGCAACTAAAGATGTCATGCACGATTTAATATATCTAAATTTGCAGAAAAGAAACTAATACTAAACTACACATTTCATAATACAATCCCTCACCATCAGTCCAGCTGTGGCTTTCGGAGGCAACCGAAGATGCTATGAGCAGCTTAATATATCTAAATTTGCAGAAAAGAAACTAATACTAAACTACACATTTCATAATACAATCCCTCACCATCAGTCCAGCTGTGGCTTTCGGAGGCAACTGAAGATGCTATGAGCAGCTTAATATATCTAAATTTAACTACTGAAGCAAATAAGCAAAACTGAAATGAACAAAGCAATACTGAAATTAAACAGAAATTATGAAAAGCAAATTAGCAGCAGAACAATGTTAGTTCCATGTCATTAGTCAAAAAGCTATGAAAATGCCCGGGCTGCCTATCTATAACCTGAAACAAGAACACTGATCAGTGATTAACAATCATAAAGCATGAAAGACAAAAATGAAATGGAAATTATGGAAGTGTATAAACAGAAATGAAACAAATGCAATGTATGAACATATGAATGGATTATGACACAATGAGCTTTAAAGAAACGAAATGAGAAATATACACTAATGCACAAAACCTTAGCTGAGCAGGGGCCCTCTACACCAGCCTTGGCAACGGTCCTCAAATACGAATTAAGTTGTAAAACAGAGTCTTCTTATATTAAAAAGCAGTCATTACAGAATGGTGATGTTACGGCACAAGTGCAGCGTAATCACACTACAGAGCAAAAGATAACAGAGACTAACATTCACTAATATCAACTAACTCTATATGCGTATGCAAACGCATTATATATAACAACGAACTATAATTGTCTCCTAAAGTTCATGCTGGTGGAGAGCACGTAGACCACTACGTCCACGGATATAGGAGCATGGCCGTGTTGGAAAATAAATCTACGAGAGGTGGATGCTTGAATTCGACTCTAGAGTCCTGTACAGATGTCGATTTATCCTCCGCATGCTTAGAAACGGCCGTATGAATCTTCATGTGACACGAAACAGAGTCCGGCCGACATGAAACTCCATGGTTGACTTCCATGTGGACGCCTTTGACCGCGGCTTCTTTGGATGATTTTGCTTGAACCAATAGGACACGAACCATGTCCACGTCATTCCTGACCTGCCCATGTGGCTCGTTTTCCTTGTAGACACCTGTAGCATAGAGTTTCACAAAATAGCCGCGGAAAGTTGCAGCAGCTGCGGAAAGTGGCAAGATTCCGCAGCTGAATGAACAAAATCTAGATCAAATAGCAAACACAAAAATATAATTAAAAACCATGTTAGATGCTCTTTTGCACATGATATCGACAATTTGGGAGGTTTAGGTGAGTGAAAAAGGTATGGAAAAGTGTATGGAAAAGATGCAGCATTGAGGACTCAACACATCAAGCGAGCTTGATCTATTCATTTACATGCTCTTATCATGATATGGAAGGAGCACCTAAGATCTATTAACTCTATTCAAGCGAGCTAGTCGGCTGAGAAGCATCTGTATTAGTTTTGTACTCCGTCTCCTGTAATGGCATCATCATAAGTGGAGTATTTTTGGATGAACCTTTCCCTTTCTGCTTTCATACATTATCCAATCTTTGTCTCGGTTTTACTACTATCTATATAGTTAAGCTTTTTCCTTTGGTTTATTATGCTCTATCCTTCCCCTTGACATTCATATCTTAAACAAATGTCGGGGATATTGGTAAGGGATGCAACATCTCCCGTTATGTGGAGGCCATTATGTTTTTAATGCTCATTCACTCTCTAAATGAGCTCCATTTCTTGGCCTGTTATGGTGCCTTCTCGCTGAACTTCATCAGCTGAGATTTTGCTGTATATGTATTGTTTATATCTTAATATAATCAGCATTTTTTTTTTCTTCTGAAAAAAAATAAATAAATAAAAATAAAAAATAAAAAAATAATAAAAAATAAAAAATCAACCTATCCTTTCCCTTGGGCAACAATTTCCACCCGTCAATTTGTTATCTGGCCGAAAGCTTCATCCCACGAGTCAATTTTACCATCCTTCCCCTCAGCAACAATTTCCCAATCTGCACACCGGCATAATGGGAGCTTCAGAAAATATGGAGACTTGGATAACAGTGTCTTCATTGCATCCAATGATATTGAAAGGGAGCTGGAAAAAATAACTTGCCCATGGGTTAATGATACAATGACTTAAAGTTTTATTCTTTAATAATTAAAAACATGTTATTGGTTAATAAGTTTACATCTAACATTTTTTTAGGTGTTATTTAATATTTCCATATGTAATTTTTTTGGATTTGGATTTTGGTTAAGAATTCTTTTCTGAGCAAATTATTCAAAGCAAATAATTTGGATGTTGGTTGAAGAATTTATTTCATAAATTATTCAAAGCAAATAAAAACTAAACATAATATTTGAGAAATCCAAATTATAACAAAATTTAAAAAAAGTCCCAGTGTTAATGAAAAGAAAACACCATAATATATTGGAAAAAAATAATTTGGATGTTGCTTGAAGAATTCATTTCATAGCAAATAATAACTAAGCCCAATACTTGAGAAATCTAAATCATAACAGAATTAAAAAATAAATGAGTGTTAATTAAAGTAATAAAAAAACATCCTCGGATGTGGGTGACATGCCCCGACTGTGCGAAGACAAATATTCCCATGCTCAAGCTGACGACGCCCTGCAAAGCCAGCTTTAACCTGATGTGGAACCTCAACTCAAAAATCATTCACATTAGTACTCTGTTGCACCTGATCTCCTGCCATACACCGAATCACATGAAATCTCAATTGAACTGTCCCACGTCGCATCTGCAAGCGTGTCACAACCCCGCACAGCATCTGCTCGTGCCACAGATCTTCAAAAGGCACTGAAACTCTTCATTCTGCCATCCCTTTGCTATTCCAGCTTCCCTATGTGCTCCCCCTGCTACGTGCCCCCTGTCGTGCACCCTCTTGCAGTGCACTCCTCCCTCTGATTCCCTCATGGCCGCACGCCCCCTTTGGCATGCCCCCTGTTTGTGTGCCTCCCTGTGGAAATCCCCTCCTCTTTTTCCTCTCCCAGTCGCGCGCTTTTTGAGGGCTCCCCTGTTGCGCACCCCCTGATGTGCTTCTCTATTGTGCGTTCTCTTGCTGCGCACCTCACTGCTTTGAGCCCGGTCTCCCCCCCTCTACTTGTTAGCCTCCCCATGGCTCTGCAACAGCGTCAAAAGACCATCAAGGGTAGCCAAAGAGGTGTGTTTTCAGGTCGCTATCACCGCGGTCAAGACCACCGTTTGGAATCCATTAAAGGTTCCTCTTATGGTAGCCATAATAGGGAGGCTACTCAAAGGTCTGATCACACTCAGGATGAGATAGTTTTATCCCCGAAGAATTAGAGGGGAAGAAGAGGCCCCAGGAAGTCTACCATTGTGCACTCTAAGCTGCCCACTCCTCTGAAACCGAGCCACTCCCGGTTCACGAACCAGCAAAGAAGGATACAGACATGTGGATCATGGATTCAAATGGAGTTTGGACCAGAGTTCGAGATGCTGAGTACCCTGTTGCTCCTATCATCCGCGCAGCCCCCCCAAAGTCCCCATGCAAGCCTATAGCTGAGGAGGAGGCCATTGCGCATGAATAAGGATGTCTCATCGAGGAGGAGGACCCCGCTACAGAGGATGATGAGGGAACACCATGACTACACAGTTGCTTGGTTCATTTTTGTTTTCTGTTATTTCAGCACTTACTACAGATATTTTGTTTTTATATGTGTTACAGAACACTTTATAAATAATGACTGTCTGATGTTATTAAAGGGTTGGTTTTCTCCTAGGAGGCAACCCCAAACCTGCTATATTTTGAACACTTATAAGGCTGGGATAGGCTAAGCACTGCTTACCATCTCATCCCAACGCCTATGTAAAGTTTCTTTATGATCAAGTATAGCTTAGCCTAACTTACAAAAAAAAAAGTAATAAGAAAACATAACATTGGAAAATACAAGCCTACAATATAATGAAACATGAAAACATACACTATACGTACATTCATCAATTCATTTCTTCTTTTTCTTCCCTAGGAAAAGTCATAAATTTACTATGCATAGTAAAATTACACTATGGATTACTTTCAACATTTAGATACTCAATGTAACATTAGAAATTGGGACATATGGACAAATCCTTAAAAATTTAATGCATAGTAATTTATTTAATAGATTCTCAAGCTCTCCAAATGGTTGTTTAGAACTTTTCTAAAACTATATATGCAAAATTTTCTTCTAAATATCCTACTTTAAATCATCACATGCTCAATCAGGGATCAAAATGACATCAAAATATTCAGGCATAATGTCTTCACACTCTTCAAATGAAAGAAAAGAAAGCAAGAAAAAGATCAAAGATAATTTGAAGAGATAATTGCATTAGATTAGATGAATGATCTTAGATTGTATTCATGTTTCACATCTTCCTGTTGATGATTGGGATTGGATTATTATATTGTTTGTCATCCATCTCAATGATTTTAGAGTAAAAAAAATGGAGGAATAAGCTCAGAAGACCCTTTTTACTGGTGGGTCCCAATTTGGCATATTTGGAGTTTGAAACATTCAGGGAGAATTTTGAGGCATCAAAAAACGTTTTTGGTGGGAGTAATACTTTGACACTTTAGTGCCACACATTTTCCTATTCTACATATAGATACCTTTCAAACAAAACAAGAATCATTGCAATCATAGTTCATATGTGAAAGTTATGTCACTCATAAGTTTATCTTCCTGTTTTCACCACCATAAATCGAGAGAATGTCGCGTCAGCCCCCATAATTCATGGAAAATGGGTTAACCACATGATTATGATGAATACAACTCTAGGAGTCTATATTGTAACTCTGGTTAAGTATTGAGGTAGTCAAATCTAACCACTAGTAGGCTATCAGGTTGTGTTATAACTAGGCTACTAAGAGGAAAAGGACTTCCATTCTTTTGAGTACATTTGTTCCATAACTGAGAAAAAATAGCCTAGAGGGATAGACGATAGATCACACACAAAGTATTTGTGCATTGTAATAGCCCACAGGCCATAAGCCACATTTTTTTATACTCACAAATATTTTTTATTCAAGGAAAGAGAATAGAGCGACCTCACCTTCCAATTGAGTGTTTCTCCCGAAAGGGTTTCCCAAGTCACATATTGTGTCAAATGTGTGTGTGAACTTTTATTTTTTTGTTCTTTATATCCTACATAATTTTAATTCACATGCATATGCTATTAACATTAATCTATAAACCTAAAGAGAAATAAAATTGTAACAATGTAGATTTTGGGCTTTTAAGTACAGTTTTATCAGATATTTTCTGACAAACTGTCCAATGGAATATCCATGACAGTTTACAAATCATATTAGTATCATAACATGTTTCTTTGGGTATATTGTGGAGATTTTCAAGGGATCTAAATCAGCTGGGCAAAAAGTCGTAAAACTCTAACCATGGTAGATGAATTTGTGAATAACCCTTGTGATCCTACAAAGGAGAGGTTTTTATCGATAGAACAAGTAGTCATAGATATAAATCGTGATGTATATATCCTCATGACAGCCCTGAGAAATAAGATTAGGATATTCAAACAAGATGGGGGTTCTAATGCAGGGGACAAATTAGAGGGGACATCAGGAGATCGAGAAGATATGGAGAACCAGTTGAAGAAAGGACCTAAAAAAGATCAACCTAGTTTGAGTGTCATGAATCATTCAGATTCCCTGTTTAAAATGGAAGCGAAGGTTGATATCAAGCCATACCAAGGTGAGATCGACATTATGAAGCTAAATCAATGGTTGTAGCAATTGAAAGTGTATTTCAATGTTCATCATATAGAGGGAGAATAGAAGATTTCATCTGCTCAACTGAATTATAGGGAAATTCTTTGACTTGGTGGGAAAGCCACATGGAGACCTTGAGGTTGGAGGAAGAACCTCCAGTGAGTAAGTGGGAGGACTTCAAAGACTTCATAAAATCATAGTTTTACCCTATTGGGTATGTAGAGGACTAGTAGATACGATGGCACTACTTCAGACAAAAGTAGAGGCAATGCGTGCAAGAATATATCACATAGTTCATAAAGACGGCCATAATGTTGAGTATCTCCCCAAAGAACCTAGATGTGTTCCTCGACTATTTGGGGGTCTACACAACCATCTACAAAAGCAAGTGATGTTGTTGAAGCCCAGATCGATGGCTGAGGCTTGTGTACATGCATAGTACCTGGAAAAAATAGGCCTATAGAAAGGGAAATCAAGTGGATCAAAGTATAAGGAGAAAAATGATGCTTATAATGAGAGGAAGAAGAAGCAAAAAGGGGGAAAGGATAAAAAGACAACAACCACAACACATTAGTGAAAAGATCCCAACTACCATTGCAACATTGATGATCGTACAAATGAGAAGTGTTGGAAGTTGCATCTAGAGCTTAATCTAAAGAACAAAAAGAAAGAAAATAAGAAGAAGAATCCCATGGCCATTGATTCGAGCAACAAATTTGAAATCAACTCATACGTGGATGAGAAGATCGTCTGTATATCAGTGCAAAAGGATGTGAATATGAATATCCTTTAGCAACAAGAAGAGAAAGAAATTACAAACCATCCAGTGGAATATCCATGACAGTTTACAGATCATATTAGTATCATAGAAAGTTTCTTTGGGTATATTGTGGAGATTTGTAGGGGATCTAAATCAGCAGGGCCAAAAGTCGTAAAACCCTAATCACGACACATAAATTTGTGAATAACCCCTGTGATCCTACGAAGGAGAGGTTTTCAATTGAAATTATAGGGCAATGCTCTGACTTGGTGGGAAAGCCCCATGGAGACCTTGAGGTTGGAGGAAGAACCTCTAGTGACTAATTGAGAGGACTTCAAAGCCTTCATAAAATCATAGTTTCACCCTATTGGGTATGTTGAGGACTAGTAGATATGATGGCACTACTTCAAACAAAAGCAAAGGCAATGCGTGCAAGAATATATCACATAGTTCAGAAAGATGGCCATAATGTTGAGTATCTCCCCAAAGAACCTATATGTGTTCCTCAACTATTTGGGGGGTCTACACAACCATCTATAGAAGCAAGTGATTTTGTTCAAGCCCAGATCGATGGGTGAGGCTTGTGTACATGCATAGTACCTAGAAAACATAGGCCTAAAGAAAGGGAAATCATGTGGATTGAAGTAGAAGGAGAAACATGATTCTTCTAAGGAGGGGAAGAAGAAGTAGAAAGGGGGGAAAAATAAAAATACAACGACCACAACACTTCAGTGCACAGATCCCAACTACCGTTGCAACATTGACGATCATACAAAGGAGAAGTGTTGGAAGTTGCATCTAGAGCTTAATCCGAAGAAAAAAAAGAAAAGACAATAAGAAGAAGAATCCCATGGCCACTGATTTGAGAAACAAAGTTGAAATCAACTCATACGTGGATGCGAAGATTGTTTGTATATTAGTGTAGAAGGATGTAAATATTAATATCCTTTAGTGACAAGAAGAGAAAGAAATGACCAAACTTTTCCATATAAAGATATAGGTCAAGAAGACAAATATTAAAGCTTTGTTTGACTTAGGAACACAGAAGAATATCATTGCAACAAAGTTGGTCAAGAAGTTGGGGTTGGAATTTTGTGATTATCTAATCCCATATCCAATGGGATGGGTACTAAAGAGGATGTGGAGCTAAATGTGGAAAAACAATGCAAGATTATATTTTCTATTAGTGTTTATTTTGTTGATGAAGTAGAACTATATGTGGTTCCTCTTAATGTATGTGGATTCGTGTTTGGGAGTCCCTACATGTACATGCAAGATGAAATATTCATGTGGAGAGCCAACCAATATTGGCTCGTTAAGGATGGAAAATCATTCACCATCAATGAACACAAAGGCAAGTAAAAAAATTCACTCACAAGTGCCAACTAAGCCCATAAATTGATTAGTTCCACCAAGAAGTATGTTTTATTGTTTTTAAGAGAAAACCAGTCTGTAGAAGAGCAAGTAAGAGTCAAGACATACCTAGAGGGGTGTACTAAGAAATTGAAACATTGAATGGAAGATCTTCTATAGGAATATAGGGATGTGTTCCAAGAGCCTAAAAGGTTACCACCTAAGAGGGAAGTGGAGCATGAGATACAACTATTATTGGAATCCCCATTGCCAAACATTGGTTTCTATAGATAATTCGTTATAGAAGCAAGTGAGGTGAATAAATAGTTGCAAGAGCTAGTGGAACATGGATTGATTCGAATGAGTACATCACCATGTGAGTCACACATCATCATTGTGCCAAAGAAGGATGCGACTTGGAAGATGTGAATAGATTATAGTCTGTTGAACAAGATCATGCTCAATAAAAATCACCCTTTCCAAGGATAGATGATCTACTGTATCACTTATAGCTAGCAAAATACTTCACCAAGTTTGAATTAAAGTGTATATATCACCAGGTTCGAGTCAGAGAAGAATATACATGTAAGACCACCTTCAAAACCAAGAAAGGTTTGTATGAGTGGCTAGTCATGCCATTTTGCATATGCAATCCACCAACCCTGTTTATGAAATTAATGAATGATGTACTACAAAGTTTTATATATTCATTTTTTTTTCTATTTGGATGATATATTGGCATACAGTGCTACCTAGGAGGAGAACATCTCACATTTGATGTAGTGGTTGAAGACATTAAAGTACTAGCTACTAGAAAATCTTAAGAAGTGTGAGTTTGTGCAATAGCCTTTGGTGTATCTGGGGTATGTAATAGGTCGAGGAGAGTTGAAGATAGATCTTACCAAGATGGAGGAAATCATGAAATGGTCGGTGCCTACTAATATCTATGAGTTTAGGAATTTCATTGGGTGACACAGTACTCGAGGAAATTGAGAGCCTCATTTTCAGCAGTAGTAGTGTCACTCCACGCCATAACAACAAGTGGCAAGAGTTTTCAGTAGGGAAAGGGTCAGCAGAGGGCCTTTGAGGAGATAAAGAAGATCCCTTTGACGTAGATAAATACGCGAGTGGGTATGCTATTAGAGCGGTATTGAAGCAGGGAGGAAGGCCTATACACTACCATTATAAAATATTTCATGGGGAAGTTCTTAACTACCCTACCTACACTACAATGAAAATACCTTCTAGCAGATGTTTTTGAGGAACCCCTTATAAAAATACCCCAGACATCCATTTGTAGTAGAGGCTACTAGAGGAGGTTAGCGGGTGGAGGTTTTTGCGGATGTTTTTCGTCCAGTGAGCTTATCATCCTAACCCGCACCGGTGCGTTCAACCAAAAAAAGCACCAGTGCGCAAAAAACAACTGGTGTGCAAACATATTTGGCACACCGGACACCCTGCGCTCCGTACAAACTCGCCCCGGTGCGTCTTATTACTGTAGCACACCAATGCTTTACAAATATTTCACACCGGTGCGTCCTAAAACCCTGCACCAAAACGGAAACTGCCCAATGCGGTCTTAAGAAACCGCACCGGTGCGCCTATAAAAACCTGCGCACTAGAACAGGGTAAATAAAAAAAAATAACGGCCAAAAAACCACATTTTCCACTTTTCAGTGCTCCAGAGCTCTCAAGCACCAATGCAAGTTATCCTTGTCTGAGCCGCCCTAACATCGGTGCTCCCATTGCACCCATTATGTGCACTGCTGCTTTGCATTGTCCACCAATCTGCATTTTGAATTTTGCAAAACGGTGGGAAAATTTAATTTTGAAAATTCTACAGCCAATATGCCTCCTCGATGACCAAATGTATAGGTATTTTTCTTATTTTCCATAATTAAGCCTTTTAGCGGATTAGAATTGTAAATTGACTTAAAATTAACCGTTAAAAAAAAAAAAAAAAAAATTCCCCGTGTGATGCGCTCGAGTCGTTCGGCTTGCACTGGTTCACAGTACTGCCTGTAAATTTACAGGCCACACCACAACCAATGCTTACAATATCCACACCGGTTTCGGGGCAGTACCGAAAGGCGCACCGTGATATTTTAAAATTTAAGAAAGATGCAGTGCGGTCGATTACCTAGCCGCACCATTGACCCTATGGAATAACAACAATGTGGTGCATTGACTTAAATCTCTGCCCCGGGGGGGGGGGGGGGTATTTTTGTCAATGCACTTCATTTGGGCATTTCAACACAGTCAACGGTGCGACCTGGTAAAATACCGCATCGTTGACTATGTAATGATGTCAGGATGTTGTTGACCAAACCATACACCCCAGGGCGTATAGTTTGGTCAACACACCGCCCTCCGACACCGGTCCATAGTCAACGGTGCGGTCTGTTATACCACCGCACCATTGACTTATGAACAATTCCAGGAGGGCGATGCACTGTAAATTTTCATGTGCACCGCCTCCAGTGCACTAGAAATTTTCTGGTGCACCGTCTCCGGTGCGTGACAAAAAAGATGCAACGTTACCGGTGCATGCCTGTTTTTTGTGGCACACTGACTGTTTTTTTTTTCAAAATAATCTATATATGTATATTCCTAAATACATGTCTCATTTAATAAAAAAATTGTATTTAATATGTCAATAATTCAGAGACGTGAAAGGAGAAAACAGAGGGAACAACATCAACAACAAGCGGGCCAGTATAACATGGTTCACGAGTGGGAGGCCTGAGAGAGGGAGAGAGATGCGTTCCCTCACCCTATTACAGCAGCTACCCAGGGGATCCTAAGGCAGGTAGGCCTCCTCAAGTTCTATGAGGAGGCTACTTCCGTAAAGGGCCATAGTGTGTTTTTGCGACATCGTATCCGCAGGTGGAATGCCCACCTACAGGCTTTCTGGGTTAGTCCTAACCAGTGGTGTGTGCCCACTGAGGAGGACATCTATTTCATTACTGGGATATCAAGGAGAGGAGTGGATTTTCCCTCGTTCCCAGATGTTCCAGTTGGCTATGCAACAGGGAGTCAGTTAGCGTACTCCTAGAGATACATTAGCGCGGATAAACTGTCTCCTTCAGATTTTGAGGTCTTCGGAGGGCAGCTAGGTATTGCTACATTTGGTAGTGAGGTGGTGAGGTGCCTCTCACTTCTGATTTTGACCATTTCACACAACACCAACGATGGGAAACACATTAGTTTCCCGCTTCTATTATATTTTGATTCTTTAGTACAGGTGCCACGACTTGTCAGGTGGTCTACCATTTTTTTTCCGCAGTTTTGTACAAACTTAGATAGATTTCATGCTCAAGCACAAGGGAGGGTCAACTTCCCTTTTGCTTCAGAGCTATTTTGTTTATTTTTTGAGAGGTTTCCAGAGACAAGGCCTACTTTTTTTCGACAACCTCATAGCCCGATGTTGCATGCACGGATGCACATGTGGGGACAGATGATGCCCAAGAGGGGCGAGACAGATTTTTCCACGAGGATATCGCATGATGCACTGGAGTTGCTAGGCAGTGTTGATGATCATCCCTTCGTTATGGTCCCCTGTCCTTATGCTGGTTTGGATTGGCAAGGGTGTGCCAACATCTTCTTGATGAGCTGCCGGATGATAGAGGTAATATTAATGTTTTATTTAAATTTATTCTAACATGTTCTTTAACTTGTTTTTATTAAATTGTCTAATTATTGTTGTGTACTTGTATATATTTTGCAGACATTGGGTCTTTTGATGGCGAGGACATGACAACACCACCAAATGATCCAAGTGTGGATCCTGATGATGATCAGGATATGCCAGATGTTGAGGATCATGAGGCCGGTGCAGAGAGACCTGCTCTTGCTGGTGCACCGATACCACCTTTTGCTAGGCACGGTAGGCTTGATAATAGATTCACGATGGAGTTGGGTGACTAACTCACTGCATTGATTGTTGAGGCGGGTGTCAGGCCCGCTACTATGAGAGACATACAGGCCAATGGTAGGTTGTTACATATGTGGAGAGTCATGTCGCGTGACATGTACAATCTGATGTGGCATGTCGTAGGAGCTACAACCTTAGTTATGCAGCTGAGGAGGACCGTTGCACGTTATAGGCGTGGTCGAGACGCAGCACGTGATCGACATTCCGGGAGCAACGACGCATCATCTGATGATCGTTCACCTCACGTCGTGCCAAATGAGCAGCCTCCACTAGCATCGAGCAGCAGTCATCATGGAGAGCAGGCTGGACCATCGGCCACGTCTAGTCAGCAGCCTGCAACATCCAGCAGTACTCATGATCGTGAACAGGTTGGACCATCTTCCATGTCGAGTCATCACGATGAGCAGCCGACAATTGATCCTAATCAACATGAGGCACCAGTACTAGATGAATAGGCATGTGATGATCAACATGTATCTGAGCTTGTCGAGGCTGCACCATTGACTGAGCAGGCCTTGACTAGTACTGCTATTGATGATGTACCACTAGCTGATCCATGACATTTATATTACAATTGTATATTTTTGACATTTTATATCTATATATATATATATATATATATATATATATATATATATATATATATTTTAGGTCATGTTAGATATGTTCATTTAATGTGCAGCTTGCAGCTAGATGTGTATGTGATAGCAGTTATTTCACATGAGATGTATATTTGATGTTTGTGTTGTGATGATGTTATGTAATGCTAATTGTGCTTTGTTAGATGATCATGATAACGACGATGTTAGAGAATTTGAATGTGTTTTTTAGTCAAATATGATGTTTGTATGATGGTTATCATGATCATGATGTTTATTAATTAATTTAATATTAAATGATCATGATATTGTCAAATTGTAATATTTGTAATTCCAATTGTATGTAAAATTCTAAAATTGTAATTTTAATTGTAATTGTAATATTTAACTTATTGTGAAATGATTGTAATTGTAATTTTAATTTTAATTGTATATATGTAAAATTGTAAAATTGTAATTGTATGTAAAATTCTAAAATTGTAATTGTATGTAAAAGTCTAAAATTGTAATTGGAATGGTATATATGTAAATTTGTAAAATTGTAATTGTAATTGTAAATTTTAAATTTGTAAAATTGTAATTGCATATATGTAAAATTCTAAAATTGTAATTGTAATTGTACCTGAAATTGTAAAATTATAATTCTAATTCTAATTCTATGTAAAATATTTGTAAAATTTTAATTGTATTACTATGAATTGATTGTAATTGTATGTAAAATTCTAAAATTGTAATTGTAAATTTAATTGTAATTGTATGTGAAATTGTAAAATTGTAATTCTAATTCTAATTCTAATTGTATGTAAATTTTTTGTAAAATTTTAATTGTATTAATGTGAAATTATTTTATTAAATAATTGTAAAATAATAAATCTAGAATAATATAAATTATTATAACATAATAAAGTTTAGAAAATAATGCAAATAAATTCATGTACTTTAGAATTATCATTATTTTATTATGAACTTACAAGGAAAGGCAGATCTTCCCAAGGGAAGTGTGAAACGAGCAGATCTGAGAGATGGTGAAGGCATGAATGCAGATATAACTCATTTTTTATAAAGAAAAATAAATCAAGTGCAAAATCTAAACAAAAGAGAAGCGAACGAAATCAGTGAGGAGAGTCGTCGCAACGACGACCATCGGTACAAAAATGCAAAAACTGGTGCGACACTTGTGAAAGAAAAACGAAAAATTGAAAAAAACTCATCTATAGGTTAAATCATGTTAAAACCCCATTATGCATGCAAAGAAACAAGAAAAACAACACTCATGCAATCCAAATGAAAAAAAATGACAAAAAAAGCGACTAAATGTGATAAATGCAAAACTCACCCGGAAAAGCGACGACGATGATGTTGAGGGTTCCTTAATCTCCTCAGGAATGCTAGATCTCCAAGATCGAATGTGGGAATGATCTCTAGGGGCTTCGATTAAATAGATTTGCGAAACTAGGGTTTATGACATGCATGATACAAATCGAGGGAAAAGTGACACTTGGTGGCAATTTCCAAAAACAACAAGTGTGCTTCATTCAGGTTGCTAAAAATAGATACCTAGATTTTAGGGATGCCTTTTTTTCTTTTTTATTTCTACTTTTTTTCGGGAAAACTTTCCATGCACCTCACCGAGAAGGATTGAGCAGATCCAGGGAACTTGCAACTCCCGGCTGAGTGCACTCTGCAGTTTCTGAGCTCAGTGAGTGATTGCACAGTTTATGGGCTCAGTGTTGGGCTGCCTATCACGAATCCATAGCTCCTGCCTCAAGGATGGGATTTAGTCATGAATGTGAAATTTTGATCATCAAGGACAAGACTAGCTTCAAGGGTTGTGTTGTTTCTGGAGGCAAGCCAAGAACTGTTATGCAAGACTTGGGTAGGAGGTTAGCTTGTGACTTAGAAAAGTTGTAAAGTGGAGAAGAAAATGAAAACAAGAAAAATTGAAAGATAGAAATCAATCAAAACATAAATACCTGGTAGCAGTGCAATGTATGCTCCTGTGAAGGGAAGTTAGGTTCCAAAATCTAAGCAATGGAAAATTTTTGCAGGGTGGTTGTAGCCGCTACAACATTGGTGACACACTGGTAGAACTCCAGTTCTCTGAATGAATCTTTTCTTAATGTAAAATCGGGTCTCACCCTTCCGGAAGTATTGTTGAATTCATTGATTATCACAACTCCCTCACTTAATCAGAGTTAAAGACGTAGACCTTCCATCCTCTTCATTGGTGGAACGCTAACCAATCCAAGTCACACTAAGTTGTTTCGATTGGTTTGAGGAGTATTTAGATGTACAAGTAAAAGAAAAATTTAGAGTCTTTATTTTCATCTCTGGTGTTACACCGCTACTAGAAAGCCTGGACAGTACCTCGAAAAAATCATGTCGGAAACATAAACATTTATCCACTACCAGCATGCCTAGAAAGTACCTCGGCAAATTTTTTTTCTTCACCTCTCTGTGCATGAAGCCTTTCTCTTATTTGGCCCTTTATTTCATTTTTTCATTTTTCATTTGTTCAAAGAACTGTGCATAGGCACTTATTTATTTCATGAGGCGGAAGAGGGATCCCGAATTATTGAGAAAAGAATAGGTTGTTCGTTTAGAGAAGTATGTTTATGTACACCTTTGACATACTTGTTAAGGTTTTCCTCCCCTTCTTACTCTACTAGACTAGATTGACAAGGATTAACCGAATGTATAAAAAACTAATAAGAGTAGGCGGAACCAGTTAGAACCCAAACATCATGATTTCACTAGGACTCTCTCTGATAAGGAACGTATTTTCCATCTTAGTATCATCAACCAAAACAAAACATCAATATTCGCGTAAAGATAGGGGATATCCATAAAACCGAGTGTTGTTATAAGAACAAATTTCCTCTTGGATTTCACTGTGCTTACTTTAGAAGCCAAATACGGTTTCATGCAGAAACTAACCCAAGACTAAAAACCAACAAACAAAAGAAATAAGAAAGTCTGGAAACGAATGAGCAAAAAAAAATCAAAACAAACAACACTGAAAAGAAAATGCTACTCCTACTCCTAACCTAAGTAGAAAGTAGGCCAAGTCACATAAAGTGATACTTCCAATGTAGCCACTAGTGCATTGGTAGGCCTACGCGGGTGAGGGAATGCAAGTCTAGAAAGATATACATGCATAACCTGAAACAAGAAAGATAATACATTGTAAACCAAAATGTTCAAAGTTTGAATGCACATGCAGAGAAGAAATGGTGAAAGGCACATGGAAGACATTTTGTGGATGTATCATGGTTTTGTGACACATCGTGAGCCGAAGAATTGAAAACAAAAACTTTCGAACCATGAAAACGAGAAAAAATAAGGAATAAAACAATTTTTTTTCACCATGGTGCTCGACAAGTATGACTCTTCCAGTGATTGAGGGATAGGATCGTGAAAAACAAATGGAGGATTCAAAATTTGTAAATCATAAGGATTTTCAATATGTGCAATCATAGTTATGAGGATCCTCAACAGATTCAATACTCTTCTGATCATAGGTGGAACTGACCTCAAGGGTCCTAGAACCTGACATAACCATCAGCTCGTTCTGAAGTGCCTTGAAAAACTGAGGAAGATAGATCGTCAAAGATCGGTGGCTTGGAAAAATTAATAACAAGAAAATCATAATCATGACTAGCTGAATGAATGAAAAGGTCATGAAAACCATGATCATAAAGTTCAAGATCGCAAACGGAGGTATCCTCATAATCTGATAAATCATATGGAGGAGGAAATGGAAAACAAGGAATTTCACCCTTTATGTTTCCAGAAAGGTAGGATGAGATGTTGGGAAGATCAGTGATAGAAGATTCACCCTCTCCGCATTTCAATGAAAAGTTGGCATTCCATGATTTTTGCGAATGATTGGAAGTATTAACAGTATCAAAAACTAAAATTTCATGTGATTCGACTGGAATGACAGAGTCGTGGACAATGTCAGGATGATACGGAAGAGTTGCGGAAGGAAGATAATCATGCTTCATCGCATATTATTTTTCGATAATGGGTCACAGAACATAGTCATTGAAAATGACATCGCATTTTGGCTACTCAACAATAAATCCACCCAACACCTAATCCTCATAAACATCAAGGGAAATATTTGAAATAGGTGAATGCACAAACTTGAAATTTTGAGGATTAGAGTGACCGAAGGATGGAGGATGAGGAGAAAACACTTCATCACAGTCATCGGGCTTGTAGTCCAAAACTGCGTAGGGGTCCTGAGTATGTGGGTTGGGGGGAGATGGTGTTTCTTGAAAAAAAAATAATGAATCTTTCCCACCGGACCCTGTGGAAGTAAAGTTTTTAGATGAAAATTAGAAAGATTGTTGCTTGAAACAACTCCTTTGTCTCTCGCATATTTAGAGGCTTTATGACCGAGGTTCTTCGGGTGTGATTTAAGTGATCATAACTCATGCGAAGTAAGTGAAATATGAACAATATATATAGAAATATTATTGTTAAGAAATCCAAGTCAACTTCATCTTCTGTAAATTTAAAAAAAAAGATGCAAAAAACAATGAAGAAAATGGTGTATTGATTCATCAGGTGATTTTTGGAATTATGAAATTCTCTCGCATAGAATTTTATAATCAAAGTCATCAAAAGTGCGAAACAATTCTATGACAATATGCTCGAAAGAGTGGATATAGGCATCGATCAATGTGTAACGTCGTTTCCTTACGTGCCCTTCGAACGTGAGAAAGAACAACCAACGACCAACATCCTCAAGGGGTATGTTTCGCTCTGTGAAAAATTGAAGAAAACGATCAGTATGCTCAAGGATGGTTGTTTCACCCTCGTCATTAAACTTAAGATGTGATAAGTCATCAATGATAGCTATCAGCACTTGAAAATTGAGTTTTTTGGAAAAAAATGTCTAGTGTATGATTTGGGATGAAGTCATAGAAATACTGCGGAAATTCAAAAGAGACTTCTAGGGCTTAGCTTGTCATATGGCCCTCCTTCTAGCACTAGAAATGTTGACAGTTTTGGACCCACCAACATTCAAGGATATCCCCGATATGAAGTCCCAACTATACCTCACACTATTTTGAGTACAATTCCCATCAGTGGGGTGTTTATTGATATGCCTTTGATTTCAAAACGCATAGAGTGGTGTATGGTGCCTTTGGTTAAAGAAAGTGTGTGACCCTGCAAAAATTAAATATGATGAATGAGTGGTTCTAACAACAAAAGGGGGAATGAATTGTGCCCTTTGCAAGCCTGTAATAGTACGCAGCTTGAAAGGAACACACGACCTAAAAATACATCACACAAACTAACAAGCGGATTAGTCCACAAGCTAAAGGTGATGGGTTAAAACATGATCACTCTTTCAACCAAATTCATACAAATGCAAATGAAATAGTTCATAAGAATATGTGTAATTTAAACAACATAAATCACAAACATAACCAAAATAATCCAACTACATTTACAATATATGCGTGAAGATGTGTTGGCTCTGATTTTATTATAAGTGAAAGTTCCATTCATACATACAACATTAGGAACCACTTGCCCCAAAAGTGGAACGTGAAGTCAACAACACCCGCTCCACCCAAAGAATTATACTCCCTATACTCTATAGAGAAGCCAAGACTGACACAAAACTCCCAAGCCTTCTCTAAGCCTAAGCCTATCCAAAAGCTTGGCTCCCAAAATCCCTTTACAAGAGTTACGAGGATGTATTTATAGCCAAAAGGGGGTGAATCTTGGCATGCCCCCTTGGTGACTCTTGGACTCCCCTCATGACTCCTCACATTACATATGATTCTTGACATTCCATCATGGACACATGGAATTTCACTCATACAATAATTAAAAATAATATTACAATTTCCACTCATACCCATATAAGAAAAAATAGGGTAGAGACAACTTGACATCCTAACAAGACAAAATACTATGATGATGGTGTTGGGGTGGTCTCAATCTGAGAAACTTGGAATTGGTGTATCTTGATCACATACTCATACCAAGCTTGGTATTTTGCAATGGTCTCCCCACAATGCGAGATAGTGTGAGGCTGGAATCAAACTCTTGCTTCCAATGCATCGGGGTACAATATCTTGGAACCAGTCTTCACTTCTTCTTCAATAAGGTGAAATATCGTTTTGATCTGAACTAAGCCACCAATGCAGGTATGAAAGTCTTTATGTTGATCTCCATGTCCTCCTGGGTGGCCATATATTCCAGTTGCTTCAGGTACTAATCAATCTCCTTTCAGACTCGTTATTTGTTTTTATCCTTGGTGAGTGTACTGATTGATGGGATCTAATGGGTTCACACCATGAAATCCAAGCTGTCATATATCCATCCATATGTGTCCCGAATGCTTCTGATGAATGAGTCGAGTTGCTTGTTATTCTGGATTAGCATCCGATATCAAGCTTTATCTAACTCTGCTTACAGCTTCATATTCTTTACCAATGTAAGTGGCACAGCCTTGTATCGCATTTTTCACATATGCATGAAGATGATGGTAGTCTGTATATTCTTGAGGATCCTGACATACTCTCTGATGTGTCGTAGAAAGTAATTCAGGTGGAAATGTGCCTTAAGGATGGTTACCAACTCATAATAAATATATTGCATAGTGTCTCCAATTGCAGATACTTTAGCAAGTATCGCTACTCTTATCTCCTCACGGTAGACCTGTATGAACGGTGCAATCTGCGCTGCTATATTAATTTTTTCATTCTCTTGTCAAAGTGCGTGTATGTTCTGCGCTAAATTTTTGTTCTCGAAAACCAAGCACTGGGTGTTGGATCTGGCTTCTTATGCAAAAGCCCAACTGGCATTGAAAATGGCATTTTGATTCCTGTTGGTGTCTTCCACGATCACCCTTTCTCTCATGAACGCAGGTGACACATGATCATCTGGGAAGTGTTTTCTTCACGCTTTTACAATATTCTTCTCTAGCTCATCAAATGATAGATTTTACACATCCATGACTGGATCAACGCCAAGGGGAACTACCTCCCCTTCCTCACTTGGTGCTTGATCCGCGGTTGGAGGTGCTAGATTTTGAATGATGGCGTCGGGTGTGTTGGGCATCAGGTCTAAATATTCATTTATTGGCTCCAGTCCCACTTCCATTTCTGTGAGTTTAATCAACTATTCAATCTCTTAAGAAAACTCTTGTTCCTGCATTTTTTCACTCACCCCTTATGCTACCAACTGATCTTATACCTTTTCTTCAACTTGTATGGGTGCCACCTCTTTTACCGAGGCACCTTTCCTTTCTTCCTCTTCTGTCTTCTATCTCTCCTCTTGTTCTCTTCTTCTAAGCTCTCGTTCTTCCGTCAACTCTTGTTCTTCTCTTTTCACTCTCTACACTTCTTCCTCTAAGGATTGATTCTCTTTCTTCCTCTGTTCTTCTCTTTGTTGCCTCTGTCCCCTCTTCACTCCAATCGCCAAAGGTACTTTATCAGTGAGAGTATCTTCTTTCTTTTTCTAACTTTATTCCTCTTTTGTGTTGTCTGCTACCTTCCTCTTTCCTTTTTCATGCACCATACTGCTGCATGTTGTTGCTACTACTTCTGGAAGTATTGTCGCCTGTGGAATAACTTGAGAAGTCCCTTCCATACTAATTGGCTCAAGAGGTCAAGAGGAGTTATAACAGTTCTTCCATGGTTCCTCCTCCAACCACTGATATATCTTGCTTACCCAGTTGAAGTACAATTTCGCACAATGTTCTTTGCAAATTCCCCTCAAATCATATGGATTGTAACTCTTTGTGTCGAACTCAAATTTGACGATGTATTTTCCTTCGACATCTGAAATCTTGAGATTCTTGATCTTTTATAATCCGACCTGCAAAGGAAGATTTGTCCATGGTGCCTTCTTCGTCCTATGCAGTGCTGTTGACAATCTTGTGGAGAGGTGATAAGCTACCTCTTGCATGACCAGCTTGTCGGTGGCATATCTCAGTAAAAGATGTGGTTGCTTGTGCCTGCTGAATAATCTAATCAATGTGCCATCTGGTAAGGCGAACCAATTAGCAATATCTGATATCACCTCCATATTTTCTCATGACATGCAAGGTGGGTCCTACTAAAATATGAGCCTGTAAAGAGAGATTATGAAGTGATCAGTAAGGTGCTCCAAGACTCTGCGATGACTGCAATCTGAGAGTAGCTTGCAATAGATATGTACGGTAGTGTCTCCCATTGTCCATGTCTAGTTCATGCCAGGGAACTGGTTATGCGCATATATTGTATCCAGTAAGTATGCAAACATGTAGAAGCGTGCTTTCTCGCCCTTAGGTGGATTGCGAGCTTTTGTCACATGGACTCTTAACTGATGAGCCAATTCGTCCGACCAGTTGAAAGGCTTCCCCTCATTCACTACTAGGTTCAACAAGATATCCCACCCCTCAGGAAAGGTCTTTGTGTTTGACTGGCCATAGATTCTACAATCTAATATGACCAAAAGTTGATAGGATTTCCTGAGTGATATTTTCTTCTACATATGGGTGAATTTTTGTCAAACCTTTATTGGATCCTTCACCTAGCCCTTGATGATATCTCTCGTGTTGGTGTATTTGTGAGTGGTGTAGAACAACAAGTCCATAGTCTTCACTAGCCCAGGAAGATGATACATCTGCTTGAAGTCAGCTACTAGAAATGTAGCAAGATTCTGTTCACTAGTGTTGTTCAATGTCATGGTTTTCACATCAATGTTTGAAACAAGCCAGCTAATCACATCTGCACATGGTAAGGCTGTATACCTACATGCAACCTTGTAAAGCCCTGATTGCATGATGCTAAGATACACCTATCGTTCCTCTAAGTTTTCTTGAAATTCGTTTGTGAAATCATCCTTGATCTGCTGCCATGTCAGTTTAGATCCCTTCTCTATGAATAGTTGAGTGTTTGATTAAACTGACAAGTTAACTAGGACTTTCTCAAAGGCTTCCCCAGTACTTATTTCAATGGTTTCCTTTGAGGAATCTCTTTTTGATGTCATTGTGAAAGTGACTATTGGAGAGATGCTCAACAACTATTATACCTGTGGGACATAAAATACATTGATGGCCAGCAAATGTCAGCTATAAGAAAAAAAACTTTCAATACATGTTCATGCAACACACCGGAAAAATGAAAGGAAGGATTGCACTACTTTGATGGGAGGAGGGTTTGACTGGCTGGGAAAACTGCACACTGCGTAGTCACAACAGTTAATGTCAAAGCTTGTGGCTTGAAACTGTGCAATGCATAGTTCAGCCTGGGCAGTGAGCCGGGAGAGACTACACATTGTGCAGTGTTAGTGGCCAAGGTTGTTGTTTGAGGTCTGACACTGCACAATGTGTAGTGAGGCCAGCTAGTACTGCACATTGCGCAGTTCTAGAGGCCAAGATTGAATCTTGAGCTTCCATATTTCATAATGCCCAGCTGGGCAAAGTGAAATCCTGACAAGGGAAAGACATATCTACCCAAGGGAAGTGTGAAAACAAGTAGATATGAGAGATGGTGAAGGAATGAGTGAAAATATAACTAAGTTTTGATAAAGAAAAACAAATCAAGTGCAAAAACTGAACAAACAAGAAGTGAACGAGATCGATGAGGAGAGTCACCGCAACAACGACCATTGGTGCAAAAATGCAAAAACTGATGTGACACTTGTGAAAGGAAAACAAAAACTTGAAACAACACTTCTACAGGTTAAATCACGTTAAAACACCAGCATGCAAAGAAACACTCATGCAAGCCAAACGACAAAAAGTGACAGAAAAAGTCACTGACTAGTAAATGCAAAACTCAACTAGAAAAGCAATGATGATCATGCTGAAGGTTCCTTATTCTCCTCAAGAATGCTAGAACTCCAAGATCGAATGTGGGAATGAGCTCTAGCGGATTCGATTAAATATATTTGAGAAATTAGGGTTTATGATGGGCATGCCACAAATTAAGGAAAAAACAACACTCAAACAAGGGAAAAGCAACACTTGGCAACAATTTCCAAAAATAGCAAGTGTGCTTCCTTGGGGTTATTAAAAATATATCCCTAGATTTTAGGGAAGTTTTTTTGCTTTTCTTCTTTTCTTCTTTTTCTCAGAAAACTTGCCATGCACCTACAAAGCTAAGCATGAATCTATTCTAATAAATAAAATACTAAATAATATAAATTTGAAACAAGTCTAATATTCAAAGTTGTTGTTGTTTAGTACCTACCTCCTATGCAAAAAGTATTTGACAACTAAAATTATTGATAGTAGAAATTATCCATCTTAATTTCTCTATTGTTCAAACATGAATCTATTCTAATAAAGAGAATACTAAATAATATAAATTTAAAACAAGTCTAATATTCAACTTTGTTGCTTAGCACCTACCTCTTACGCAAAAAAACATTTGGCAACTAAAGTTATTGATAACAGAAATTATCCATATTAATTGCTCTATTGTTCAACCATGAATCTATTCTAATAAATAAAATACTAAATAATATAAGTTTAAAACAAGTCTAATATTCAACTTTGTTGCTTGGTACCTACCTCTTATGAAAAAGTATTTGACAACTAAAGTTAATGATAGCCGAAATTATCCATATTAATTGCTTTATTGTTCAAGCATGGATCTATTCTAATAAATAATACTAAATGATATAAATTTAAACAAGTCTAATATTCAAAGTTGTTGCTTAGTACCTACCTCTTATGCATCTATTGATAACAGAAATGATCCATATTAATTGCTCTATTGTTCAAGCATGAATCTATTCTAATAAATAAAATACTAAATAATATAAATTTAAAACAAGTCTAATATTCAACGTTGTTGCTTAGTACCTACCTCTTATGCAAAAAGTATTTGACAACTAAAGTTATTGATAACATAAATTATCCATAGTAATAATTGCTCTATCATTAAGCATGAATCTATTCTAATAAATAAAATACTAAATAATATAAATTTAAAACAAGTCTAATATTCAACGATGTTGCTTAATACCTACTTCTTATGCAAAAAGTATTTGACAACTAAAGTTATTGGTAACTCTTCTGAAGAAACTAAAGTTATTGATAACAGAAATTATCTATATGAATTGCTTTATTGTTCAAGCATAAATCTATTCTAATAAATAAAATACTAAATAATATAAGTTTAAAACAAGCCTAATATTCAACGTTGTTGCTACCTACCCCTTATGTAAAAAGTATATGACAACTAAAGTTATTTATAACAAAAACTATCCATATTAATTGCTCTATTATTCAAACATAAATCTATTCTAATAAATAAAATACTAAATAATATAAATTTCAAACAAGTCTAATATTCAACAGTGTTGCTTAATATCTACTCTTATGCAAAAAGTATTTGACAACTAAAGTTATTGATAACAGAAATTATCCATATAAATTGCTTTATTGTTCAAGCATAAACCTATTCTAATAAATAAAATATTAAATAATATAAGTTTAAAACAAGTCTAATATTCAACGTTGTTGCTTAGTACTTATCTCTTATGTAAAAAGTATTTGACAACTAAAGTTATTTATAACATAAATTATAAACATAAATCTATGTAATTGCTCTATTGTTCAAACATGAATCTATTCTAATAAATAAAATATTAAATAATATAAATTAAAAACAATTTATTGCTTAGTACCCATTTTTATGAAAAAATATTTAACAACTAAAATTATTAATAACAAAAATTATCCATATTAATTTCTCTATTGTTCAAACATGAATCTATTTCTCATCACTTGCACTTTTGAATGAATATGATTACCTGATTATTTTGTCAACACGATTAGCATATTCAACCATTAGGCGTCACTGGTATCTGTCACTGTACCTTTTTCTATCAGATTGCTCTCCACAAAATCAGTCTATGGTATATATATATCTACCCATCCATTTCTGGTTCGTCCTCATACTCGCTGCAAATAATTCCTGCAATGGCTTCTTGGTTTTCCGGATTATGGATTTGGACTCTGGCTATGTGTTGCAAATGTATACAATGCGAAATCGGTTTTAACAAGACTGTTATTGTCAAGGTGCAGGGAGCTTCTGCCATTGCTGAGACAGAAAAGGATTTTATATGTGCCACTCTAGACTGGTGGCCACCAGAGAAATGTGATTACGGGACCTGTAGCTGGGGACAAGCCTCGTTGCTAAATTTAGTAAATTCCTTGTCCTTCTCCTGCTACCTGTTTTGAATTACAGTGAATTGCCTCATTAGGATTGCCTGAGGTATGGAGCAGTGTTGTTGCATGTATAAATTACTGTCATTACTATGATGAAATAATTATTCTTACTATTCCTGGTTTGCCTGCTCTATGATATGAATGTCCGGAGTGGTGTTGTGTCATGTTTTTTGCATGTGTAAATTAGTGTCTTTACTATGATGAAGAAATTATTCTTACAGTATATTAGGATTGCCTGAGGTATGGTCTAAATGTATGGAGCAGTTTTTATGTGACAGAGCACAAAAGAGGATATAGAGTTATGATTTATTAAAATTGAAGAGAGTAAAAAAAAACTTCAAAATACAAATCTTTCCAAGCAGAGTATTTGGGTTTTGACAAAACCAGATACAGGATTATGATTTAAAAAATGTTAAGAGTTTAAAAAACTTATTAAAAAGATATCACAGTTAAGATGAGTCAAGGAGTAATTTAACACTTCTAAACTGTAAAACACTGGGTATAAAAATGCAGAATTATAATTTAATTATGATTTATTTAAAGCCATTACAATGAATTTCATTTTGTCATTTAGAGAATTGAATCTTGGTTGGGAGGGTAACAATTATTCCTCCAAACACTCAAATCAACCCAATTAATAGAATTATGATTTATTTTAGAAAAAAGGAATACTTAAAAGGGTATAAAATTAAATCAATAAATTATTATTAAAAAAAAAAAAAAAAAAAATTATTTTTTTGGGCCAAAAGCACTAAACTCCTTTCACTGCAAAATTATTTATAATTTATATCCATTCTTTGTCAGGATCTTGAAAACCCACTGCTGGCAATTGCTGTAGAAGGTAAGGATAACTGTATTGTTATTTATTTAATGTAGGAACTTAATCATCAGTTGATTAATATGAATCTGTGTGAGATCATGCTTAAATGCAGCTTTCCATCCGTTGAAGATAAGATTGGGTGGATCATTACAAGACAAAGTCATCTATGATGTTGGACAGCTGAAGCAACACTGCAACCCTTTTGTCAGGAATGATTCAATGATGTTTGGATTCTCAGATGGATGCCTTCCCATGTCCAGATGGGATGCCTTGAATGCTTTTTTCAATAAAACAGGGTTTGTGAATTAACAGCAGAGACATCTTTACCATTATAAAACAGGATATGTTCTGGGTTTACATCTGAACTACCTGTTTTGCATGGTTGTTCTTGCGTTTGCTTCTTGTGCTAGGCACTAGCATAGATTTAACTTATATTTTGAGCTTATAGATGAGCATTTTAACAATGAAAAGTTATTCTTGTCTTTGCTGGATGTGTTAGGCACTAGAATAGATCTAACCATAAAGAACAGGGTAGGTCTTTATTTCAAATCTGAACTATCTTCAATACATGGTTATGCCTGTTTTTGCTGCATAGGTTAGGTACTAGCATCTAGATATAATCATAACTATAGATGTATCAACCATGAATGTATTAAGCAGTAAGTAAGGAGGAGATAGAAAATATAATCTCAATGTTCTTTTAACCCTTTGATATTAAAAATCAAAATTGAAAACATTGTGATTATTTTGGCTCTAGAGTACCTGATCTTTCGATGCAATCATCTAATATTACAAATTGAATGTAGGGCTGTGGTAGCTTTTGGATTGAATGCACTGAAGGGAAAGCGTTTGATGTCAGACGGTACTGCAGAAGGGGCCTGGGATTCAAGCAATGCTCGTGATTTTATCCAATACACAGCTGACCATGGTTACAAAATAAAGGCATGGGAGTTAGGTAAGCTATTATTCTTAGCGGGTTTGGTGCTTTTTAAGAGGTTTTAGAGAGGTTATAAGAGCAATTGATGGATCCATGGAGCATGTTAATTCTTTAAGAGCTTCTAAGAATTTAAGGTTTCCTGAACAGGAAATGAGCTGAGTGGAAGTGGTATTGGAACTAGCATCAGTGCTGAGCAGTATGCAGCTGATGTAATTGAGCTTCACAGGATTCTGAATGAGATTTACATGCACTATGGAGAAACACCTCTCCTTGTTGCGCCTGATGCATCCTTTGATGCTCACTGGTTCAAGCAGTTTCTTCAACTATCCGGACCAAATATTTTGAATGTTGTTACACATCATTTCTACAACCTTGGGACAGGTACATAGAATTAAAAGACTATAGCTTTTCACTGAAATGATTTTATCTTTCAGATAGCTAGAATATTGACCATTTTAATAATTTCCTTGCTGATCAGGTGGGGATACGGACCTTGTGGAAAAGATACTAGATCCGTCATATCTGAGCCGAGAAGCATCTACATTTAAGGACCTCCAAGCTGTCCTGCAGAATTATGGGCCTTGGTCAAATGCCTGGGTGGGTGAATCAGGGGGAGCTGCTAACAGTGGGCGCAATCTAGTAACCAATGCTTTTGTAATGAGTTTCTGGTAGGCTCATCTGTCATTATTTTTTGGTAATGCTTTGCATTGTAATTGCTGGTGATGGTGGGTTGAGTTGCATTAGTGAAGCTTCTATTTTCACTTGAACATACAAACAAAATCAGTTAGCACAAATCAGAATTTTTAGGTGATATTTACCAAAATGTATATCTATTTTCAGAGTCATCTTATGTTGGCTAAATGAGAATATGCCATTGTCTATGTTAGTTTAGGATAATTCCAGTGATGGCAATTTAATGATGGGTGAAATTGTTCTAAATCACAGAGACAATCATATCTAAAAGGAAAATGAAACAGTCATGAAGCTGAACACACTTACATAATTTAATGTTTTATTTTCATATGGTAATTCACAGTTCACTGAGAAACTTTGGCATTCATTTCAATGAGGGCAGGTATTTAGATGAGCTTGGCATGTCATCAGCGTTCAATACCAAGTCTTTCTGCAGACAAAGCTTGATTGGTGGTAACTATGGCCTTTTAAACACAACGACCTTTGTGCCAAATCCTGATTATTATAGGTAAAACTACTTAGATCTATATGCTAGATGAATTAGAATTCTTAAACCTTTTGCAAGACGCTTAATCATAAGAATCAGCCCACCAAGCTGTAGCAAATCAATGTTATCTAAATATTATCTAACAATGCCAAAGTTATTGAAATTTTTGCAAAGAATTTTTTCTCCACTAGTGTTGCTGGTTTAGATATATCTGTACTTCTTTAAATTTGTTTACCAAGTTTCCATAGTTTGGTTTTTTGCTTTCTTTGAACTGTAATGCAGTGCACTCCTTTGGCATCGACTCATGGGAACACGCGTTCTTGCCACAAATTCAAGAGGAACAGAGTACCTACGCGCTTATGCACATTGCACCAAGAGAGATGTACGTATGAAGCATCTGTCACTTTCAACCAATGCTGTCATTAAATCATGGCCATGCTATATTATATATTTATCTTCAGATTCCATCTATCTAACTTTCAAAACTGCTGTTATTTTGGCAGAAGGGAGTCACTTTGCTCTTGATCAACTTGAGCAGGGACACCGGTATCTCCGTGCAGGTCTCTACAGGTTCAGGAATTTCCACAGACGGAAATTCAAGACTGGAATATCACTTAACAGCAAAAGACGGTGATATACAGAGCCAGACTGTGCTCCTCAATGGGAACATTTTGGAGATAACTCCTGATGGTGAGATACCCTCTTTACCGCCAGTGACAGTACCTGCTGAGAAACCAATTCTTTTAGCCCCTCTCTCTATTGCATTCGTACAACTTCCTTATGTTCAATTCACAACGTGTAGCTGATAGGAACTGGCTGTAGAATCAAAACTACCATTTTGTTGGTTAGTGTAGCTGAAATTGAGTTGATTGCTATTGTTGACCATGAGATTTTCGATTGCCTCAATGGCAATAATATATTTTCAACAAATAAAAGTACGCTGCCTTGGATTCAAATTGGGATGATTACCTGCCTTTTTTTCCCAAAGTTTCTTCCCAAAAATATTATGTTTTTAGAAATTGTTCTCTCACTCACATATCATTTGTTCATTTCTCATCATTCTCATGTTTCTGGCCAGAGCAATTTTCAATGAATTTATTTACAGCATTGCAATCTGCAAAAACATGGTATTCTGGACCCATTGATGTATTCAAGGAAAGGTACGAGCAACAATGGCCATCAATGGTCTAATGAACACAATGATTTTTTACTCTAGAGCAGATTCAATGGTTTTGATGGAGCATAATTATACCGCAACGCTACTTTATAAGGTGGATTTGATGAAATTTGTTGGTGTTGCAAGTCTTCGCCGAAGGGAAGGCCAAAGGAATATTTCTTTCAAGCTGTGAACTATTTGGTATGATTAACAAATTAGAGTATTCATGAAATAAAGTAAAGCCACCAAGTCCACCCTTATCAATCAAGACATCCAAAGAATATACAGTGATGTTAACGTTTAACTATTCCATGATATGCCATGATTGTACAAGCAACATGTTAAAATCAACATATCCTTTTCCCTAGGCAACAATTTCCACTAGTCAATTTGTTATTTGGTCGAAAGCGTCATTCCACGAGTCAATTTAACCATCCTTCCCCTGGAAGAGTCTTTTGTTAGACGAAATGGAGCTGATGGGACAGCGCCCTCCGGCGACCCCCGCAGCTTTCTGGGTAGGAGGTGGACCTCGCCCAACTCGGATGGCAACAAAACCCGGCGATGGCATCCCAACTCGTCTCCGATGGACCCTGCGCCCCTGCTTCCGCCACCTCGCTCCCTCCGCTCTGGGAGCCACCACTCCCACACGCTCCAGTCCGCCACCCCACGACCAGGGGCCACCTATTACAATCAATGTTGGAGTTCTCCCGCTCAGCTTGAGTTTTCTGCGCGCGAATGTTTTCAGCTTGAGTTCTTCCTGTATCAAGCACTCAGTTCGGTCTTGTAGCTTGTTCGGTCATATATCAAGCTATGCAGCAAAGTCAGAGTCAGTCTTCATCACTTCACTTTCAGGTACTTTATGGTTTCTTGACCAATTTAAACTTGGCCTGTATTAATTCTTTGATTTGTTCATGCTTCCTTCCATAATCTTCAAAAGAATTTCCACCATGGTATCTGTTGAGATTCAACAAGATGATGAGCTTAGTGAAAATTAAGCACCTTCACTAAGTGGGGTCCGCAGGGTATTTTTAAGTGTATGTCTATTTTTAGACATGGTGAGCATATTCTATAAGTTGCAGGATGCTATTTGTAGATGGTTGATCAAATGTGAAAAATAGATGAGATTATATTTTTAGAATATTGGGCGAAGTCTATTTATAGATCGTTAATTTAAAAATAGATGCATGTCGATTATTATTAGCCCTTAATAATAATCCGACAATAAATATCAACTTATTCTCTTGGAGCACTTTATTTCAGTGAACAGATTTGGCAAATCAGTGCGCTGAAGGAATTATGCAATTCCTAGGGTGGTTGGTGACTCATACATGGAGGACTCAGTTAGAACTGAAGTGGCAAAGTTGTGATAGAGTTGGAAGAGTAGTTATGTGAGCTATTATTTAGTTTAACTCAGTGAAATGAGTTAAACTCAGTTGTGCTAGTTTTATCTAGTTCTAACTGAGAATACACTAGTGAGAGTTTAGTGAATTAATTATTTAATTAATTCACAACTAGAGACTCACTTGCAACTGAACAAATACAACAGTCAACTACTTGCATGTCAGTGCCAGTGGAGACCCAGTGGAGAGATAGGTGAAATGGTGAGATGGACTATCTGTTGTGACTATAGTGATGCATTCAATGCATCTGACACACATTGGAGATGCCAATGAGGATTGCGCAGTCAAGGCAAGGCCAATTCGAATTCATTCAGGGGTCTTCTTCAATAGGGATTGCGCAGTGGAGGCAAGCTGTGAGGAGGCAAGAAATTGGTGCATAGATATTGTTAAACACCATGTTAAACACACACATGGTGTATGAGAAAGATAAACACACACAACAAGAAACTCAACACACAATGAAGGATAAGCATGTAGCTCTCTTATTTTTCCATTATACATGATGTACATTTATAGTACAATGGTGTGACTCTTGGTTTCACATTCCAAGGTCACTTGGACTCCATTGTGACTTTTTGCATTCCACACCTATCCATGGAGGATTAGATGTTCCAACATTCCCCCCCTTAATCCAAAGGGGTATGTGTGAGTCCAAGAAGAGAGTTGTAATACAAATCTGCAATGTATGCATCACAGCCCTTAGGCTGAATCAACTCTCTAAAATGTTGGCAAAAAGAGGTGGTTTAAGGATGACCACCAACACTGGAACACAATACTTGTTGCAGTTCCCGGAACTCTTCCAAAACTGGCAAGAAGCTGAAAGCTTCTGCTAGAGGAATTGTCCCTCATAAAAAAGGGAGACCTTCAACCTGAAAGAAGGGAGGTCTACAACCTATGATGGTTTAAGGATGACCAACAACTCTGGAATGCTTGAAGCATTTCCTGGAACTCAAACCAAGCTGGCAAGAAGCTGAAGGCTTCTGCTAAAGGAAGTGTCCATCATATATGAAAGGGAGACCTTCAACCTAAAAGAAGGGAGGTCTACAACCTGTGATGGTTTAAGGTTGTCCACCAACCAAAGATGATGGTTTAAGGTTGTCCACCAACCAAAGGCATGCTCATGGGCATCCGTGTCTCTGGCTACATCTCTGAATCTGGAATGACGAATTGTGGCTCAGGCTCGCTTGAACTACTGTGTCTCTGGCTACAACTCTGAATATGGAATGAGAGATTGTGGCTCAGGCTCGCTTGATCTGTCGTCGAAGCTTGTAGATGACCCCCATTTTCCCCCCTGTCAGGGACAAGGTGAGATGATGGCGAAAACTCAACTACAAGTTTGCTCAATATTCGTGAACATGTTCTGACATGTGACTTAAACATCTTCTTGGCTGCTGATGCCCATTGCCAAGAAGCGATCCATCCAAGATGAATTTTGGTTCTTGCAGGAGGCTTGTTTTTGAAGCATCTGTGTGAAGAATGGTTGTGCCGACCACAGTGTTTGCATGGATGAAGATCAAAACAGTGATCTTTCATATGGCCAACTCAATCACAGTGTTGGCATTTTACAATCTGTTGTTGTTGTTGTGGAGCAGGATCTGGAACAGCTGCAGGTGAACTGTCATACAGAAATCTAGCACTCTGAAATATGATGGGCTTGGTGTAGTCTGGAATATGAAAGGACACATCCTTGTCATATCCAAGACTAGTTCTGTGCTTGTTGTGAACAAGCTCTTCCCAAGGTCTGATGATGGGCTTGAGAAGTGCAGGTTGAACTGCTGCATCTGCATATACATCTGCTCTTGTGCAAGGAACTGAATGTGAATCAACTTCAACTTTACTAACTTGCTGCTGATGGGAGTCTTTCTCAATGTTCTAAACAGAAACAGGTTCAGAATGGTGACTCTTTTGTTGAAGTTCATCTTGTTGAAGCTGAGATTCCAACTGCAAAAACTCAATCTTTTCTTGTGCATCTAGCAAACAACTTTGAATATTACAAAGAACATCCTTGCTCATTTTTATCATATCATGAACATTTGAATGAATGAGGTTATTCAACAACTCTAATGCCTCATTGATTTTAGCCATTTTCAACAACTTAGGCTCAAAAAATGAAAGGGTGTCAGCTTCAACCGAAAATGCACCCGTTTACAATCTGATTCAACTTCCTTTCAAAAATTATAAATGACTCCAAGGAATTCTCAAAGTACAAAATCTGCTGATTGCAACTATGAAGAAGAAATACAATGTCAGTTCAATACAATATGCAGCAAAAATGTGCAGCAAAACACTTGTGCAAGAGGCCTTTAAGGGCAATGGATTTTTTCTTCTTCAAAGAGTTGTTTTTCATCAAGAACAACTCGTCTTCACATGTCAATCTCTTTTAGAAAAAGTCACCTTTATGTCAATGCCACAAATCACAATGCAAAACTGCAATTTTCTCTATGTATTCAATCCATTTTCTCTTCATTTCCCGCTGTTCATTTTCTCTCTCTGTTGTTTACATCCTCTCTTCCTCTCTCTCTTCTTTTTTTTTTTTTTTAATTAAAAAATAATAATAAAAAAATTAGGGAAAACAGAGGTAAAACTGGGTAAGGTGTTTACTGGGGCAGGTAAAACCTAAGGGAGGTTTTAACTAAGGGAAGTATTATATAGGGAAAGTATATCTGCAATTTTTTTTTTCCTAACTGCAGAAAATGAAAAAACAAAAATTTTAAATGGCTGGGGGAATTTAATTGCAGAAAATAAAAAATTGATAATTTTAAATTGGGGGGAGGGGCGAATTTTAAATTAGAATTAATTTAAAAAACGAAATTTTTGAAGAAATTTAAAATGGGAAGAAGGGAGGCGGATGTGGAGGTCGGCTGGGCGGTGAGGGGGGACGGCTATGCCATGGGGTAGCAGGGTAGGCAGAGGGGAGGAGTGAGAGGGGTTGGGGAGAGTGTAGAGGTGAGGGCGTAAGGCGGGGTTGGGGAGTGTTTTAAGGGGGATGGGGTGCGTGTGGAGGGAGTGGGGTAGGTAGGGGGAGTGAGCAAGGGAGAGGGGCCGGGTAGGAGCAGTTGTATGCACAGAGAGGGAGCGTATGCGAGGAAGGAGGCCGCGGGGAAGGCTATAGAGGAGTAGGATAGCGTATGGAGAGGGGGGGTGTAGTGTGAGTGTTGAGCGTATGCGAGGGGAGAAGAGGGGCGGAGTAAGGGTTAGTAAGGTGCGAGGGGGTGAGCATAACGCAGGGTAGGGTGAGCGTTGTTTGCAGGTGGGCATATAACAAGGGGAGGGGGTAGCGTAGAGCGTAGGGGCCATAGAGTTGTGGTGAGGTGTAGAGTTTTGGGTAGTGGGTTGAGTGTAAAAAAAAATTGCAGGTTGCAGGGGGGGCTGAAAGGCCTGGACCAAAAAAAAATTATTATTATTATTATTATTATTATTATTATTTAATTTTAATTTTTAATCAGTAAAACAACAAAGAGATGAGGGCAATAGCGAAGATTTTAAGCAGTAAAATACAGTAGAGTTGCATAATTTAGAAAACTTGGAAATTTTCTGGAGAATGATTTGCAGAAAACTCAGAAATCTCAGAAATTTTTTCCAGTAAAAAACCAGAAACTTCTTCTTCAGAAACCCACTTTAAAACGGTATTTTCAGCAGCTCTCCAATGCAGAAATTTAAAAGCAGAAATTGCAGAGAAAAAATCAGAATTTAGAGAAACTTCAGATGCACAGTGCCGCTCTTCTTCAAAACCACTGCTGCTCTTCTTTAAAACCACTGTTGCTCTTCTTCAAAACCAATTTCTGAATGCGGCAAAATGTTTACTGCAGAAAAACTTTGAGTGCTGCAAAAATGCCAAGAATTTTTGCAGATATGCACAGGGCATAAACACAAATGGCTCACTCAAGGTTGAGCTGGTTATGAACTTCTCAGCTCCGATACCATGTTAAACACACACATGGTGTATGAGAAAGATAAACACACACAACAAGAAACTCAACACACAATGAAGGATAAGTGTGTAGCTCTCTTATTTTTCCATTATACATGATGTACATTTATAGTACAATGGTGTGACTCTTGGTTTCACATTCCAAGGTCACTTGAACTCCATTGTGACTTTTCGCATTCCACACCTACCCATGGAGGATTAGGTGTTCCAACAAATATGCAAATTTCTGCATGATAGTGTGTAATGATTGTTGATTGTACTGAGAGCTTGATGTACTAAGCTTTGTATGAGATTATTACATGATCCATTGATATACATAATATATGATAGTTGAGGTTTTTAGCTTTAAGCTTTCCCGTTAAATAACTGTGTTTATGTGCGATTGATTTGCTTCATATCTGTTTTGCAATTGGCGATTTAATTTCTGCAAAGAATTAAGTGGAAGGATTATGTATTTAACATAAGATTAATTTGTTAGATCGGGAGAATTCGGTAATACTATTAGTATTAATAAATTTCTACATGGTATCAGAGCAGTGTTAATCAGTGGAGATTGCAAACTTGAAGCAGTGCTGAGTTTTGTGCTGGTGGACAATTCAATTTTGCTGTAGAAATTTCTTGGTGCGACAGTTGAGTAATCATTGAAATGTCTTTCAATGGATTGTGGTTGGGGTATGCCCTTAAGGGTAGCTCAATCTACATAGCCTGGAAGGACAGGATGGAGGCGGTGCTTGAAGATAATGCACTGAAGGAGTTCATCGATAGCAATGTTCCTAAGCCTACTTCTAGCGATGCTGCATTACTTGACGCATGGCAAAAGAAGGTAGCGAAGGCAAGAATAATTCTATTGGAAGGTGTGAAAGACCATATTGTATCAAGCCTTCACGAGAAAGCCACTACATTTTCAATGTGGAAGGCTTTGATAGATCTTTTCCAAAGCAGTAGCGACCATAGGAAGTTGGTGCTGAAAGATAAGCTCGGAAAATTCAAAATGGAGAAGGGTGACAATATTCCAAAATATATCACAAAGTTTGTCCAATGTAGGGATGAGTTGGGGAGTGTGGGAATTACAGTTGCGGATGATGACTTGGTGAGCTTGGCTCTCCTTGGGCTTCCGAAGAGTTGGCTTAGCTATGAAGACTCTATCAATGGACGGGAGAAACTGCCGGATTGGGAGCGACTTTGGTCGGATCTTGTGTAGGAGGAGATAAGGTGGAATACCAGGGATAGCTCTTCATCGAAGAATGATGATGAATAGAATTTCACTTTGGCTGCCAAAGCAAGGAAAGGTAAGGGGAATAAATCCCAACCAAAATCTGAGACTAAAGGCGAGAAGCTACAATTGTCCAAGGTTAAGTGTTTTCACTGTCACGAACATGGGCATCTCGCCACTAACTGCCCACGGAAAAAGAAGAACAAGAAGGCTATTGGAGCTGCAGCGGGTGAGGCCTTAGCCTCACAATTTGAACTTGATTTCTCTTTGATCGCATGCTTGGTTTCAAGCACAATGGGATCGGTGTGGTATTTTGATAGTGGTGCTTCCTTCCACATGACGGGAGACAAGGAGTTGTTTAGTGACTTGGAGGAGAAAGATCTCCAAATGCATATAGAGATGGGCGACGATGGTAGATACAGTGCGACCGAAATTGGAACCATTACCTTTGAGAGGGAGTCAGGTAAACCATTTCTATTGAAAGATGTTATGCATGTTCCAGGTCTGAAGAAGAACTTGGTCTCGGTCGCTATGTTGGAGGACAGAGGTTATGACAATGTTTTCAACAATGGAAAAGCTTTCCCGCAACATAAAACAATGGGTCAAACCAAGAGGATAGGGATTCGAGTTAAGAATCTCTACAAGCTGGAGGTAGATGGCTGCCTACAATGATGGGCAAAGCAGAAGAAGTGGTGAGCTGGGATGAGGGCGAATTATGGCACAAGAGATTGGTCCATCTTCACCATGGTGCCTTGAATATTTTGCGGCAGATTTCTACTGGAATTCCCAAGGGTATTCTTGCACAGTCAGATCAGTGCAAGGGATGTACTATGGGTAAGTTTGTGAAGACCACCTTTCATGAGAAGGAGAACCATGCTTCGGTGATCCTAGAGAGAATTCACACAGATGTGTGTGGACCTTTCTCGGTTGCTTCAACAGCAAACACAGCTATTATGTTATATTTGTTGATGACTATTCTCATAGATGTTGGATCTTCTTCATGCAGAAAAAGAGCGAAACATTCTCAAAGTTCTGTGAGTTTAAAGCATTGGTGGAGAAGGAGCCAGGGAAGCAAGTGAAGACTCCGTGGAGCGATAATGGTAGTGAATATATCTCGAACGAATTCAAAGACTTCTATAGCAAAGAAGGAATTCGAAGAGAACTCATAGCGCCTCATAACCCACAACAGAATGGGGTCACGAAGAGGAAGAACAGAACGATCGTGGGTGTTGCACGAGCTATGCCACATGACCAGGGCCTACCAATGCACTTGTGGGCGGAAGCATGCAACATTGTGGTTTATGTGCAAAACCGTTGTCCTCATAGAGTACTTGGCATGGGTACACCTGAAGAAGATTTTACTAGTAAGAAGCCTAATATTTCTCATTTAAAGTTTTTTGGCTCATCTGTTTACATTCATGTGACAAAGGACGCTAGGAAGAAGCTGGAGCCAACTGCAGAAGTTGGGATATTTGTGGGGTACACAGAAACACCCCATAATTATCGTGTGTATTTTCCGAATAGTCGGATAACTGTGGTGCGACAGAATATAAAATTCAATGAGGTGAAAGCCATGAAGTTGTCGCTTGAGAAGGAGCTACACTTGCATGCAGAGGAGGAACTTCTTGTGCCTAAAGATGAGCCTCTAGATGTGGATCAACCACAGGAGGAGATTCATGGAGTGGAGGAGTCCACTTATGTAGAACCAAACATCAGAACAGGCAGAAAGTGTACCACAGAAGCTGAGAGGCTGAGGCTTGATGCGGCACAGAATGTAGGAGTCCCTACATCACAGCGCAGACAGAGACAGTCACCTGACCGATTCACTGGATACATGGCTCTCATGAGCAAGTGTATCATGATAGAGCCATCTTCTTTTGAAGAAGAAGTGCAGGAGCCCACATGGGTAGATGCCATGGTGAAGGAGTATGAATCCATTGTCAGAAACAATGCTTGGGATATTGTTCCAAGGCCGGTTGGTAAATCAGTGGTAGGTTCAAGATGGATCTACAAGGTAAAGCAAGCTGCTGATGGGAGCGCCGAGAAGTATAAGCCAAGATCTGTTGCCCGAGCTTGTCACAGATCGAGGGGATTGATTATGAAGAATCCTTTGCACCTGTCGCACGATATTCTTCCATAAGGACCATCCTTGCTCTCTCAGCGCAGATGGGTTGGCAGATTCATCAGATGGATGTGAAGACTGTTTTCTTTAATGGGATCATTGAGGAAGAAATGTACATTGAGCAGCCTGAAGGATTTGAGATCTTCAGCAGCGATTCGCGTGTGTGCAGACTCAAAATAGCGTTGTATGGGCTGAAGCAAGCACCTCGTGCTTGATACACATGGATCAACAGCTATTTCACTGGACTTGGCTTCACCAAGAGTGAGGCGGATGCAAACCTATACCAAATTGTGGTGGAGGGTAAGCTTTTAATCATTGTTCTTTATGTTGATGATTTAATACTAACGGGTGATGAGCAGTTGATACACTCATGCAAGGCAGATCTTGCAAAGGAGTTTGAGATGAAGGATTTGGGTCTCCTTCATTATTTCCTTGGATTGGAAATATGGTAGTGGGAAGGTGAACTATTTGTGTCTCAAGGAAAGTATGCTCAAGAGATACTTGGTAAGTTTCACATGGAGGACTACAAGCCCATGGATACTCCTCTTCCAGGAAATTGGAGGAAAGAGGATGCTACATTAGCAGAGGTAGTGGATGCCATCAAGTATTGATAGTTGGTGGGGTTCGCTTAGTTAATACAAGACTAGACATATGCTATGCAAAGGAACTGCCTTAGTCAAGCGATGGTTAAGCCGACCAAGCTCTTTTGGAAGGCAGGCAAGCATGTCCTGAGGTATCTCAGGGGCACATCTGAGTATGGTTTATGGTACAGACAAACGAATGAGGTGAAGTTTCATGGCTTCACTGGGACATTGGGTAGAAGGCACCAACTTTACGTAAAGATCACATCGCATGTTAAAGATTTGGATCTTACAACAGCTCTATCCTGACATCAGGAAACAAAGATCCGTGGCACTCAGTTCAGCGGAAGCAGAATACATGGCAGCAAGTCAAGCTACATGTGAGGCTACCTGGATGAGGAAGATCCTGGTCGGTTTGTTCAGTTCTCATTTAGATCCTACAGTGATGAAATGTGATAATTAGAGTTGCATTAAACTCTCAATTAATCCTATGTTTCATGATAGATCTAAGCATATAGATATCCAGTATCATCATATTGGAGATTGTGTGCAGCGGAAGGCCATGTTGCTTCAATACATTCCTACAGAAGATTATGATGCAGATATTCTGACGAAGGTGCGCAACATGAGAAAATTCAAATACCATAGAGGTAGGATCGGGGTGAAGGATAATCCCTATCTTGTTGAGAGGGAGTGTTGAGATTCAACAAGATGATGAGCTTAGTGAAAATTAAGCACCTTCACTAAGTGGGGCCCGCAGGCTATTTTTAGGTGTATGTCTATTTTTAGACATAGTGAGCATATTCTATAAGTTGCAGGATGCTATTTGTAGATGGTTGGTCAAATGTGGAAAATAGATGAAATTATATTTTTAGAATATTGGGTGAAGTCTATTTATAGATCGTCAATATAAAAATAGATGCATGTCGATTATTATTAGCCCTTAATAATAATCTGACAATAAATATCAACTTATTCTCTTGGAGTGCTTTATTTCAGTGAACAGATTTGGAAAATCAGTGGTTTGAAGGAATTATGCAATTCCTAGGGTGGTTGGTGACTCATGCATAGAGGACTCAATTAGAACTGAAGTGGCAAATTTGTGACAGCGTTGGAAGAGTAGTTATGTGAGCTATTATTTAGTTTAACTCAATTAAGTGAGTTAAACTCAGTTGTGCTAATTGTATCTAGTTCTAATTGAAGATGTACTAGTGGGAGTTTAGTGAATTAATTATTTAATTAATTTGCAACTAGAGACTCACTTGCAACTGAACAAATATAGAAGTCAACTACTTGCATGTCAGTTCCAGTGGAGACCCAGTGGAGAGAGAGGTGAAAGGGTGAGATGGACTATCTGTTGTGACTATAGTGATGCATTCAATGCATCTGACACACATTGGATATGCCAATGAGGATTTTGCAGTCAAGGCAAGGCCAATTCGAATTCATTCAGGGGTCTTTTTCAGCAGGGATTGCACAGTGGAGGTAGGCTGTCAGGAGATAAGAAATTGGTGCATAGATATGCAAATTTCTGCATGATAGTGTGTAATTATTGTTGATTTTACTGAGAGCTTGATGTACTAAGCTTTGTATGAGATTATTACATGATCCATTGATATACATAATATATGATAGTTGGGGTTTTTAGCTTTAAGTTTTCTTGTTAAACAACTGTGTTTATGTGCGATTGATTTGCTTCATATCTGTTTTGCAATTGGCGATTTAATTTCCGCAAATAATTAAGTGGAAGGATTATGTATTTAACATAAGATTAATTTGTTAGATCAAGAGAATCCGGTAATACTATCAGTATTAATAAATTTTTACAGTATCTCCAGTGGTTGTCTTTCTAGCAGCGTTCTTCATTTTCAATACTTTGTCAAACACATCCACAACCTGCTCTTCCTATCACAGATGCATATAAATATGCTTAATATTTACTCCTATTATTTTTGGTTAATTTCAAAGTAGATTCACACCTATTTATGTATTCTTGTATTGCACCTATGATAGTCCCTAGGGGATTAACAACTAACAACAGATCATAAATTTATAAGAGGCATTATATGAGGAATTGGTATATCCTCTTTCTCGATTAGCTGAATCAACTGCAGGTCTTAGCGTCCAATAATGACAGTAACCTCCACGAAGAACCTCTAGTTTAGAAGGTTCATGTAGAACGTATCAAATTTTGATCAAGTCATAAGGAGAGAAATATAAGAATCGAAAGGAGAGAAATTGACGAATCGAAAAAGTGTAGCATCCCACTTAGGCATCCATTAATGAAAAGGGGATATGCACGGCCTAACTTGTAATGGATTTTTGTTGGCAAAAAACACAGTCTTTGTTTGTGGAACAAGGGACCTGTCTCTATGCACAATTTGACTGCTAATGTCTACATAGGTGTACATACTATACTCCTTTTGGATTTGGACTTATAACCTTTTACAGAGAAGCACGTGCTATTAACCATTAAGACCACTCAAAATGCACATAATAACTTGTAAGAATATCTTTCATTATTCATTTTTTAGATATCCATGCTGTACACAGCTTCAAATATAATGGAGAATTATACAACCACAATCCAATTCATTCAATTATTGTATTTTTGGTCATCTATCTATAAAGTACTATTAGAAATTTGATAAAACTGAATTTTTTTTTATAATAGACCTCTTTGGATGCATTCAGTTTTTGAATTGAAATAAGCAACTCTCCATACTAGAAAATAGTATCACATAACTCACCCAAACAAATGTTTTCATTGTCATCAAAAGCTCTAGAATAAGAATGTACCTAGTTTGTTAAAGAATAAACATTCAAAAAGTTCAAGATATCTATTTGAGCTTGAGTTGTCTTGGCATTGAAAATTGATGAGAGACTGATTTTGGTTTAGGTATCATTTCAGCTATCCTAGCAGCAGTGCCTTTTTCATGAGGCAGGAAGCAATTATTTTCAGGACAACACTCTCTTGCATTGTCACAACTTTTTCTATTTAGCAAAAAGTTTAGCATGCTTATGGAGCCAATGTGCCAAACAGTAAACGCCTTTCATTATTCCCATATTCAATGGTCAAAGGCAATCCATTTAAATCTGCTATAGTCCTAAAACTTGTGCAGTACTATTTCAAAGGAAAATCTAAGAATTACAAACTTCTTTAATGGCAAAAATAAATATATGTTTTAACACAGAAAAAGGCAGGCATATTATTAGGTCCAAATCTAAAAATTTGGGACTACTTTATGCCAAAACAACCCTCATAATGTAATCTCAGCCAGTCCTAAAGAAAAAAAGCATAAACAAAGGGCTCGTGCTTGATACATGAAACTAACCTACGACCCAACCAACTGTAGGAGAAGAGGTTGGTCATGGTCCTCTAGGGCCTTGCTCCATTCAGTCATTGAAGGGTCAACATCAATAAAAATCATAAAGTCCCATCCATAAGTAAAATCTACCCAATTTGATCCACATGTAATGTAACAAGGTTGAAAAAGAAAACTATCTGGTCGGAGAAGTTCCGACTGAGATTGGGATGAAGAGAAGATTGAGAGTGTTGGATTTGACAAGGAATCATTTGAATGGTACAATACCCCTGCATCTCTATGCAGGAGGAAAGCTAATGATGTTAGACCTTGGGGGCCACCTTTTCGAAGGAACTTGTCTAGGTGAGGTTGGGAATTATCCTTTCTTAGGAAGAATGGTTATCAGCAATAATAATTTGAGTGGAACAATACCAAACAATCTGAATATGAACATAGGGATTTTGTATTTGGACATGAAAATGAATAGATTGGAAGGATCCATACTACTCAATCTTAGTATTTGGAGAAATATTACATTCTTAGATATGCCATACAACCAGTTCTCAGGAGCCATACCAGCTGAGTTTGGAAAACTCTCGGAGTAGTGTAGAAGTACATACCCATTACAGTTTATTTAATCGCCCAAAACATTCCCAGCGTCTTAAAAAATAGATAAATAGTTTTTAACTTATGATACAAATCATGCAGGTGCTGGAAAATGTTTTTCCAGTGTTTCCTGTAGGTGCTAGAAAATGATTTTCTAGCGCCTACAGGGTTTTCTTGATTTTCTTTCCATCCCCTTTTTTCCAATTAAAACCTCGTGGGGAAACTCAAATTAAGGATGTGGCACAAGCTTCCAATATATTATATTGTATTGGGAAGTTGGTATACCAAAATAGAATGCTTATATTTCGAGAATTAGGGATTTACTAATGTAATAAGATACCACTAGGAAGGGTTACACATCAAATGAAAACTTGCTTTGCTCCAACATCACTTTTTTTGAAGAACTGAAAACATGAATTGCAACCTACTTATCACATTAGGTGAGAGTTCTCAACTCATGTGATGGGGTTTATATATCGCAGACCACTTAATTCTCTGATGAAGGGATGGCTGGTTGCAACCATTATCCTTGAACAATGAACCTTGATGCCTATGGTATGCATTGATTTCACATCTAATGGATAATTTTTCAGCTATGAAGGTGATTATGCTTTTGAATCACCCTTGTATTATTTACGTTAAGGAATTCTTTTTAACATTATAATCCAACCAACTCCATGAGAAATGAAGACATATGTGAGGGGTGTTTCACTCAACATTGTTTCCAGCTAGAAACATATATAGTTTGGACAAACATTGGGTGGATCTAAAGGCTCTATCTAGTGATATGCAACACATAACTCATGGAACCAACATTATTAATCCTTTTATGTAGATTTTCTGCCACCCTGTTTCAATGTGTACTCTTCTCTTGTATTTCCAAAAAGATCACTTTTCAGTGATATGCAGTTATTTATGATACACAAAGTGGTTGTATGAAGCTTCGAGGATATTTCATCCACACAACTCTTATTCACCCTTTACTAGCCTATTTTGGAGGGATCAACTTTAAATTAGGATTTTATTCCATTTCCTATAATAATCACGTTAATATAAGAAAGACTTGTATGTCTGTCTTCTATCTAACTACAACAGAATATATCTCCAGCTCCTAACTATATTCCATCCGGTTTATGAAGGCTGATGTCAAATATTTTCTAGTCATGTGGTCCAGTCAGGCATTGTTGATGACATACATCGAACTCTTAGGTGTTCTAACCAAATATTATAGTGTGAGAACTATTAAAAACTGTATTAGGGTTCCCAGCAGAATGTAGTTTCATCAATGGTCTCTCAATTATGGCTCTAAAGTATACATCCAACTAATACCCACAATTTTTGGTGCATAACAGCTATAGAAGAGCTTCTGCTTTTTCTTGCAGGCCATGGAAACTTTCAAAATCATCAATTTTACATCCTCTCAACTCAATTGTATGATTCAATACTGAGGTTGTATGATTCAACTTTTATGTAGATTTTCTACCACCCTGTTTCAATGTGTACCCTTCTCTTGTATTTCCCAAAAGATCAATTTTTCAGTGATATGCAGTTATTTATGATACACGAAGTGGTTGTATGAAGCTTCGGGTATATTTCATCCACACAAATCTTATTCACCCTTTACTTGCCTATTTTGGAGGGAACGGCGAACTAAAACAAGAAATAATTGAAGTCAGTGAATTCATGCATGAATTTCTGTGAAGTCATGCACGATGAGAAATTGGATAAGTGTTAAATCCTAACTGACCTACTGTTGATGGCACAATGAAAATCTTGTTGGCTAAATGAGTGAAATTTTGGGTTAAGTGTGGGTTGGGGGATTTTATTGAAGATCTGTAGAGATGATAGTTTGTTATGTTGATTTTGGATGAGTTTTATCCATTAAGCATTCAACATTCATGTAAATGCATTGAATAGTCAATGGGACCAATCAATTTTCTAGCATAAAATGTAATTTTTGGCTTGTTCTTTTTGTGAGGATGATCTGGTCAAAAGGCTCCACATATGTAGCACATGTACAGATGTGTAGATTAACATTTTTTCTTTTAAGTTCAAGTTATTCTCAGGTAAGCATTCAAAATCTTACATGAATTTTTGTCCTCTATCACAGAAACAAGAAATAATTGACCCATGCATGTAATTCACAGAAACAAGAAATAATTGGCCCATGCATTTAATTCACAGAAACAAGAAATAATTGACCCATGCATGTAATTCACAGAAAAAAAAAAAAAATTTAAGTCAATGGCAGTTGCATTTTTGTGGCAATGAGCAATCTAAGTGGCAAGGGCATGAAATTTTATACATTATGAAAAACATGAACCAATATCATATAAGACAAACATATACAAGCTTCCAATATATTAGATTTTTTTGGGAATTTGGTATACCAAATCATAACATTATAAGAACCATAAAATTAAAATTAATAAAGTTTATAAAACTCCAATCTTCCCATCTTTCAGATTTCAACAAGATGTGCTACTTTTGCAAGGATTTTGAGGGGGTTGTTGTTGGCCACTGCCCTACTCACTCTTTTACCCTTTTTCTGAATTGTTTGAGATTTTTTTTTCAATTTCTACTGGAATCCCATGCTCTCCTCTAGAAGACCCTTCTTCTTGCTCATCAATAATTAAAATTGGATCCTTCAGTTTGGGATTTAACTTAGCTTTCAACCCCAGCCTCAGTTTGTTTGTAGGCCTTGTTCGTGGCCTCTTAGAGTATTCTGTTGCATGGTGAATTTCTCCAAGATCTTCACTCTTATTTACAGATTCTCCATTTTTTTCATCTTTGTTTTTGTTTTGGACTTCTGTTTGCTTCCCTCTACGCCTCCTAGTATTTAGCTTAGGGATTTTCCTCCTGTTAGGGCTATCAACGGCTTTTGCAGTAGCCTGATGACTTCTCTCGGTCTCTATAGGTAAAGCCCTTTCCTTCTTATGTTTTCTAGGAAGTGGTTGTCTCATTACCCTCTTCCTCAATTGTTGTGCTTGCTTCTTTAATGCATGCAGGTACAATATTTGAATGAGGCCATGGTGGTAGACATCATGAGGATATAAAATCTTCCTTTTTCTTACACAAGAAACAATTTTTTTTAAGCTCTGATGCAAGAAATAAGGGAGATTCATCTTATTAAACCCAGCCATGTGTACCAGAAATATCATGTGATACATAAAGACATTAGAGAAGCAACCATCAAATGTGAAATAAAGTTGAATTTTTCGCATTGGTTTATCCCACTCTGGTTTTAAAATGCTAGAGTGGACCCCAATGCTCCAGCAAGGGTCATGACAATTGTCTTTGATGAAAAAATTGAGGTTTACCCCATGTACTAGCTTCCTTTTGAACCACATTTCTCCCTTAGTTGGTGTGTTCGTTGCTTCTGCAATGCTTTCCTCTGTTATAGGAAACAATAGCCCCTCAACCTTAGAGATGTTACCATCAAAAGTATCAACGAAATCAAAAGAGAGTTTCATTTTATGCCTGTTGAACAACTTAATGATGGGAAACCAGCCCACTTCACTGAAAAATGGAAATTCATCAGAACCATAAATCTTGAATGCGTAAGCTCCATCTGGATCATAACGATATAGGTGCCCACTCTTGCCCATTTGTCACAAAAACATGAGGAGTTATCAGAAATATAGTTAAACTAATGCAACAAGATAGTCATAATGTGCATGAATTCTACCCAATGATGTCACATTCCAAACAATCAAACTAAAACAAATAAACACCTAACAATCTTGATTTGTTCGAAGTTTGTGTAGGCCACTATATTCAATAATGTAAATAAATAAAATGAAACAATGAAGCAGAGGCTGAATTGATGTGATAGCAGGGGATTAACAGTCTGCAGGCATACTTTATGTCAAATTCATAAATTAAAATCATATATGTTCTAGCAAGAATCAAATGTAAATTGATAAAAAATCTATAGGTAAACTAAAATACATTAGACTCATATAGATATGGAACTGCTAAATGGTCAAAATATCAGGTACTGTGAGTACAACTTTTAAATGGTTTGAAGAAGTTAAATTATAGCAGAGCCTTAAATTTCCTTTGCATTCCCTTCAGTTTCTTGTTCCTCTATTTGGTTTCTCTTTACATTTAGATCTGTTTATCACTTCCATACAGTCGAAGGTAGTGGTAATAGTTTTTGGTGTCCCTGAGCATCTGTTTCTTCTTCTGCTCATGTTGGTTTCTATGGCTTCTATCCAAGATTAACAAATTATGGATGTTTTCATTTCAAAGAGTTTGGTCCTGCTTTAAAGATGTTGAGACAAGGGTATATTATTTTGTCTATTTTTATGCATCATCTTTATTTAGGTGTACTTATGTGGTGAGTTATTTTCATCTCGTTAAAACTTAATAACGATTTGAAGATTTATTTTAGTTCAGTCTCCAAATTTGTTAAAAAAAATTCTTATAAATGTCTACTCTTGAGCTAAAAAAGTCATTGTTTTGAAGAACATTTTCCCTCTCCCTTTCATCCTTCTGTTGTGTTTGGATTAGAAATGCAGTTGAATTAGTTGAAGGTACTTGTATGCCTCTCTATCTAGTAGGTAGACATTGCGTTTCTCATAAAGGTGGAATGATAAACCCACTCTCTAGTGTGGAGCCTTTCCTGCTGTTTGGCTTTGCAAATCAAAAGGGACATGTTTCATTTTCAGTTGAATACATGCCGAACTAGTTTTACTACTTTGAAGTAAAACTGTCAAATCAATTTCCTTCAATAGATTTCACTGAAAGAAAGGATTTGCTTGAAACTTTGAAAATAAACTGATATATGATGTTCTTGTTTTTCTTGATAATCATTCTACCTTGTTCCCCTCAACCTTACCCCCAAGGCTCTAGAGCACCTTCTCTTTTCAATGCCATCATCCAACATTAAAAATTTAATGTAGGGCTGTGGTAGTTTTTGGATTAAATCCAATGAATGGAAAACGTTTGACTTCAAACACTGCTAAAGCTGGGCCTTGGAATTCAAACAATGCTTGTGATTTTATCCAATACACAGTTGACCATGGTTACAAAATAAAGGCATGGGAGTTATGTAAGCTATTATTTTCATCGGATTTGGTGCTTTCTGAGTGGTTTTAGAGAGGTTATAAGAGAAATTTATATTCATGGACATGTTTACAAATCAAAAGGGATGTGTTTCATTTTCAGTTGACTACATGCCAAACTAGTTTTACTACTTTCAAGTAAAACTGTCAAATCAATCTCCTTTAGTAGATTTCACTGAAAGAAGGGATTTGCTTGAAACTTTGAAAACATAGTGATATGTGATGTTCATGTTTTTCTTGATAATTACTTTACCTTGTTCCGCTCACCCTTACCCCATAGGCTCTAGAGCACCTGCTAGACCTAATACATATCAAACATGTTCTTAATTTAGCATTACATAAATTCTTTCTTTGATATGTTTGGAAAAAATTGAAAACATGAAGATTGCCACTACCTAAACTCAAGCATGAAAATTTCCAATTTTGACTCAGAAAAGGCACAACATGGATACATGATAATCAACACTTATTCGAAGCTTCAATCAACACTTATCATGAACTATGAGTGATATTGACCATTAGTAAATCTAGGTAGTGTGACCAAGGATTACATTAATGTAGCAAGATATTAATAATATTTCAAGATATTAATAATAGCGAATAAATGTAAATCTGCAAACCCTTTAAATTTTTAATGTGAGCATATGGAATACAAACAAATGGTATGATGATAGATATTGATTTATTAAAAGCATCAAAATTTGCACAACTAGAAACCTCAGGAACGAGAGATAAGCCTCAATTCTGGCTCAAAGATGTACATGAAGAAGGATGCCTTCAGATGGTAGAAACTATCATGATAAGAGGACTATCATGAAGAGAGGATGATCAAAACAATTTGGTTGATGTACTTAAGATATTCCATGAGAAGGCTAATTAGTACTTATACGATCTATTACTTTTCTCTATATAGTGAGATATTAATCTAAATTGAAGTTGTAAATTATACATCATTTATTTAGAACCAATGGTCAAGCCTCTATCTGAACACATCATTCATTTAAAATTGATTTCAATGTTGATGCATATCGACGAGATTCAATGAAAACAAGAGTAGAAATTAGTGTCAAATGAGCATATACAATTGTAATTGAGGATGAAGTCTTTGTAATAATTTTTGTTGATTGGAATTGATGGTGAAATCAGCGTAGTAGGTTATAGACACAAAATCATGGTTGTAGCATGTCTGCATAAAATCTTCAAGGACTATGAACGTAGAGCTATAGAAAAAAATTGTTGGTTGCAGAGACAGATGATTGTTGGTTCAAAAGTTATAAAAAAATTTCAGGCCCAAACACCAAATCTCTCTGTCACAAAGACGATTTGGTGCTAAATTCTTAATGTGATGTTAACTCGCAAATTCTAATGTTGTTTGTTGAGGCTAACACAAAATGAGAGAAACAAATAGAGTAGAGAGAAATTGATCCTACCGTTGTTTGTTGGCAGAGTATGACAGAGCAAAGAGAAACTGACAACTCCAAATGTTGTTTTTTGAGGCTTTGGCAAACTGAGAGAAAGAAACAGAGTATCAACCTGCAACTCTCTTCCAAGTACTAAAATCCTATGAAATGAAATATACCATACCATATGCACACTTAAATCCCTTGCTGAGGCGGTGAAAAACATTGGGAGTTGGGAGCGGAGTTCCCGAAGAGAAATTGATGTGGACATCAATAAGAACCAGTCCCACCCACGTGGACAAAAAGATGATGACCGTGGACAAGAAACAATACATTTTTCTTATGGTGCATGCCATACATAAGAATTTCCATCATGATATATTACATCATGATGAACCATTCGTTGATGTAGGCAGCGTCCTTCAATGTAGAATATAATGACTATAGGAGACTATATACTATAAATCTAGATTTTACATTTTTACTCAATAGCCTCCATAAATTTTACCTTTTTACTCAATAGCTTTTCCCTTTTTAATCAATAGCTTTCACCTTTTCCATAACTATTGATTGTGCTGGAAAATGATTTCTAGTGCTCCTGTAGGTGCTGGAAAATGATTTTCCAACACCTACAGGAGTACTAGAAATCATTTTCCACTATATAATTTCATGGAGATGCAATTAATGAAATGTCTATACTGAAATGTTTGATACACTATATCTAAGACTCCTAAGACTCATATATCTAAGGTTCCTGTATCCATATCTAAGACTCCTATATACACTACTCCTTGTGCTTCAACCCTAATTGTCATTCACGTAGATTCTTTATTTCCCATTGAAGAGGAGGGAATTCCTCCTATTGATTATTTTTTCATTGTTAAAAGAAGATACATTATCTAAGGCATAACTAAAAAGAGGAATATTCAACAGGGTGAACCTCCAGTATAGTAGACCATAATATGTGATGCTTTTAAATATAATGATGAGGAATTAGCAGGAGAGCTAGAAGACTTCATGGGAGCATTTTCTTCAGCTAACATATGGTAAATTAGTAATACGAGGCAAATAATCAAATAGTGATGTTAGCCCCCCTATGAAATTCTTGGCAAGCCAGCTGGGGGCTAGATTGTTTTGAGCCTTCAAGGAATGCCTTTCCCCTGAAGACCCATCCTCCTCGAAGTCTCTCAATTGCTGTGTCTAATACAAATCCTCTCTGCTAGTACATTGCTCAAAAAGGGGCCTATTATTCCCTCCTTTACCCCTGCGAAATACATCAATTCCCCTTCTTTTCCCTTTATCCGAATTCCCTTTCTTCCCCCCCAAGATTCCCCCCTCTCTATGCCTAAATCCCACAAAATCCCCTTTAATTTTCCCTAGTTTCCCCCTCCATCTCCCCTACCGTTACCCTTTGATTGCCCCCAAAACGCATTAAAAATGAATTAAAATGATAAATTTTATGTTTTTGGGTCTTAGCCCTTCTTCTGATAACCCCGCGCCCTTTTCCTTCCATAGAACCCCGCGCTGTGACCGAAGCCTTTCCCTATGGGGGGCTTTTCTCTGTCCGTAGAGTCAAGCCATGGAGCCCCCGTAGTTGACTCCTCGGGATATGGGACCACCCGATCGAGTGGCTGTCATTCACTACGGGGGTCGCTCCAAACTCTCATGCCCGTACTCCATGGTGCCCCCATAGTTGATCTCCGCCGTCCATTCATTTGTCAATCCAACGGCGCGGAGCGCGCCCGAAATAGTGGATCCCGCCAGCCATACGTCATACCTCCAAACCCACCGGTATTTTCCGCACCACCCATCTGCTACAGGCAGTTTTCCCCGGAGAGCCAGCGATTCCACTCAGTAAACGACGCGTGGCATCTGTACGGGGGATAAACCACCCTCATTTTGCGCATTAAACTTCGGTACGGGGCGCCCAGCGAAATCCACGACCACCGTTTGATCTCGAGATGCTCATCCGACGGCCTCCCTTCATCCAAGCTGCTCGCTCGTTAGCCGGTCTCCGCTGCACCCGCAGACCCACCATGTGTCGCCCTCGCCGTTGATCTGTGCCCGATCAATGGTCCAGATCACCCCGCTCGCCGTTGACCGCCCCACTGCTCACCGGTCCCTCCACGTCAGCATCCCACGTGCACACTCCGTACTCCTTCCCAGTCCATTACATAAAACTGGTTTATTTACGTGTTTGTCATGCATTTTTCACGTTTATTCGCCCTACGCTCTGACGACCGCATACCAGAGCGATTTTCACCATTTCTTCCGCAATTTTCTCCCCATCTCTCATCAGCAAGTTTTCTTTTCCTCCACCACGCCATCTGCACAGTCACGCTTATCTTCCACATCACCCGCCACCCTTGTCCATGGATTTCTTCACGGTCTTCGTGTTTCCTGCAAGCTTATAAAGAAAGAATGGCCGCTGTGATACACTTCTATGCTACCAGGACAACTAAATCTGAGGAAGATCATCCGCAGCGGCTGAATTTATGAACGAAGGCCCGGGAAGGTGGAGACGAGATGTTCATTAAAGGAACAGGGCGCGAACTCTGCAGCAAATCTCCCATCACCATTAGAACCCGAGCTACCCTGTCAGAAGCAAATGGAGCGGCAGAGTGTTTCAGTACAGAGAAAAAGGAAGGTTAAGGCATGCTAACGAAGATCCAGAGCCTTAAATAAGTGTTTTCAAAGGAAGAGCAGCAGATCACAGACCCCGAGGATCGATCAAAGGATCCTGAGCGCAGGCAAAAGGTAATATCAGGGTTTTTCGTCAGCAGAATGTTTTTATTTATCAGGTACAGGGCACCCATACTGTTTTATTTACACACCGTGTCCCTGAAAATAATTCCACTAGACAACAGTTCAAAACCACCGAAGCATTTATGTGACAGACCTTTCAGCAGTTTATTTTATTTTTTGTTTACGACACCAGGGGTACTTCGACCAAAAATGTCAAGATCATATCCAAAGCAGATCATTCTTTCCCAAGGGAGGTGACAGAGATTAAATATACAGCATGTCAAACAGAATGGGTTTCGGCCCTGCAGTCACCCTTGGGTTTAATGTAACATTTAATATTCACCTACCTCTTCAGTTGATCTTCTGTGTCTCTTCTGCTATAAAGCACAAAAGGATATTATTGTAATGGTTGTTGATGAGATATCAGTAGAATGCAAGTGTTTTCCTCTTGAGGCAAGGTCTCTGTGTAATATTGTAAGATAGACTGAGACTTGATGTATTCAGACTGAATGTTCAAGCTATGGGCTATGATGTACCTGATTGGTGTTGTTTTTAATATGACAAGCATGTTTCTTTGGATCCTGATCTATAACAGCTGGTGATGTTTCCTCTTTCTCTGTATTTGTGATTGACTTGCTCTCTTTGCATGCTACATTTCATTTCATTTCTGCTGGTAGGCAACAGAAGTATAATATAGGATTCACCCTTGATAGGTGCCCTATGTTTCCTGCTCTCCCTACCTCAATGTTTTCTGCTGATATGTGTATCTGAATGTTGATTTCAATTGATTTAACCAGTTTAGTGGAGGATATTGCCTGCTCTCTGATGTATGAATTGATGAAGTCCATGTTTAGATGTTCTTGGTAGGATTTAGCTGGAAGGTTTGGGAACACTGGGGATTAGTGTTAGCCCTGTCCACTAGGATCTTTGCACGACCAGCTAGCCTTTCCAAGATCCCTTGTAACTGCCTCTGATTTGGTCCAAGCAGGCCTGGAGTTAAATGACCTCTGGTCTGATCTATATACTGAATTAGATGGTTCTCCTCCTTTCATTTTCAGTCCTTAATGTTCCATTCCATCTTCTATCCTTTAAGATCCAGATTATTTAGATGACTAGCCCAACTGAAAGCTTGCACATTGATTACAAGTAAATCCTTTCTTGACTCCATAGCCCAATGGCTTTGATGTTCTTTGAGTTATCTGTCTTTGCCTAAGCTTCTTCTTTGCCCATCCTTGTCTTATATTGGACCTTCTTTTCCTGATTCCCTCCAACCAAACATAAACAATCAAACAAACAACCATGAGCCCGCAACTAGCCTAAAATCATAACTTAGAGCTTCAAAGACATAAACCTTTGGCTATCATAGAGAGATCCCTCTCTGGACCTAGGAGGGCTAGATCCTAAGGTCTGAAAGTGGTTCTATGTTGTCTCGTCTTTTGGTCTCTGTCAACCTGGCCAAAACATGGGAACCCCAACATAATGGCGACTCCACTGGGGAGTTCTGAGTACATTTCACCTTAAACATTCGTAAAAGACTCAGAAACTTAGAACTCTGGTTAGGTTGACAGTAATTCACCCCTTTCTTGAATCAACCTCCATTATTGAAAATCCACCATACTCTTAGACAGAGCCTGGAAAGGGCCAGGTAGCCTCCATATCTCATCCTCTTTTCAGAGGTGACATATCTGGTAAATGCCCTCCCAATCAATCTCTGGTTGGAGCTTGTTGTTGTAGAGGATATTCCTGAAAGGTGATAGTGCTTGAGCACTGTGGTGGATAGTGTACCCCTTAGAAACATCCTAAACCCTCCACCTGGCGACTCCATTGTTCCTAAACGAAAAGACTCCACTGGTGATCAGTAGGCCTGCTGATTGTCTTGGTTTCACAACAGACTCCACTGGAAGACCAGCCCTTGAGACAACATCAACCACATCAAAAGTAACAAATAGGGTTAAGCTGCTTGGCTTAGAAACAACATTCTGGCTTTCAGAACCATCTACACAAGAGCTTATCCCAACCCTGACCCACCGGAAATAGTTGAAAACCCAGAGAGTATCCTCAAGGTAACTCTTACACATACAAGACCAACTATTTCCAGTCACATTCATAGAGCTAATTCTACACCAGAAGACCTAGCAGCTCTATCACATTTCCTCCCTGACCTAGACATACCTAACAGATTACCAAGAACTAGGTCGTTTGATCATCTAGACCAGCAAGACCTCGAAGTTTACAATACACCATCTAACAGTGGTCAAAACACTAGGGACAGTGAAACCCCTCCTTCCACACCACCTGATTTTCACTTCCTTCAAAACTTGGGGCTCTCTCACCCTAGATCTGCCCAACAGACTTCTGCTGGTCCAAACATCCCTGTCATCCAAATACCAGCTGCTCAAGCCAACCCTATACCCAATCAGAACATTAACATGGCAGCTTGGTATGCGCCTCTAGTTTTACCTCAGCCTATGTTACCCTTACCAAATGATTATCAGTCAAAAATCCCGCACTTCACTGCAAAAGAATCCATCACAGCTCAGCAACACGTAGATAAGATGGAGGATTCTTTTGATTATATGGAAATTGATGATGAAACAATAAAAATGAGGATCTTCGCCCAAAGCTTAGGGGGTGAGGTGAAAAAATGGTTTAAAAATCTACCTCCTGGCAGTATTCAAGATCTCCCTGCATTATATCAGACATTCATAAACAAGTGGGAGGTTAGAGAAAATCCTCGCCAGCTCCTAGCAGAATACATGTCCCTTAAGAGGAACGTAGGAGAGAGTGTTCACGATTACACCACTAGATTCAACAACATTTATAATGCTCTCCCTCCACACATGAAACCTCCACAAGGTATGGCCCTAGCAAAATATCCTGATGGATTTGATGCTGACATGGCCTATGAGCTTAGAGATAAAGAGTACACCACCCTAGAAGACATGCAGAAAGGAGCCATAACCATATAAGCAAACCTAATGGAAAAAAGGGCAAGACTAAAAGCTGAAAAAAGGGTAACATATAGGGATGACAACATAGCTTCCACATCTGATCCCAAATATGACAAACTGTCCAAAAATGTGGAAGAACTACAACAAATGATAAAGAGGATGGTTGTCCAAAAAAACAACCAAAATAGAAACCAGAACATTAGAAGAAACAATGCTGCTCCCAACAGACAAAGAGAGTCAGATCAACAAATTATTCCCCCATTTCAAGAAAACTTTTTAGATGAGGACGAGGGAATCATTGAAGAGTCTGAAGGGAATACAATAAACATGTTTGAAGCAGAGGACTCAGTCCTTAACTATGATTCAGAAGAAGATCAGCCCTCACCATCATTTTGGGATGAGGAATGGTTGGAAACTGAGAATTACAGATTAGGATTTGAAGATGCCATGCTACATGTTAGGGAACAATATGAACTTAGGAGCAAGAAAAGCCAAGATACTTCCAAAGCCAAGACTCCTGAGGTAACCATCAAGAAGAGACCTGAAAAAAATTCCAAAGAAACCTCTGCAAATAACAAAACAGCAGCTGAAAGTTCTGGTAAGCATAAGGAGAAAGACAACCAAGACACCGAAAAACAAATCCACGAGTGCAAGAGCTAGTGTTGTCTTACAGTATGAGATGTAAGTATTTTAGAACTACATTGTTTAGATGTTGATATTAAATATGTTTTATATTTATCAGATTTGGTGATGATTTTGTAATTTATTTTGTAGTTATCATTGGTCATATGGTCCAGCTGATAGGAGAGAAGAATGGAAAAACAAACCAAGGTAGTCATTTTCCAAAAAGAGGGGATGTCAATGCCATTTTATTGTAAATATTATGGTTCAAAATCTCAACATAGCAGTAATAACATACAATCAGTATGATCATGAAGATGGGCAAGGATGGCCTTGTCATGGAAAACACAACACTTTAAGTGATGATGTTACTCAGAGAAAGCCAATACTTTCGAAGGACATGATTTCTTATTTAGAAAGCTGTTATTTTCTTCAACTGCCAATTGACTTTGTTTGTAAAATACATATAAAGAAATATCTTGACATAGATGCTACATCCATAGATAGGTATTTTTTTTACGCAGAAAAGACGTTGTAAATATCTATAATCGTCTAATGAAATAAAGTTATCCATTGCATAGCAAAGATGAAATGAGTGTGAATCTTTGGTATCAAAGAAACCATAATGATTTCTTCTTCTACCAGAAGCCCAATGGTGCGGACATCCCTTTTATAGGTAGAATACAAACAAAATGGATGTTGGAAACTATGGTCAAGTTATCCCACAATAGCTTGATAGCCATGGACTCAACATTCAATACAAACAAATATGGGGTGAGTTTTTTTCCAATGATTGCTTTAATATAATCATTTATGTTAAAATTAACTTCATTTCATTTAATATGACAGTATCAGTTGTACACGCTTGCGGTCTTTGATGAGCAACAAAGTGGGGTAGCAGTTGCCTGGGTGGTGATGTCACGTAATACATCACAAGATATAGCGGTATGGCTGGAGAGCATCATGCTAAGGTTTTTTCAGCTCTGTCTTAATTGGAGGGTCAATTCCCTCATGGTTGATGATGCTATGGCTAAAATAATTTCTTTGAGGTAACCTCAATATTCTTATTTGACATTTCGAATTGCATTCGTTTTAAAAATTTCTCACTTACATGAATTAAATGTTGCAGGAGAGTCACGAAATGTGAAGTGATATTGTGTATTTAGCATGTAAGGAGGGCATGGCTCAAGAATGTTAATCGGTTGGTTAGCAGCTCAGAGAAATCAAAATATATGTTCAATGAACTTAGCCATATCACGAAATATTTTTGTACTGATGAAGTGGATGATGCAATCAATGCTTTTTTCACCAATTATGCAACTGAGCAGAAGTTTTTGGACTATTTCTACATGACTTGGGTTGTCGGTGACAATATTCATAAGTTTTCATAATATTCCTTCTGTGTTGTATGTTTTTTGTTTATGTTGGACAACTTATATTTACTAATTGAGTCTTTCCATGTAGGGATGTCGGTTAAAGGCTGCAAAGATTTTCCTCATGCAAACCAGGAGACAAATAATGTTGTGGAATCATACCACAGTTATCTGAAGACAACATTTCTATGTGATAAACGAAATAAATGTTCTCGTAGAATGGATTGGCTATTCTACACTCTCCTCAAAAATGTTGAGCCATGTTATCGATTCAAGGCAATTTTGAAAAAGAAGGATATTTTAACAACCATAAGAAAGGGATGCAGCTTGAATCATCAATGGAAAAGGCTAGAAGAATTCCAGACAATGCTTGCAGGCCTCATGAGAGCATATATCATGCTTATTGGGTAAGGAGTCAAAGAAAACCCGATAAGGAATATCTTATCATTTTTCATCGCAAAAAATTTATCACTTCCGATTGCCCATGGTCTATTCGGGGGAACATTTGCAAGCATGCTATAAAGGTAGATTGGTTTCATTCCTCCTTGATAGATTTAGACCCTTTATTGAATCTTCATACCACACCCAATGCATTGAATTCTCCTTTTGAGATAAGTACAGAGGCACCAAACCTTCATGCAGATACTATCACAACCAATATTGAAGATGACAATGTTGAAGAAATTAGAGTGTTGAGAGAGGATTTGTTTGGCTATCTAGACCTGTTTCGGAATAGTCCTCCTTCTACTATGAGCAAGACAAAAAATTGATGGATCTGGCTAAAAAATTTGTGGATGATGCTAATAATATTAATATTATGGATTATGACTTCACCCTTGGTTTGGGTGATTATGAGTCATCCTTGAGGAGGAAGAAGAGTTTCCTTAGTCCAAAAAAAAAATACAAGGAAAACGAATGTCACCTTGAATAATGATTTGAATGTCTCTGCATCCGAAGACGGACCATTTCAGTTTCCACACCTCAATAAGCGTGGTCGTCCTCACTCCAAAAATGCATCCTCTACTGTTCCAAGTAGGTTCTATAGGGAGACGATATCAGTATGTTTAGATAAAATTGGTGATCTTCCAAGTTTGTTGCTATGTTTAGAACGCTTTGTCGATTTTTCAAGTTTGTTGCAATGTATTTGATATTTGGTATTTCTTTTAGATTAATGTGGCGCTAGAATATTTGCAGGGCTGCGACATCCAATTAATGTGATTACAGATGAAGGATGTACACAGACCCACCATCAACGTTTTGATCACATGAGTCAAGGTACATTTTAAGAGATTCCTGATTGACCTACTATGTATTCTGATGCATCTATTACTTGACATGTTATTTTTCGCTGATGGAAACTTTGTTGTCATCTTACAAACACAGTTGGTTCGTCAATGGGTCCCCCTTGACCAGAACAAGATTGGGCCACTGACATCACAAAAATTGTTGAATTTCCATGTTTTTTGCATTGTCTTCGCTCCTAACGTTTAGCACTGGTTGTTGTTCATGTTGTTAATGTAGCACTGGAATGTTTGTAGGGATGCAACATCTAATTAACGTGTTTATAGATGAAGGATGTACACAGACCCACCATCAACCCTTTGATCACATGAGTCAAGGTACATTTGACGAGATTCCTGATTGATCTACTATGTATTTTGATGCATCTATTACTTGACATGTTATTTTTTATCTAATGGAAACTGTGTTGTCATCTTACAAACACAGCTAGTTCGTCAATGGGTCCCCCTCGACCAAAACAAGATTGGGCCACTGACAACATGGAAGTTGGTGAATTTCCATGTTTGTTGCATTGTCTTTGCTCTTAAATTTACCACTGATTGTTGTTCATGTTGTTAATGTAGTGTTGGAATGTTTGTAGGGCTACAATGTCCAATTAATGTGATTTCAGATGAAGGATGTACAAAGACCCACTATAACTATTTTTATCAGATAATTCAAGGGGCTTAAGATGAGACTTCTAATTGATCTACTCTGTATTCTGATGCATGTATTACTTCATATCTTATTATTTTCTTTGATGAAAAATGCATTGTCATGTTACAGACACAAAAAATTATTCAATCGGTCCCCCTCTATCCAAAGATGGTTGGGTCAATGACATCACAGATTTTAGAGACAACACACAAATTGGCTTCAGAAACAAGTTGTGATAGAAACTGCAACTTTTTGTTTATTGTCCAACATACCAACATTCATGTGATGAATGTCATTCCAGTTGTGATGCTATGTTAGTGAGGATTCCTGGTGGAGTGGCCAGCTTTGGTTACATGTGATTCCTAGTGTGGAGGACTTTGTTGTTAGGGTTATATTGGTTTCCCTAGCTAGGTTTAGGAGAGCTTAAAATTATTCCAGCTTTTGATAAGCTGCAAGTATGTACATGTACTTCATATTTTCTATATAAATGAAGTGTTTCAACAGTCCAACAGTTGAGTACTTGGAGATTTTAGTTCAATAATTGAGTACTTGAGTAATGAGATTTTTTTTAATGCATAAAACTTATATTGTCACTATGGTGTATTATTTCCCAATTCAGTAGCAGGGTGTATAATCATTCCGAATATAGAGTGTCAAATTTGTTTTTAAGTTTTCTTTTTACTATTTTGAAAAATATCCACATTAATATATCATGTATTAGATCCCAAGTAAGTAAAAACAAAACCAATTGTTCATGCACAAAAATAATGGTGTGTCAAATTTGTTTTTAAGTTTTCTTTTTACTATTTTGAAAAACATCCATGTTAATCTATCATGTATTAGATCCCAAGGAAGTAAAAACAAAAACAAATATTCATGCATAAAAATAATGGTGCACTACCTGCATGGTCATTATGACAGCATTGCATAATATAATGCCTAGTGGCAAATATTTGTCCTTTGAACAACAATAATCAATTGGGGGTTGAAAAATTTCATGATACATGGAAAAATAACACAACAGAAAATAATTATACCTTAAAAAAGATTCATATATTATATCATGAACCATCCAAAAATTACAATGGGTTCTTCTCTAGTGAAAGAACCATGCCATCATAGCCCCAAGGAAAATGATAAGAATAATAAATTCACATATTTGAGACTTATCATGATGCTGATTGATGACTTCAATTGCAATAACCCGTGATCTGGTGTCATCTCTGACACCTGCATCTACACTTGACATTCCTGCCACCAAGTATATCATTGGACATCCTATGAATGTCTGCAAGCCATTGTATGCTGAAATATTTAAACTGATAGCTCCACATTATTGCTTCCTTGTATAGGAGTTTTAAATTATCTTTTCGAACTTCATAGATGCCATTGAGCTGATTACAGATGAGTTGCGAGTTCATGTAAAATAAAATATCATTGACAACATTATTTTTTGCCTCTTTTAAGCCCTCAACAAGGGCAATATAGTAGGCTTCATTATTAGTTTTCCTCCCATGTAGATCTATGTTTCTGTGCACGACATGATTTCACGTCGGATTATAAAGCACATATTTAAATGTGGCTTGTCCAGGATTTGGACGATAGGAAACTTCGATACACAATGTCCACTTTTCCACCATTGTCCACACTTAAAACACCTAGAACATAAAACAACAATAAATTAATATCAGACAGGTAGGCATTTATATCAAATTCAATCTATAAAATCAAGGCACCTTGCACACATGAACTCCCTAAATTTACCAAAGTTGCAGAGCACCTCACTTCCTTGAATACAATCAAAATTGGGTTTGTTAAAATGTCCAATCAAGGTTTGGAAAAGATAGGTTTGTTCGAAAAATAAAAGCATGAGATACTTGGAATGACGCACAATCAAAAGTTAGAGCAAATGACATTAAAAGTTTGAGCAGAGGATTGCATTTGTCATTTCATCTGTTCTTCCTTTTCATTCTAGCCATTCCAACCATTCATTTCAGGTGTTCCTCTGTTCTATTCTTAGAACTGAGATGAGATGTTCTGTTTTCTGTTCTGTTCAACTCGAGTGCAATTTTCCTCCTTAAAAACCCCCTTTTGTAGCTAAACATCATGAGAATCTTATTCTAAGAATGTTTCTATCTCTGTAAGCATTTTTCTTTCCCCCTATTCTACACCTATGGCATGCAATCATTTGACAATGTTCCTTGAATCAATGTGAGGCATATTCAACTTGAAGGAAAGGAAGATGGGAAGGTTGCAGAACGTCTAATCTTCAAATTAGACACTGGATGCAAATGACCTAAACGTATATATTGTGATAATGCACTCAATACATGTCTACTATCAAAGAAATAAGAAATATTTTTTTATGAGCATAAATCCTATCCAAATTATTCTGAACTAAGTCAGAAGCTCTTTTCCTATTGGACAAGTAAACCCTCTACCATAATCTAGGTATTTTTGTCTCCAATTTATATTTAAAAACATTAAATCTAGTTATATATTTTATCAAATAAACCTTCTCCAATCCCCAAATCACCTATGGCATGCCTCCTATATCCATTTCCATTCTACCATATTGTGATCATAAAGAATTTTCCATTCTACATCAAGTAAGGTGTTAGAAAGCCACTACCATTGATAAATCCTATGAAATCAAAGACAAGGCACATAGATGTTACATAATCCAACTGACTTTATTGCCAACATGTAATTCAAACATGGTAATATTCAAATTTTGTGAGAAAAAAAGATAACAAGCAATGCTAGAGAAGGAGCAACATGCAAAATTGCACTCTTTTCCTTGGTTATGACTAATTCTAAGAACAGAACAGAGGAACACCTGGAGATTTTCGAGCAGAACAGAGGAATGCATATAATTTTTTTTAGCCTGAACCATTCACTGAACTCGAACTGGTTTTGTCTTAACCAAACTATAATTGATTTTTTCCTAAACCTGACCAACCAATGACAGTTTTTGCCTAGAAACCAGGAAGAAAAAAAAAATAGACCTCTCTCCTAAACCCTGCTTTGAGCTTAATTTGGTGTGAATTTATTCTATCACCCTTACATGATATATACATCAACAAAATTTGCATATTCGATTTCCAATGATTTTTTTTCTACACAATGATGTACATAAATGTATAATCTATTTATTAAAAATTGAGCATTTTATGCATTGTTTATATGATTGCTTTTCCCCAGCTACAGTGCAATTCCAATTTCGATAACTTTCATATGTGTGCCATAAGAATTAGAAGTGATCAATATTAAACGATAAGTCAAACACCTAATCAGGGTTCTAGCCTAATAAAGACAGGATTTCTGTTCCAGTTTATTGTTGAGATACAATTCTTAACCCATTATAAATTAGGGAAAAAATTAAGAAATTGAGGCAACCTACACATAACCTATCCCACTGTGTTCCAATGTACAAGTCATATATTTTCATATTTCAGCATACAAGGATTAAAACCTATTAATACATTTTATTTTATGAAGTTTGTTGAGATTGCAACAAGATGATGAGCTTAGTGAAAAGAGTCGCCTTCACTAAGTGGGCACGCAGGCTATTTTTGGTGCAAGTCTATTTTTAGACTATGTCTATTCATATTCTATGAGTTGCAGGATGCTATTTGTGGATGATTGGTCAAGTTGGAAAAATAGATGGACTTCTATTTTTAGACATATTGGGTGGAATCTATTTTTAGATTGCCAGTCTAAAAATAGATATGTCGAATATTATTAGCTCTTAATAATATTTGGACTCTAAACGTTATCTTATTCTCTTGGAGCACTTCAGTTATGTGCACAGATGTGGCACAGCAGCTGACAGAAGGAATTACAATATTCCTTAGGAGTTAGGTAGACTATTGCATGGAGGAGCTTTTTATGACTATGATCTTACGACGAGTTTGGTGGAGTTATAGAAGTAATTGGTGGAGTTGTGTTCAGTTTAACTCAGTTAGACACAGTTGAGCTAGTTGTATCTAGTCTAACTGATTGATACACTAGTGAGAGTGGTGTGAATTAATTAATAATTAATTCACTAAATATTAACTCATTAATCAACTGAAGAATACATCAGTTAACTATAGTGCATGGACAATTTCAGTGGAGACCAGTGGAGAGATAGGTGAAAGGGAAAGATGTCTATCAGTCGTGACTATAGTGATGCATTGATTGCATCCAAAACTCAGTAGAGATGTCAATGAGGATTGTGTGAGCAAGGCTGGACCAATTCAAGTTCATTCAGAGCCATTATTCAACATGGATTGCACAATAGAGGCAGGCTAGCAGGTGGCAAAGATCGGTGCATGGATTTACTAGATCGGGCCTGATTAGTGTGTAGCGATTATATTGTACTGAGAGCTTGTGAGAAGCTTTGTATGAGGATTGTTACATGATCTCTATGACATATATTATATACAGATAGTTTGGGTTTTTAGCTTTAGGCTTTCCCGTTAAAACACTGTGTTCATATGTGTGAATTTTTATGGTTTCAATGTATGCATGCAATTGATTTAATTTCGGCACATGATGATCAATAGTAGAAGATATTTTGTATTGTTCATGAAGTTAAAATAGTGTGTGATCAGGAGAATCTTGGATATATAACGCATTAGTTATATAATTTCTATATGGTATCATAGGTATATTGATCATTGGAGCAATTTCAAATCATTGAAGCAGTTGAGTTTTGTGCTGGTGGAATTCGAATTTGCAGCAGTGTTTTCTTGGTGTCGAAGTTGAGATGTATTTCAATGGATTGCAATTGGAGTATGCCCTTGAGGGCAGCTCAAAATATATTGCATGGAAGGACAAGATGGAGGCGGTGCTGGAGGATAATGGGTTGAAGGAGTTCACAGATGCAGAAATTCCAAAACCTGCTTCTAGCGATGCTGCCGCACTTGACGCATGGAAAAAGAAGACAAAGAAATGTCGAATAATTCTGTTGGAAGGTGTGAAGGATTACACAGTGTCCAGCCTTCATGGTAAAGCTTCTCCATTCTTGATGTGGAAAGCTTTGACAGACTTGTTCCAAAGCAAGAGCGACCAGAGGAAGTTGGCACTCAAAGACAAACTCAGGAAAATAAAAATGGAGAAGGGCGAAAGTATACCCAAGTACCTCACGAAGTTTGTCCAGTGCAGGGATGAGCTGGCAAGTGTGGGGGTTACTGTAGATGAATAGGACTTGGTGAGCTTGGCTCTCCTTGGGCTTCCGAAGAGTTGGAATTCCTATGAGGACTTGTCAATGGTCGGGAGAAGCTGCCGGGATGGGCTACGACTTTAGTCGGATCTTGTGCGAGGAGAGATAAGGCGGAGTACCGGGGATGGATCTTCTGTGAAGAATGAAGATATGAATAAGGTAACACAATTTGCCAAAACAAGGAAAAGGGAGGGGAAAGAAAGAAATCCTTCTCAAATCGAGACGAAAAGCGACGGAGACCCATGCTCGAAGGTGAAAGTGCTTTCCTTCCTCTGGCCGGACATCGCACTCATTGTCATAGAGAAGAAAAATAAGAAGGCTGCTGGATCTGCAGCGGGCGAGGCCTTAGCCTCCCAGTTTGAGCTGGATTTTTCACTGATCGCATGCTTGGTCTCAAGTGTGATAGGATCAGTATGGTTCTTGGACAGTGGTGCGTCTTTTCACATGACTGGAGATCGGGATTTGTTTTCAGATCTGGATGAGAAAGATCTTGGAGTGCACATCGAGATGGGCGATGATGGTAGATACAGTGCGACCGGTATCGGTACCATTTCCTTTGAGAGGGAATCTGGTAAACCCTTCGTATTGAAGGAAGTGATGCATGTTCCAGGATTGAAGAAGAATCTTATCTCTGTGGCGATGTTAGAAGACAAGGGATATGATGTTGTCTTTAGCGAGAGAAAGGCTTTCCTGCGCAGTAAGGCAACTGGTGAGACCCGGAGGATAGGGGTTCGAGTTAAGAACCTTTATCAATTGCAGGTAGATGGCTGTGCAGCAATGGCATACAAACGAAGGAGTGGTAGGCAGGATGAGGCGGCTATTAGCATGGGAAGTTGATTTATCTTCACCATGGAGCTTTGAAGATACTGCAGCAGATTTCTACTAGGCTTCCCAAAGGTACACTTGCGCAGTCAGATCAGTGCAAGGGATGTACTTTGGGAAAATTTGTGAAAGCCACCTTTCACGAGAAGGATAGTCGCGCCACGACGATCCTTGAGAGAATTCACACAGACGTGTGTGGACCTTTCTCAGTAGATTCGACAGCAAAGCACAGGTATTATGTGATATTTGTTGATGAATTTTCTCGTAAATGCTGGATCTTCTTCATGTAGAAGAAGAGCGAGCTATTCTCTAAGTGCAACAGGTCAAGGCCTTTGGTAGAGAAAGAGTCGGGGAAGCGGTGAGGCTCTTGGAGTGATAATGGTAGTGATTAGAAGACTTTTTGGCCTTGAAGGAATTAAAGAGAGCTCATAATGCCTCTCATTCACAGTGAGAATGGAGTTGCAGACGAAACAGACGATACGTGGGTGCTGCATAGGCGATGTTGCATGATCAGGGCCTTCCCATACACTTGTGGGCTGAGGCATGCAACACTGCGGTTTATGTGCAAAACCGTTGTCCTCATAGATTACTTGGCATGAGTACACCCGAAGAGGCGTTTTCTGGTAAGAAGCCTGATATTTCTCATTTGAAGATTTTTGGCTCACCTGTTTACATTCATGTGACGAAGGATGCTAGGAAGAAGCTGGAGCCGACCGCAGAGGTTGGGATATTTGTGGGGTACACATAAACACCCCACAACTATCGTGTATATTTTCCAGACAGTCAAAAGACTGTTGTGCGACGAGATATCAAATTTCTAGCAGGAAAACATGGAGGTTGTATCGCTTGGGAGAGAGCTACACTTGCATGTGCAGATGAGGAGCTACTAGTTCCTAAGGATGAGCCTCAGGATGTGGATCAACCACAAGAGGAGGTTCATGGAGTGGAAGAAACCACTCATGCAGTGCCAACCATCAGAGGGCGGAAGTGCACTACAGAAGTTGAGCGACTGAACCATGATGCAGCGCAGAATGTAGGAGCCCCTACATCACAGCATAGACAGAGAAAATCACTTGACCGATTTACTAGATACATGGCTATAATGAGCAAGTGTATCGTGACGGAGCCATCCTCTTTTGAGGAAGCTATGGAGGACCCTGCATGGGTAGATGCTATGGTGGAAGAGTATGATTCGATTGTCGGAAATAGTGCATGGGATATTGTCCCAAGGCCTGAAGGGAAATCAGTGGTAGGTTCGAGATGGATCTACAAAGTGAAGCAAGCTGCTGAAGGGAGCGTCGAGAAGTACAAGGCAAGATTTGTTTCCCGGGGCTTCTCACAGATTGAGGGGATCGACTATGAGGAAACCTTTGCACCTGTCGCAAGGTATTCCTCCATGCGGACTCTCCTTGCTCTCTCAGCGCAGATGGGGTGGCACATTCATCAGATGGATGTGAAGACTGCGTTCCTCAACGGAGTCATTGAGGAGGAGGTAAGAGCAACCCAAGGTTTCTGAAATCTTCAAAGATCGAGTCACATGTGTGGCAAAGCTCAAAGAGCGCTGATGGGCTGGAACAAGTGACCTCGTGCTTGGTACACACCCTGGAGCAGACGCTTATTTCTACCTCGTACTCTGATTCTCCAAGAGTGAGGCGGATCCGAACTTCCATACCGCATTGTGGTGGAGGGTAAGTTGCTCATCATTCTACTTTATGTAGATGATTTGATTTTGACAGGTGATGAACTGTTGATACACTCATGCAAAGCTGATCTTGCAAAGGAGTTTGAGATGAAGGACTTGGGCCTCCTTCATTATTTCCTGGGATTGGAAATTTGGTAGCGCAGTGGTGGACTGTTTGTTTCTCAGGGTAAGTATGCCCGAGAGATACTAGAGAAGTTCAACATGCATGGCTGCAAGCCTGTTGATACTCCTCTTCCTGGAGGTTGGAGGAAGGAGGATGCTACTTCAGCGGAGGTAGTGGATGCCACTGTTTATCGACAGTTGGTGGGGTCGCTTATGTATCTGGTCAATACACGACATGATATATGCTATGCTATTAACCATCTTTCACAAGCTATGGTTAAGCCAACCAAGCTCTTCTGGAAGGCAGGCAAGCATGTATTGCGTTATCTTATAGGCACATTGGGATATGGATTGTGGTACAGACAGGAGGATGAGGTGAAGCTGTGTGGCTTCACGGATGCAGATTGGGCAGGGAGCCCAACGGACAGAAAGAGCACATATGGAGGGATCTTCAGTATCGGGTCGACAATAGTTTCTTGGTACAAAGAAACAGAGATTCTGGCACTCGCTCAATGGTGAGGTCGAGTTCATGGCAACAATTTTACGCATGCGAGGCTATATGGATGAGGAAGATCCCGGTCGGGTTGTTCGGTTCACACTTAGATCCTACTGTGATTTATTGTGATAATCAGAGTTGCATCAAACTCTCGGTTAATCCAGTATTTCATGATAGATCTAAACACATTGACATCCGGTATCATCATATCAGAGATTGTGTGCAGCGGAAGATCATGTTACTTTCATACATTCCCACGGAGGATCAGGATGCTGATATCTTGATGAAGGCACTCACCAGGAGAAAATTCGAATACCACAGGGGCAGGATAGGGGTTGCAGATAATCCTTATCTTGTTGAGAGGGAGTGTTGAGATTGCAACAAGATGATGAGCTTAGTGGAAAGAAGTCGCCTTCACTAAGTGGGCCTACAGGCTATTTTTGGCGCAAAGTCTATTTTTAGACTATGTCTATTTTTAGACATATGGATCATGTTCTATGAGTTGCAGGATGCTATTTGTGGATGGTTGGTCAAGTCAGAAAAAATAGATGGACTTCTATTTTTAGACATACTGGGCGTAATCTATTTTTAGATTGCCAGTCTAAAAATAGATATGTCGAATATTATTAGCTCTTAATAATATTTGGACTCTAAACATTATCTTATTCTCTTGGAGCACTTCAGTTAAGTGCACAGATGTGGCACAGCAGCTGACAAAAGGAATTACGCTATTCCTGAGGGTTAAGTGGAGCTATTGCATGGAGACTTTAGTTAGAACTCATGTGACAAAGTTTGGTGGAGTTGTAGAAGTAGTTGGTGGAGTTGTGTTCAGTTTAACTCAGTTAGACACAGTTGAGCTAGTTGTATCTAGTCTAACTGATTGATACACTAGTGAGAGTGGTGTGAATTAATTAATAATTAATTCAATAAATATTAACTCATTAATCAATTGAAGAATACATCAGTTAACTACAGTGCATGGACAGTTTCAGTGGAGACCAATGGATAGATAGGTGAAAGGGAAAGATGACTATTAGTTGTGACTATAGTGATGCATTGATTGAATCCAACACTCAGTAGAGATGCCAATGAGGATTGCGTGAGCAAGGCTGGACCAATTCGAGTTCATTCAGAGCCATTCTTCAGCATGGATTGCGTAGTAGAGGCAGGCTAGCAGGTGGCAAAGATCGGTGCATGGATTTGCTAGATCAGGCCTGATTAGTGTGTAGCGATTGTATTGTACTGAGAGCTTGTGAGAAGCTTTGTATGAGGATTGTTACATGATCTCTATGACATATATTATATACAGATATTTGGGGTTTTTAGCTTCAGGTTTTCCCGTTAAAACACTGTGTTCATATGTGTAAATTTGTATGGTTTCAATGTGTGCATGCAATTGATTTAATTTCCGCAAGTAATGATCAATATTAGAAGAGATTATGTATTGTGAATGAAGTCAAATAGTGTGTGATCAGGAGAATATTGGATGTATAACACATTAGTTATATAATTTCTATTAAAAGATTTTATTATTAAGTCATGTTTTGAATAGTTGCCAATCTATTGTGACTTAGATAAGCCTTAAGAATAGTGACAGTCTAGGTTATATTACTATTCCCACTCCTTCCATAAATGTGTGCTTATAATGCCAGCACTTTCACAGTTATTTCTGCAGAAATTCCAACATTTAAGGTGTACACCAATTGATGCAAGAATGAAACATAAATGTACATGCAACTTGTTCATATGATGCAAAATTGATAGGTAATTTATTAAACAACTGAATTATTGGAAACCTCGAGTTTCAGCATTCTACCTACTAACCCAAATGAAACTCGGACCATTACATTTTTAATGATCTACACTGATCACCTTCTGTGAAGAGAGAAAATAAAAGTCTAAAACCTAAATCAATCCAGGGAGGTGTATGAAACCAACATGGCATGACTTTTCCCAATGCCCAAAAAGATGACAATAGGTCCACAAGCCACATGTTTTATAATTTAACTTACAAATGACTCACTATAGGTGTTTTAATTTGAGGTTAGATTGATGTTAAAAAAAAAATTGAGACTACAAAGCAAAGGTAGTGTCACTAGAACAATCTCTGACTAGATTTATAATACCATCCCCTATTCTATAAAATTGATCACATGCAAATGAATCCAACATTTATACAGAGAGAAGATACCTAATCCATTAAGCAAAATATGCTACAATCGAAATTTTCTTCTACCAATTTTGCACAACACAACATCTTGTAACCGCTCAGGTATGTTGAGTAGCAATAGAAAGAAGCCAAGATATGCTAAAAAAAATCTTGATAAATGCCAAACATAGAGAAAAAAAATCATTTTCCAACGCCTACATGAAAAAAAATTATATGCATATCCAATATCTAGTTACCAGAATCCAATTATTGAAGGAAAAAAAACAGATGATATATGCCATGTGATAAGTAAGCATCCCAATAATGTCAAATCAATGAGACAAGTAGGCATCCAATTAGTGAAACAAAAAACAGATGACATATTCCATATGATTGACATTTGTATACAAAACGTGGATTATTAGCTCGGGATTAAAAAGTGATGTGAATTAGCTTTAAACAAGTATGGAAATAATTCTGATTGAACAATCAGTAATGATATCATTGGTACGGCCATCAATGAGCACAAAATTCCCCTTCTGTTCATCTCTTGAATGCAAACAAATCATAATATTATACCAAATCTCAAAAATTTGCAAACTATCAAAACATATCTACAAAAGATCAGGATCATGAAGCAATCAATCCCATTCTAACATAACAAAAGGTTAACTAATGCAAAACGAGTTAAAAATGTAACATTCATGGATACAACAAGCTACAAAATTCATCTACAGCATGCGTAGACAATATTATACCAAGTTTGATCATTTTTGCATTATCATTTATCATTCGCTCCAATTTATTATAACCGTAATGAAATATAAAATCAATTACATTCATTCATAATTTAATAATATAGTTAACTGCAATAATCGTAATAGAGAGGGTCTGAAAAAGTATGTACTCGTAAAGGTTTATTGAGTCTCAATTCTGCATCTTTTCCATACACTTTCTATACCTTTTTCACTCACCTGAACCTCCCAAGTTGTCAATTTCATTTGCAAAAGAGCATCTAACATGGTTTTTAATTATATTTTTGTGTTTTCTATTTGATTTAGATTTTGTTCATTCAGCTGCGGAATCTTGCCACTTTCCGCAGCTACTGCAACTTTCCGCAGCTATTTTGTGAAACTCTATGTTACAGGTGTCTACAGGGAAAATGAGCCACATGGGCAAGTCAGGAATGATGTGGACATGGTTCGTGTCCTATTGGTTTGAGCAAACTCATCTAAAGAAGCCGCGGTCAAAGGCGTCCACATGGAAGTCAACCATAGAGTCTTACGGTGACAGGACTCTGTTCCGTGTCACGTAAAGGCTCATATGGCCGTTTCTGAGCTTGCGGAGGACAAGTCGACATCTGTACATGGCTCCATAGTCAAATTCAAGCATCCACTTCTCATAGATTTATTTTCCAACACGGCCATGATCCTAGATCCGTGGACGTAATGGTCTACGTGTTCTACACCAGCATAAACTTTAGGAGACAGTTATATTTCTTTTGTTATATATAACGCGTTTGCATACGCATATGGAGTTAGTCTCGATTAGTCTCTGTTATCTTTTGTTAGTCTGCTCTATAATGTAATTACGCTGCCTTAGTGCCGTAATACTACCTTACTGTTATGACTGCATTTTAATATAAGAAGACTCTGTTTTCCAACTTAATTCATACTTGAAGATCGTTGCCAAGGCTGGTGTAGAGGGCCCCTGCTCAGCTAAGGTTTTGTGCATTAGTGTATAGTTCTTATTTCATTTCTTTAAAGCTCATTGTGCCATAATCCATTCACATGTTTATACATTTCATTTTTCATGATACATATGCTTCATTTCTGTTTATAAACTTTCATGCTTTCCATTTCACTTCTGTCTTTCATGTTTTATGTTGTTAATCACTGATCAATGTTCTTGTTTCAGGTTATAGATAGGCAGCCCGGGCATTTTCATAGCTTTTTGACTAATGACATGGAATTAACATTGTTCTGCTGCTAATGTGTTTTTCTTAGTTTCTGTTTAATTTCAGTACTGCTTTGTTTAATTCAGTTTTGTTCATTTGCTTCAATAGTTAAATTTAGATATATTAAACTGCTCATAGCATCTTCAGTTGCCTCCGAAAGCCACAGCTGGACTGATGGTGAGGGATTGTATTATGAAATGTGTAGTTTAGTATTAGTTTCTTTTCTGCAAATTTAGATATATATTAAGCTGCTCATAGCATCTTCAGTTGCCTCCGAAAGCCACAGCTGGACTGATGGTGAGGGATTGTATTATGAAATGTGTAGTTTAGTATTAGTTTCCTTTCTGTAAATTTAGATATATTAAATTGTGCATGACATCTTCAGTTGCCTCCGAAAGCCACAGCTGGACTGATGGTGAGGGATTGAATTATGAATGTATGGTTTGATATTAGTTTACTTTCTGCAAGTTAGATATCAATTACTCAAGTTGTTTATGGTTACTTCCGAAAATCATAGCTGGACTAATGATGAGGGATCAGAAGACAAGTTGATGTAAATTGATTTAGATTTACTTTATTGTAGCTTTTGGATTTCTTTCAGCATAATTTATTTTGTGTTTAGACAGCAGCAAGAATATTTTGGTTTCATGCTCACTAGTTCACTGTTTTGATTCATTAGACTAGCAGCATCTTTTCATTTTAGCAGCATATTTTCATTTCCTTTCAAGTTTTGTCATTGTAATTTTCAAATTCCTTTTTAATTTCAAGTTGGTAAATCATTATAGAGGATATCATTTCCTTGAACAAACATAACCACACTTGTTTTCATTTTAGAATTTCCATTTCATCTTAGAAAACCAAAAACGACAAAAAGTTAAGAAATAGGTTATCTTGCACATATAGTGCGCTGCACTTCATCAGCTTACGAATCCCGGATTGAAAAATTAAATGCAACAATTTAGGACACACTAAATTGACCAAACAAGACACACTAATGCTTAATTTAACAACTGTTTGGATTGTAGAGTTGAAACCACCAATAATGCAAGCAATTACACTCATACCAAATTTCATTTGGGTGGGTGATAAACATTTAGAAGTAAGATTGATTCTCTCAATGAATGTGAGAAAGTGGGGATGAATAGTCTTAGTGATCCTTAAAGCAAAAGAAAACTCTACAGACAGATATTGACCCATTCCTCCAGTGAGGAAAAAAAATTCGAAGAAAAATAATTGCATCTCCCTCATCAACCAAACAAATAGATATTGATCATCTTATACCAAATTCAAAATTAAACCACTATAACTCTACAATCTGTTATGGAATGGAATTATTCACAAAACACTGACACCATCTCTCCCATGCAATTCACAACAAATATTTGAAATTTCTACAGGAATATCCATCATAAAATTTAATCGAACAACACAAATTATTTCTTCAAGCTGCAGTTGAAACATTTATAAAGCTATTTACCAGCGATTATTGAATCCCCCGACGCAATTGAATTTCCTTGGACTGTTGAACTTCGGACGGGCTCGTTAATTCTCCGGCGCAAATGAACCAGAATGACGGACATAACAATGAAATTCCCTGTTATTACAGGCGTGAATAGTCAAAATTAAAATTTCAAATATCTGCCAAATGTGTGGGGGGAGCAGAGGGAAGAGGAGTGGCGCGGAGGGAGCGAGGTGGCGGAGGCAGGGGCGTGGGGTCCACCGGAGACGAGTTGGGATAACGTCATCGGGTTTTGTTGTCATTGCCGTTTGCAAGGCTCTGTTGTCGTCGTCATCTGCCGTCTGAGTTGGGCGGGGTCCACCTCCTACCAAAAAAGCCATGGGGGTCGTCGGAGGGAGCTGTCCCATTAGCTCCATTTCGTCTAACAAAAGACTCTTCCCCTTACCCTTGTCAACAATTTTCTAATTTGCACACCATCAAATATACAAATGGGGTGTTGCAAATGGGAGCTTCATAAAATATGGAGACTCGAAAAAAGAGCTTGCCCATGCGTGCACTAGTCTAATTCTATCAATATGAAATTCAAAGAAAAGGGTGTTTTGCCTTGAGTGGATAATTACGATGTTTCACAAGTTTGATCGGTTGTGATAATTAAGAATATGCATTTCCTATATGGGTATCTATAATAAATTTGAAAAAAAGTGTTTGCTTTTGATCAATTGTATTATTGACGAAGGGTAAAACATTGGAGCTTTAGTGTCACACCTTATTTTCTTCTTATTATACACACTTAGACATTTCAAACAACACAAGGATCACGTCAATCAAAGTTCATATGTGAAATTATGTCACTCAGAAGTTGATCTCTTTGTTTTCACCACCATAATTCGAGATGATGCCACGCCAACCCCCATAATTCATGGAAAATGGGTTAGTCACATGATTATGATGAAGAAGACTCCAGAAGAGTATATATTGTAGCTATGGTTAAGAGTTGAGGTAGTCAAACTTAGCCACTAGTAGGCTATCAGGTTATGTTATAACCAAACCAATAGGAGAAAAAGGGGTTCCATTATTTTGAGTACATTTTTTCCATAGCTCAACAAAAATGGTCGAGAGGGATAGAAGATAGAGCACACAGAGAGTATTTGTGCACTGTAGTAACCCACATGCCACATGTCATACTTTTTTGTACTCACAAGCATTTTCTATTCAGAGAAAGAGAATAAAGCGACCTCACCTTACACTCAAGTTTTTTTTCCTGAAAGGAATTCCTAGGTCATATCTTGTGTCAAATGTGTGTGTGAGATTTTACTTTTTTGTTCTCTCTTTTCTGCATAATTTTAATTCACGTGCATATTATATTAACAATAATCTACATATCTATAAACCTAAAGAGAAATGAAATTGTAATAGTGTAGATTTTGGGTTTTTAAGTATAATTTTATCAGATCTTTTGTGACGAACTATCCAGTGGAATATCCACAGAATTTTATAGATCTTTCAATAAGAGAGAGAGAGAGAGAGAGAGAGAGAGAGAAATACTTTTGAATCTTTGTTTTCTGTGTTTGTTTTTTTGCAGGTTATTAATGGTTTCTGGAAACACAGGGAAGAAGTCATCTTCTTCTCTCCCCTTCTATTTTACCATCCATCCCATCATTCACTCCATTCATTTCCATAACTCCTTCCATCACCTCCATACACCACATTCCTACATTCCTGAGTAAAATGTAGCAAAAGAAAGCAAGCCACAAACAGCTGCAAACATTAGAAAGTTCCTTCAAAAACGAAGTTGTTCATGGAATGCAAAGAAAAATAAAAAGGAAAGTTGCATAACGAACTCCAGGAGAACTAGAATGCCACCCATGGCATCTCAAGCACCCAATGCAACATCTACAGCGGAAATAAACAAGAAAAGATCAACAGCTCACTCAAAGAGTTGCTCATTTAGTAAGCTTCTCACTCGGAGAATAAGAAAATAATGAAGAATGCATCACCTAAAAGGCTTGTCTCCTCAATCCAACTCCTGCAAATGCCTTGAAAACAACAGGTAAACTCAGGTATAGATTCTCACCCCTCACTATGCATCCATGATAGCTAGAAATAATTAAATTTACAGACTTAGAGTTTAAGGGGCAGAAAGGTGGCGAGTTAGCTTGGCCACCATCGTGAAATATGACTAGGGAGAATTGAAAATTCACGCTACCTGGGCATGCAAAAAGAAAAAAATTTAAATCAAGTGGAGTAGAGGAGAATGAGGGGAGGAAACACACAGTCCATCATGAATTAACAAAGAGAAGGAAACAACAAAGCCTAACAGAAACTGGATCTGAGCCCGAGTTACAAAAGCGCTCCAAAATTAGTTGCGCAATCTAATAAAAAGAGATCCCATCTCATCCAAACCAGTGAATTGAGAATTTATTATGGAAAGAGACCGAAGGGAGCCTGCAACATAGTAGTACCGAGTTTGGGTTGTGTATTTGAACAACATGCAACAACAGCATCAGAACAACATCACCAGTAGTCAAGCTAGCTTCTGAAGTATACCACATATCAGAAAAAGTAGCAAGGGACCAGGGGAAGCTTTTATATCAACCCAAACAAGGAAAAATTATAGTCCTAGCTTAGAGAAGAAGGATAAGAAGAGCCAGAAGAAGAACCAGAAGAGGAACAAGAAGAAGAAGAGGAAGAGATGAAGGGCCAAGGAGAAACAGAAGAAATGAAAATGGAGACAAAAGTCATAAAGGTAGCAGAACGCGAGCAAGAAGAAGACTCACAACACCGCCCAACTTCCCCTCAAAACCAAGAGGAATTTTCCACCTTAGCTTCTTTAAGCACAAAGAGAAAAAGGCAGACCTCTATGTATTTTAGAACTAAAAAGAGTCAAAGGGTAAGTTAGAAAGAACCAAAAACTCCTCCCAAGAGCCCCATCATCAATGAAGAATCACCAAGGGAGGAGAAAAGAATCAGACCAAGAGTTCTAAAGGAGCAATTTCAGATTGCACAGGCAGAGAATATAGCACTAAAGGAGCAATTGCAGCAAAAAGGGAAACAAGTAGCCACCATGGCAGACTTGTGCATAGAAGCCCTTAAGCACAGATTCCCTGCTGACTCATATGATGTGTACCACAAGGAGAAATGGATCCTATTTCAAATCAAAACTCTAGCCTCCCATGTATCCCTACCTTTCCAAGATTGTAGGAAATTCGTGGATTTCTACAAGAAAGCTAACATGGCTGATCAGGAAAATATGGCACAGTTTTATGTGCATAACCTTGTGCTGACAAATCTAGATACTTGGGACCCCATTTCTACAATGGGGGATATGCAGTTGATGGCTTTAGTATCTTGGATGATGAATGAGGACACTAGAGAAAAAGAGGTATGGAGGGTCATGAGAAGAAAAAATAGAGAACCCTTACATATTAGACCAGAATTGTTCAACCCAAGAGGGGTCATCCTTAACCATCGAGAGATTGAAAATGACCCTGCACTAGTTGAAAGCTACCTCCAAGCTCAAACATAGGTAATAGGCCACTTTGATGATGTTTCTAGGAAGATAGAAGATGGGTGCATTATGGCCAGCCATAGAAGATGGAAAAACCTCCCTCAAAGCCTCAATAACAGGGAGTACCATACTCCATAAATACTAAAGGGTGCCTTGGAAAGAGTACCATTATATAAGAGGGCCATGCAAGCCAAGAAGATCTAATGGCTTGGTCTCAAGCTCAGTCCACCTTTGATATTAAGGTTGAATGATGAAAGGGAAACAGATGCACATGATAGAGAATGGGAGAATGAAAAAAAGAGTAATGGGTTTTACCCCCGTGACGGGGCTCCAACACTTCTTCCTCAGGAAGTTAGGGGGGTTTCCAAAGCCTTGAAAAATGTGGGAGGAGGATTAGTTGCTCATAGGATGAGCAACCATTCAGTAGGGGGTGATGATAAGCTCCATCATTAGACATATTTGGAGGGGTTAATGGTCACCTTTTTGCCTTCTTAAATCTTTTTTTCTTGCATTTTTATTGTTATTTGGTTTTATGATTCTAGTATAGGTGGTGATTAAGGATAACATACTCTAAGTGCCTAATATGAGGTTGAGTGCAGAAAATCATGAGTAATTGCCATTATTTTTGAATATTTTATCATTAAGAATTGAAGGAGACAACAAGGAAAAATTATAGGAGGGTTGTTCACCCTCCTTAACTCTCAAAGGCAGCCAAAGGATCCCCAAGGATTCTCTCCAACAATTCGAATTCTAGAGGCAGCCAAGCAACTCAAAGACCCAAAGTGCACTCAATCTATGTTTACTTGGAGTCAAGTGGACTCAATCACTATTTTCAAGGGAGTTGTTGGTAGATTCCCTGTAGAATAAATAGAGCAGAGCAAGATATAGAAAGGATTTGATTCTATTGGGAACTTTGCTGCAATCTATTGAGATTTTTATTCTTGTACTTAGTGCTTAAACCTTGAGAAATGTACGAGACTATTCTTTCATGAAATGAGCAAACTGATTTGAGTTTCAGAGATCTAGGGGTGTGGGTTAGGGCCCAATCCATGTGCCTCAGCCTCTCTTCTATAATTGTTCTTTGCGTTCTGCCACTTACTTAGTTTTGATTCTGATAGTTTCATCGATGCTTAGTTTTTTCTTTCAGTGTGCTATTGTAGGTTTCATTTGCTTATGAGTAATAGAATAGAGGATAAAACTCTAAAAGTTGTGGATCAAGACCTCCCTTCTCATCTCTATCAATAGAGCTCGAGGAGGGTCAACCTTCCCACATACCCAAAAATTTATTTATGTTCACTGTTTCTAATATTAGAGTAGAGTTGCATTACCATTTCAACCTTCCTGTTGTATCGTATTTTCACTCATTCGTTTGTTTCTTTGTGCATAATTTAGTAGGGTTGATTGCAATAATTAGTGTTACAAAACCCAAAGAAGCTCCATGGTGCCTCCCCTCTTCATTTTCCATATCTCTCTTCACAACGTGAGCACTATTGTTACGCCCTCCATTCCCTCCTTTTTCTACTTATTCTAACTGTTGCACCCACCTTTTATTCCCAAAAAACACTTAAAATATCCAGTCGCCTTATTCCTTTGCTTTCATCAATTATGGCCACCGCACCTTTTTAATGCAAACCACTTGAAAAATTATTGAAGTTGGACCTCCACCTTTTCTCCTCGACTTTCCCACTTATCGCATCCCTCATTTCGCAAATTCGGCATTATCACATTTCGTACTTCGCACATTTCGCTCCCGCTTCATTAACCTTCTACTTCCAAGCCCCAATTGCGATATTCTTACCGTACTTTGATGCCACGTCAACCCTCGCATCTCACATTTCAAAAATTCGGCATTATCGCATTTCGCACTTCACACATTTATCTCCCGCTTCGTTAACACTTACTGCTCCCAACCACCGATTGTGACATTACTGTAGTACTATGCCACATCATCCCCATCGCATCTCACATTTCGAAAATTTGGCATTATTGCATTTCACACTTCGCACATTTTGCTCCCACTTCGTTAAAACTTGTCGCTCCCAACCGCCGATTGAGACATTACTGTAGCACTCCGCCACGACATCCCTATCGCAAATCACATTTTGCAGTTTCTCTCCCCATCGCATATCTCATATCGCATTTGCACCCCCCTCTTACAACTCCGCCATCGCACTTTTAAAAGCCTCCCTCTCTAAAGAATTTTTGCTATATTAAAAGTTTCAATAAATTTTTAAACCCATTTTTCACTCCCCAAAGCCTTGTTTCATGTGTTTAAGCCCTCCATTAGCTCCTTTACCCCTGTCTTCTCCAAACTGCAAGCAACACCTCTTCAAATTAGAATTAGGTCATGGATATCTGCATAGATAGGAGCATGATAGATAGAGCAGGGTGTGTTTAGCCGATTGGCCAAGTTAAGTGCAATCTAAATTAGTTTATCTTCTGCCATTTCCTTTCTGCAAATTAAATTAGTTTTATTTCTACCATTTCCTTTTTGCAAATTAAATTAGTTTCATTTCCACCATTTCCTTTCTGCAAATTAAATTAGTTTCATTTCTTCTATTTCCTTTCTGAAAATTAAATTAGTATCATTTTCTTCATTTCCTTTCTGCAAATTAAATTAGTTTCATTTCCTTCATTTCCTTTCTAAAAATTAAATTAGATTCATTTCCTTCATTTCCTTTTTGCAATTTAAGTTAGTTTCCTTTATTTCGTTTCCTTCCAGCAATTTACTTTCTAGTTCTTATCATAGTTTAAGAAATAGCACCCTTTCGTAAAGCAGAAGAGGATGATATGAGAAAAATGCATCTGATGTGTATATAGCACTGTCACCTCCAAGTTTGGATGAACCTTGGGTTGATAAAGTAAAGTAGGGCAGCCCCTGGGAGTTGCAGCACTCTTGGTGCAATACCAGGGCTCACTATTATTTTCAATTTATCTCCCTATGTGTTTACTCAAATTTTGAGAATGAACACTCGTTGGATGTAGAATTTGATTCCTCATCGAAGGAGTACCCATGTTTCATACTTTTGATGGACCCTGCTACACGACAAATGAGAAATACATGAAAAATCGTGATTTTATCAATTTTCGTGTAGTAGGGTCCATCGAAAGTATGCAACATGGGTACTCCTTGGATGAGGAATAAAAATTTGCATTCAACGAGTACTCCTGCTCGAAATTTGAGTAAAACATTATGGAGGTAAATTGAAAATACAAGTTGAAAAAGTAGTTTTATTATTTTATTATTTTTTCATCTTTTTACTTTTTTACCCCAAAAATGGTGAATCATCCCACAGGATTGACATCATCATCCTAAATCTTATTGGTTATTATAAAGTTTATTTTGGTTGTATTTTTTTCTTATGAAACCCATTTTAGACCTCAAAATTTCTTCAATGTGTGCATTGTGCAATTCCAAGGGCAATCTTGAGGCCTGAGCTTCTAGATTGCGCAATGCCCAACTCGGAAAAGTGAAACTCGACCAACAGAAATGCATATCTTCCCAAGAAAAGTGTGAAACGACCAGATATGAGAGATGGTGAAGGAATGAATGCATATATAACTAAGTGTTGATAAAGCAAAGCAAATCAAGTGCATAAACTAAATGAATGAGAAGTGAACAAAATCAGTGAGAAGAGCCATCGCAACAACGACTATCGGTGCAAAAATGCCAAAACCGATGCGACACTTGTGAAAGGAAAATGAAAAAATGGAAAAAAAATCTGTAGGTTAAATCATGTTAAAACCCCATCATGCATGCAAAGAAACAAGAAAAATAACACTCATGCAGTCCAAACGAAAAAAAGTGACAAAATGCGATAAATGCAAAACTCACGAAAATCATGTTGAAGGTTCCTTGATCTCCTCGAGAATGCTAGATATCCAAGATAGAATGTGTGAATGATCTCTATGGGCTTATATTAAATAGATTTGAGAAATTAGGGTTTATGACATACATGACACAAATCAAGGGAAAAGAGACACTTGGTGGCAATTTCCAAAAATAGTAAGTGTGCTTTATTTAGGGTTTTTTTTTTTCTATGTAAGACTAATTCTATTAATTGTAAAGAGTACTAGTAGAAGACTGCCTCAGCGTCTACTGTGAAAGCCAGACCGCTGGGCTTGATAAGCATGCTGTTCATAGAGAGTCTGGATCGCCCATAATGGGAAACCGATCCTGTTAACATCAAAGTCTTGACCGCCCATGATAGGGAAACCAGCCTTGAGTTTATACAAACCATGGTGACATAAATATATAAACTGAAAACATCTATCAGCCATTCCAGCTGAGCCTTGAAACCAAAAAGCAAAAAACTCCAACAACGATTGAACAAAGAAACCTGGAGAGTATGAAGATTGCGCATATCACCCTTCATGAGCTGGAGACATCGGCTCCTCGACGATCCTGCAAGCATATTCGTAGTCGTTGCTGTTGTCAGCCATGCCAGCTTGGCTTCCTTCCTTCAAGTCTGTGTCCTCAGCATCTTTACTCTACGCAGATTGAGAAGGGAGAGTAGAGGACTCCGGGAGGCTCTCTCTGCCAGTGGAGCAGGGGGCACGAGGAGGCGAGGGAGAAACTGAGCGGGCTGGGGCATGATAAGGGATCTCCTCGCGGAGGGAGACAGTAATAAGGGCAGTGATGATGGATTGAACGGAAGTACAGTGAAAACGAAGCTCAGCATGCTGAGTGGTTTGCCTAATGGAGGTCCCCGAATGCACTCTGCCAGAAGGAACAGGATTTGAAGGGGGGACAGAAGGGCCAGTGTGGCCGGAATCAAGAATGCTCCCACGACCTCTGACTCTGCCCCATGCGCGATGCAGGAGGATGGACAGGCTCATCACTGGCAGATGAGGAACCCGAATCAGAGGAGGGCGTGGGTCGATTAAAAGAGGCTTGTCCCCGGCTGACTCCACGCCGGCATCTCATCCTCGGGCGGAGACGAGGCGTGGAGAAGGGCAAAGGTGGCACGAGAAGGATGAGACGTCAGAAGTCACAGGAGCCCTGAGAGCAGAGGGACAACGAGAGAGGAGAGCCAATTGATCACTGGCAGGAATGTCTGAACCTTCTAAGAGCTCTGCAGAAACGCTTGGAGAAGAAGTAACACTGCAGAAGGGGCTATTAGAGAAATCATGCCCAGGGAGAGTCTCCAAGTAGGCCAGAAGACTGCACCGTCGACCTGTTTGAGTTTTAACGCTGGAGTCGGCGAAGCCAGGAGGGCATTCACCACGGAGGGGAGTCAGAGCTCTCCCACAGCTGCTACAGTCATGCTTGCAATCCATAATGAGTGCCGAGGCCAGGAGAACCGCCATATAGAATGGCATCGCAGGGCAGTTAAGAGGAGGATTGACAACCCGAAAAGGCAAATTAATGGCGTCATTAAGGCTGGTACAGGGGGCCATATGGGCTTCCCATGCAAGCTCCTTCGGGAGCTGTGCAGGGACCCAAGTCCCATCAGGCCGCTTCCACATCCGCATCCGGAGGTGCTTTATTTAGGTTACTAAAAATAGATCCCTAGATTTTAAGGATGCTTTTTTGCTTTTTTCATTTATGTTTTTTTTTTCGGGAAAAATTTCCATGCACCTCACCGAGAATGATTGCGCAGTTTCCGGGAATTGGAAACTCTTGGATCAGTGCAATGCGCAGCTTCTGAGCTCAATGAGTGATTGCGCAGTTTCTAGGCTGCCTATCATGAATCCATAGCTCTTGAGCTCAAGGATGGGATTCCAGTCATGACTGTGCAATTATGTTCATCAAGGTAAATACTGGCTTCATGGATTGCATTGTTTCTGGAGGCAAGCCAAGAACTGTTATGCAAGACTTGGATAGGAGGTTAGATTGTGACTTAGAAAAGTTGTTAAGTGGAGAAGAAAATGAACACAAGAAAAATTGAAAGATAGACATCAATCAAAACATATATACCTGATATTAGTGCAAAGTATGCTCTTGTGAAGGGAAGTTAGGCTCCAAATTCCAAGCAATGGAAAAATTTTGGAGGGTGGTTGTAGCCGCTACAACATTGGTGACACACTGGTAGAACTCCAGTTATCTGAATGAATCTTGTCTTCATGTAAAGTCAGGTCTCACCCTTTCAAAAGTATTGTTAAATTTATTGATTATCATAGCTCCCTCACTTAGTCAAATTTAAAGACGTAGACCCTTCCATCCTCTTCATCAATGGAACGCTAACCAATCCAAGTCACACTAAGTTGTTTCGATTGGGGGTGAGGAGTATTTAGATGTGCAAGTAAAATACAAATTCAGAGTATTTATTTTCATCTATGGTGATACACTCTACTAGCAGGCATGGACAATTCCTTGATGAAGTCACATCGGAAACATAAACATTTATCCACTACCAGTGAGCTTGGACAGTACCCCGACAATTTTTTTTCTTCACCTATTTGTGCATGAAGTCATTCTCTTATTTGGCCCTTTATTTCATTTTTTCATTTTTCATTTGTTTAAAGAACTATGCATAGGCACTTATTTATTTCATGGGGAGGAAGAGGGATCCCGACTTATTGAGAGAAGAAGAGGTTGTTCCTTTACAAAAGTATGTTTATGTACACCTTTGACATACTTGTTAAGGTTTTCCTCCACTCCTTACTCTACTAGACAAGATTGACAAGGATTAACCGAATATATAAAAACCGATAAGAGTAGGCGGAACCAGTTAAAAACCAAACATCATTATTTCACCATGACTCTCTCTGATAAGGAACTTATTTTCCATTTGAGTATCATAAACCAAAAGAAAACATCAATATTCGTGCAAAGATAGGGAATATCCATAAAACCAAGTGTTGTTCTAAGAACAACTTTCCTCTTGGATTTCACCATGCTTGCTTCAGAAGCCAAACATGATTTTATGCAGAAACTAACCTAAGACTGAAAACCAACAAACAAAGTAAATAAGCAAGACTAAAAACGAATGAGAAAAAGCAAATCAAAACAAACAACAATGAAAAGAAAACACTACTCCTACTCCTAACTTAAGTAGAAAGTAGGCCAACTCACGTAAAGTGATACTTCCAATGTAGCCACTAGTGCATTGGTAGGCCTACGCGAGTGAGGGAATGAAAGTCCAGAAATATATACATGCATAATATGAAATAAGAAAGATATTACATTGTAGACCAAAACGTTGGAAGTTTGAATGCGCACACATAAAACAAATAGTGAAAGGCACATGGAAGACATTTTGTGGATGTATCATAGCGTCGTGACACATCGCAAGCCGAAGAATTGTAAACACAAACATTAGAACCATGAAAGCGAGAAAACCTAAATAAATAAAGCAATTTTTGTTTCACCATGGTACTCTCCAAGTATGACTCCTCTAGTGATTGAGGGATAGGATAGTGAAAAACAGATGGAGGATTCAAAATTTGTAAATCATAAGGATTTTCAATATGTGCAATGGAGTGATGAGGATCATCAACATATTCAATACTCTTCTGATCAAAGGTGGAACTGATCTCAAGGCTCCTAGAACCTAACATAACCATCAACATGTTTTGAAGTGCCTCTACAACTTGAGGAAGACACAACTCATTGGAAGATAGATCGTCAAATATCGATGGCTTGGAAAAATTAATAACAGGAAAATCAAAATCATGACCAGTTGAATGAATGAAAAGGTCATGACAACCACAATCATAAAGTTCAGGATTTCAAACAGAGGCATTCTCATGATTTGATGAATCACATAGAGGGGGAAATGGAAAACAAGGAATTTCACCCTTTATGTTTCCAGAAAGGTAGGATGATATGTTGGAAATATCAGTGATAGAAGATTCAACCTCTCTGCATTTCAATGAAAATATGGCATTCCATGATTTTTGTGAATGATTGGAAGTATTAACAATATCAAAAACTTAAATTTCACATGATTCAACTGGATTGACATAGTCGCAGACAGTGTCAGGATCATGCGGAAGAGTTGTGGAAGGAAGAGAGTCATCCTTCATCGCAAATTCTTGTTCGATAAAGGGTTATGTCACATACTCATTGCAAATGACATCGCATTTTGGCTACTCAGCAATAAATCCACCCAACACCTGATCCTCATAAACATCAAGGGAAATATTTGAAACCGATGAATGCACAAACTTGAAATTTGGAGGATCAAAGCGACCGAAGGATGGAGGATGAGGAGAAAACACTTCATCACACTCATCGAGCTTGTAGTCCAAAACTGCGCAAGGAATCTGAGTATGTGGGTTGGGAGGAGATGGTGATTCTTGAAAAAAAAATGAATCTTTCCCACTAGATCCTGTGGAAGTAAAGTTTTTAGATGAAAAGTGGACGGAGTGCTGCTTGAAACACCACCTTTGTCTATCACATATTTAGAGGCTTTACGACCGAGGTTTTTTGGGCGTGATTTAAGCGATCATAAGTCATGCAGAGTAAGTGAAATTTGAACAAGATATATAGAAATATCATGGTTAAGAAATCCAATTCAACTTCATCTTCTGTAAATTCAAAACAAGATGCAAAAATCGATTAAGAAAATGGTGTATTGATTCATCAAGTGATTTTTGCAATTCTAAAGTTCGCTCGCACATAATTTTATAATCAAAGTCATCAAAAGTACGAAACATTTATGCAAAAATATGCTCGAAAGAGTGGATATAGGCATCAGTCAATGTGTAACACCATTTCCTTACGTGCCCTTCGAACGTGAGAAAGAACAACCAACAACCAACATCCAACATCATCAAGGGATATGTTGCGCTCTGTGCAAACTTGAAGAAAACGATGTGTATGTTCAAGGATGGTTGTTGCACCCTCACCGTTAAACTTAAGATGTAATAAGTCATTGATGATAGTCGTTGACACTTGAAAATTGAGTTTTCTAGAAAAAAATGTCGAGTGTATGATTTGGTATGAAGTCATAAAAATGACTGCGGAAATTCAAAACAGACTTTGAGGGCTTAGTGTGTCATCTGGCCCTCCTTCTAGCGCCAGAAATGTTGACGGTGTTGGACCCATCAACATTTAGGGGATATCCCTGATATGAAGTCCCAAATATGCCTCACACTATTTTTGAGTACGATTCCCAGTAGTGGGGTGTTTAATGATATGCCTTGAATTTCAAAATGCATAGAGTGGTGTATGATGTCTTCGGTTAAAGCAAGTGTGTGACCCTGCGGAAATTCAATATGATGCATGAGTGGTTCTAACAAAAAAATGGGGAATAAATTGTGCCTCTTGCAAGCTTGTAACAGTACACAGCTTGAAAGGAACACACGACCTAAAAATACATCACACAAAATAACAAGCGGAATAGTCCACAAGCTAAAGGTGATGGGTTAAAACATGAGCATGCATTCAACCAGATTCATACAAATGCAAATGAAATAGTTCATAAGAATATGTGTAATTTAAAAAACATACATCACAAACATAACTAGAATAGTTACAATATATGCATGAATACGAGTTGGCTCTGATTTTATTATAAGTGAAAGTTCCATTCATACATACAACATGAAGAACCACTTGCCCAAAAAGTGGAACATGAAGTCAAAAACACCTGCTCCTCTCAAATAATTATACTCCCTCTACACTATAAAGAAGCCAAGGCTTCTCTAATCCTAAGTCTATCCAAAAGCTTGGCTCCCAAAATCCCTTTACAAGAGTTATGAGGATGTATTTATAACCAAAAGGGGGTGACTCTTGGCATGGCCCCTTGGTGACTCTTAGACTCCCCTTGTGACTCCTCACATTACATATGATTCTTCACATTCCATCATGGAAACATGGAATTTCACTCATACAATAATTAAAAAGAATATTACAATTTCCACTCATACCCATATAAGAAAAAATAGGGTAGAGACAACTTGACAACCTAATAACAAAAAATACTATGATTCTGGTGTTGGGGTGAACTTAATCTAGGAATCTTGGAATTGGTGTATCTCGATCACATACTCATACCAAGCTTGGTATTTTGCGATGGTCTCCCCACACTGCGAGATAGTGTGAGGCTGGAAGTGGACTCTTGCTTCCAATTCATCGGGGTATAATCTCTTGGAACCAGTCTTCACTTCTTCTTAAATCAGGTGCAACATCATTTTGATTTGAATTGGGCCACCAATGCAGGTATGAAAAGTATTTATGTTGATCTCCATGCCTCCTGGGTGGCCATCTATTCCAGTTGCTTTAGGTACTAATCAATCTCCTTTCGAAATCGCTATTTGCGTTTAGCCTCGGTGACTGTACTGATTGATGGGATCTTGTGGGTTCACACCATGAAATTCAAGTTGTCATATATCCATCCATATGTTTCCTGAATGCTTCCAATGAATGAGTTGATTTTCTTGTTATTCTGGATTAGCATCCGAACCAAGATTTCTCTAACTTTGATTATAGCTTCATCTTCTTTACCAATGTAAGTGGCACAACCTTGTATCGTATTTTACACTCATGCACAACAATGATGGTAGTTTGTATATTCCTAAGGATCCTGACAAACTCTCTCCTCTGCCGTAGCAAGTCATTCAGGTGGAAATGTGCCTTAAGGATGGTTACCAACTCCTAATAAATATCTTGCATAGTGTCTCCAATTGTGGATACATTAGCAAGTATCCCTGCTCTTATCTCCTCGTGGTAGACCTGTACGGGCGGTGCACTCTGAGCTATTGTACATATTTTTTCATTCTCTTTTTGAATTTCTTGTATGTTTTGTGCTAAATGTTTCTTCTTGGAAACAAAGCATTGGGTGTTGGATCTGGCTGCTCCTGTGAAATCCCAACTGGCGTCGACAATGGCATTTTGATTCCTGCTGGTGTCTTCCATGATCACCCTTTCTCTCAGGAATGCAGGTGATGCATGATCATCTGAGAAGTGTTTTCTTCACGCTTGTACAATATTCTTCTATATCTCATCAAATGATATATTGTACACATCCATGACCGGATCACTGTCAAGGGGAACTACCTCCCCTTCCTCACTTGGTGCTTGCTCTGCGGTTGGAGGTGCTAGATTCTGAATGATGGCCTGAGGTGCGATGGGCATCAAGTCCACATATTCATTTAGTGGCTCCAGTCCCACTTCCATGTCTGTGATTTTAATCAACCATTCAATCTCTTGAGAAAACTCTTGTTCCTGCATCTGTTCGCTCACCCCTTTTGCTACCAGCTAATCCTGTACTTGTTCTTCAACCTGTGTGGGTGCCATCTCTTTTGTTGTGGCACCTTTCCTTTCTTCCTCTTCTTGCTTCTATCTCTCCTCTTGTTCTCTTCTTCTAAGCTCTTGTTCTTCCGTCAAATATTGTTATGCTATTTTCACTCTCTTCACTTATTCCTCTAAGTATTTCTTCTCTCTCTTCCTTCGTTCTTCCCTTTGCTGCCTTTGTCCCCTCTTCGCTTCAATCGCCAAAGGTACTTTCTCAGTGAGAGTATCTTCTTTCATTTTCCAAATTTATTCCTCTTTTGTGTTATCTGTTACCTTCCTCTTTCCTTTGCCATGATCCATACCACTTCTTGTTTCTGCTGCTACTTCTGGAACAACTGCCGCCTGTGGAACAACTTGAGAAGTCCCAACCGTACTAATCGGCTCAAGAGGTCAGGAGGATTTATAACAGTTCTTCCATGGTTCCTGCTCCAGCCAATGATATATCTTGCTTACCCAGTTGTAGTACACTCTCGCACAATGTTCTTTTCAAATTTCCCTCAAAACATACAGATTTTAACTCTTTGTGTCGAACTCAAATTTGACGATGGCTTTCCCTTCGACATCTAAAATATTGAGATTATTGATCTTGTATAATCCGACTAGCAAAGGAACAGTTGGCCATGGTTCCTTCTTCATCTTATGCAGTGCTCTTGAAAATCTTGTGGAGAGGTGATAAGCTACCTCTTGCATAACCAATTTGTCAGTGGCATATCTCGGTAAAAGATGTGGCTGCTTCTGCCTACTGAATAATCTGATCAATGTTCCATCCAATAAGGCGAACCAATCTCGCCTCCATAGTTTCTCGTGACATGCAAGGTAGGTCCTGCTGAAAGATGAGCCTATAAAGAGAGATGATGAAGTGATCAGAAAGATGCTCCATGAGTCCGCGATGACTGCAATCGGAGAGTAGCTTGCAATAGATATGTACGGTAGTGTCTCTCAATTTCCATGTCCAGTTCATGCCATGGAACTGGTTATGCACATAGATTGCATCCAGTAAGTATGCAAACATGTAGAAGCGTTCTTTCTTGCCCTTAGGTGGATTGCGAGATTTTGTCACATGGACTCTCAACTAATAAGCCAATTCATTACTAGGTTCAGAAAGATATCCCACCCCTCAGAAAAGGTCTCTGTGTTTGATTGGCCATATATTCTACAAGCTAGCATGACCAAAAGTTGATAGGATTTCCTTAGTGCTCTTTTCTTCTACATATGGGTGGATGTCTATCAAAACTTTGTTGGCTCCTTCACCCTGCCCTTGATGATATCTCTCATGTTGGTGTAGTTGTGAGTGCATAGAAAAAAAATTCCATATTCTTCACTAGCCCAGGAAGATGATACATCTGCTTGAAGTCGGCTACTAGGAATGTAGGAAGATTTTGTTCATTAGTGTTGTTCAATGTCATGGTCTTCACATAAATGTTTGAAACAACCTAGTTGATCACATCTGCACATGGTAAGGATGGATACCTGCATGAAACCTTGTAAAGCCATGACTGCATGATGCTAAGATACACCCATCGGTCCTCTAAGTCTGCTTGAAAGTCCTTTGGTAAATCATCCTTGATCTGCTGCCATGTCAATTTAGATCCCTTCTCTATGAACAACTGAGTGTTTGAGTAAACTAAAAAGTTAACCAGGATTTTCTCAAAGGCTTCCCCAGTACTTATTTCAATGGTTTCCTTTGAGGAATCTCTCTCTGATGTCATTGTGAAAGTGACTATTGGAGAGATGCTCAAAAATTGTTGTACATGTGGGGAAGAAAATACCTTGATGGCAAGAAAATGTCAGGTATAAGAAAAAAAACTTTCAAGACATGTTCATGCAACACACGGGGAAACTGAAAGGAAGGATTGCACATTTTTTGATGGGAAGAGGGTCTGACTGGCTGGGGAAACTACGCACTGTGCAGTCGCAACAGTTAGTGTCGAATCTTGTGGCTTGAAACTGTGTAATTCACAGTTCAGCCTGGGCAGTGAGCCCGGAGAGACTACACATTGTGCAGTCTCAGTGGCCAAGGTTTTTTCTTGAGGCCTAACACTGCACAATGTGTAGCGAGGCCAGCTAGTACTGCACATTGCATAGTTCTAGAGGCCAATATTGAAGCCTGAGGTTCTAGATTTCATAATGCCCAGCTGGGCAAAGTGAAATCCGGACAAGGGAAAGGCAGATCTGCCTAAGGGAAGTGTGAAAACGAGTAGATATGAGAGATGGTGAATGAATGAGTATAAATCTAACTAAGTTTTGATAAAGAAAAACAAATCAAGTGAAAAAACTAAACAAATGAGAAGTGAATGGGATCGGTGAGGAGAGTTTCCGCAACAACAACCATTGGTGCAAAAATGCAAAAACCAATGTGACACTTGTGAAAGGCAAACAAAAACTTGTAACAACACTTCTATAGGTTAAATCACGTTAAAAAACCAGCATGCAAAGAAACAAGAAAAACAACACTTATGCAAGCCAAACGAAAAAAAAAAGAAATAAAAAAGTGACTAACTGATAAATCCAAAACTCAACCAGAAAAGCAACGATGATAGTGTCGAACGTTCCTTATTCTCCTTAGGAATGCTAGAGCTCTGAGATCGAATGTGGGAATGAGCTCTAGGGGATTCGATTAAATATATTTGATAAATTAGGGTTTATGACGTGCATGCCACAAATCAAGGGAAAAGAAACACTTGGCGACAGTTTCCAAAAATAGCAAGTGTGCTTCCTTTGGGTTACTAAAAATATATCCCTAGATTTTAGGGATGATTTTTCGCTTTTTTTTTTTAATTTTCTTCTTTTTATGGGAAAAATTTCCATGCACCTCACCAGGAAGGATTGCGCAATTCTAGGGAACTGGAAACTCTCGGATCAGTGCACTACACAGTTTCTGAGGTCAGTGAGTGATTATGCAGTTTCTGGGCTCAGTGTTGGGTTCTCTGTCATGACTGCGTAGTTCCCAAGCTCAAGGCTAGGTTTCCAGTCATGACTATGCAATTATTACCATCATGGACAAGACTGGCTTCATGGATTGCACATTTTCTAGAGGCAAGCCCAAAACTGTTGTGCAAGACTTGGATAGGAGGTTAGCTTGTGACTTAGAAAAGTTATTAAGTGGAAAAGAAAATGAACACAAGAAAAAATGAAAGATAGACATCAAACAAAGCATAGATACCTGATAGCAGTGCAAGGTATGCTCCTATGAAGGGAAGTTAGGCTCCAAAATATAAGAAATGGAAAAAATTTGTAGGGTGGTTGTAGCCGCTAAAACACAATGTACCCCACAAATATTCCCAACTCAATAGTCAGATCTAGATTTTTCCTTGCATCCTTGGAAACATGACAATAAAAAGATGAACAAAATATCCTGAAGTGTGACACATCTGGTCTCTTCCGTGAAAATCCTTCTTATGGTGTACTCATCCCAAGAATCCGATGAGGACTCATGTTCTACACATATACTATCGTGTTGCATGTTTCAGCCCACAAGTGCAATGGTAGGCCCTCTTCATGAAACATCACCCATGAAGCTCCCACTCATGTTCTTCCTCTTAGCCACCGCATTTTGTTGTGGGTTGTGGGATGCTTTCAACTCCTGTCGAATGCCTTATTTTGCCTAGAATTCCTTGAACTCATTCAACACATCTTCACCACCATTATCGCTCATGAGAGCCTTCACTTTCCCGCCAGAGTCTTTCACAAAAAGTGCTTTAAATTCATAAAATTTGGAGAGTGTCTAGCCTTTCTTCTGCATGAATAAAATCCAACACTTACAAGAGAAATCGTTTACAAATATAACATGATATCTGTGTTTGGTCGTGAAGGATGTCAAGAAAGGTCCACACACATCCGAGTGAATTCTTTTGAGGACTTCTTGTGCTCTATTGTTCTTATCATGAAAGGTGGCTTTGGTGTACTTCCCCAGTGTACACCCTTTGCATGTATATCGTTCTTGTAGCTGTGCACCCTTGGGAAGTCTTGTAGAAATCTATTGCATGATCTTCAAAGCTCCATAACGCAAATGGCCAGGTATCCTATGCCATAATTCACTGATGTCTCGACTCTGCACCTTCTCTTCTTTTGTTCTCAAATCAACAAAGTCTTCTACATCCAATTTTTAGAGGTTCTTCACTCGAACCCTGATCCACTTCACTTGTCTCATGGCGATGTGTGTAAGGAAAGCCTTTAATTTGCTAAATATCACATCGTAGCCATGGTCTTTGAACATAGCAATTGAAACTAAATTATTGAGACCCAGAACATACATGACATCTTTTAATTTGAGAGGGGATCCAGACTCCCTCTAAAAATTAACTCTATCGATACCGGTCGTGCTATACCCTACATTATCTCCTATCTCGATGTGCATCTGGAGGTCCTTCTCCTCCAAGTTGCTGAAAATTTCTTTATTTTCCATCATATGGAATGAGGCTCCACTCTCCAGATACCACACACTACCCATCACCGATGTCACCATGCATGCAATGAGGGTGAAATCCAACTCGAATTATGAAGCTAGAGATTCACCTACCACTCCTCCTAAGGGATTTTTTCCAGCCTTCATGTGTGCACACTTCATGGCATAATGTCCTAGCTCATGAAAATGAAAACACTTGATTTTTTATAGGTCTTTCTTCTTGCCTACTTGACTAGATTCTCCTTTGGCTTGGGATTTATTCCCTCTCCTTTTCTTTCCCTTTCCATCCAAGGCATAATTTTCCTCATCCTTAGCCTTGGATGAAGTCTCATCTTTGTTGCTCCATCTGATCTCTTCCTGCACAAGATTGAACCATAACCGCTCTCAACTTGGTAGCTTTTCTCTACCATTCAAAGAATCCTGATAACTTTTCCAACTCTCGGGAAGACCCTACAAAGCTAGAACTATTAAATATTCTTATGGAATAGTAACACCGACCCCGCCAAGTTCATCACTACACTGTGTGATTTTTCTCAGGTACTGTGGAATTGATTCAACCTTTTGCATTTTGATGCTCCAAAGCTTGTCCTTGAGTGTCAGATTGTTGTGGTCACTATTGTTCTCAAACAATTTTGTCAGTGTTTTCCACATCGTGAATGGAGTTTATTTCTCGTGGAAATTCGAGATAATATGATCTCGAACTCCCTCCAATATGATCCTCCTCGCTTTAGCTACATCCTTCTTCCACTTTGCGAGATCCTGGGCATCAACTATTGGGGGTTTTACTTCATATTTATTGATGTAATCGAGTAGCCCATTGTCATCTAGTAATCCCTCCATACGGATCTTCCATGCCACAAAATATGTGGTTCCTTCCAAAGCATACTCGAGCCTGATTCTGGTGGAAGCCATCTCCTCAGTCGTGGAGAAAACCTGCAACATTGATCTTTAAATTTGAACCTCATACAATAACTTGGAATTATCCTCTCTACTGTGAATCTAGCTTTGATACCATGTAGAAATTAATTTTAGATTCAATACTGCTTATGTAATGTTCTAAAACACAAGACTCAAATCTAATTTACTCATCTGCGGAAAACAATTCACGATTGAGAATCAATATCAAAAACATCCGACATGAATCAATACACATACACGAGGATATATCTATGGGAAAGAAACTACTCAAAACACCTTCTTAGCTATATTTCATTAATAGAAAAATAAAGAAGAAATGCAATGCTTTCTCAAGTGTGAGCAACCTCTGCACAAGTATAATCTATCTCACTGCCTCACAAGTTGAATCTGGCCAACACTTAACCAATTTTCCTACCTTCCAAGCTCCTATTTCCTTGCGTTGTTTCTCAAGGAATTAGCCCCCTATTAATTTTAGAAATCCCCATCTAGAACTCTGCAATCCCTATTGGTCCTTCTCTAACTACATGCACCACCTGCACAACTTGGATATTTATACAACTGATAATGCATTTCCCTTGAACTCCAATCTCAACTAGGTAACTCCAATTTCATGCATTCATGAGTTAATTATTAGTTGATTGATCAGTTAACTGGTTGAACACTGAAGTTGCACCCTACTACTAGACCTCCTACTAGTTCCTCAAATAGTTGGAACTAGTTTAACTAAATTTAACTCAATTTAACTCAATTAAATTGTTACAACTGAAATTATGTCAACTTAGGCTCCTAACATTTAGGAATCACTCTACACAAGTCAAGTTAGGCCCTCAACTCGAATTAACTGAGCCAACTAAGTGAAACTAACTTAGTTAACTCATTCAAGTTGTCTTGTGATATGGAATTACAATTTTATCCTAATTTAATTCAATGGAAAATTAAATTAGGAATTTCTTGTTGCATTTTCAACACTTACCTTAGGATAAAGATGACTAACAAATGATATTGGTACTTCAAATCTCCACCCAACCTTAGGATGACTATAGTGGTGCTCTTTCCTACAATCAACCACCCTTGAGCTTGATTCAGAGCCCATGAATGGAAGTGCCTAAGGGATATCCACACTAGTCATATGCACATTCACATGGGAATCTTGAGTCCTCAGTGCCTCCACCTGGTCCCCAGGAATCCAGAATGCATTGTGTGTCCACCCAACATAATCAAAACCCAACGAATCCAAAGCCTCTAGAGTTCCATCCCACAACCAGTTCAGGGAATTCATAACTACTCAAGCTCAACCCCACAACCAATTCAAGGAATATAAAACTCTAGTTCTCCACACTAGAAACGCCACAGGAGTCCAAAGACCAAGCCTCGCCATTCATTGTGCAGCAGTCCAAAACCTAGTGCCTCCACCTATCTCCTATAGGAATCCAGAGCAAAATATTTATTCCATGTGAGGGCCTCCATTGAATCCAAAGAGTTGAGTCTCCACATGTTATTCAAACTCAGGTATACAAAGCTCTATCAAGCTACACTCGATATGCAACCACAAGAATCTAGAGCACTTACTCCATCTGCTTTGTTCCTTAGTAGTGCCACTTTCTTCCCACTAGATTGTTCTCCTCATGCATATGTTCCTCTCATCTATGTCCCCCTCCTTCAATTGTTGCCCCCAAGTCCATCTACCCTTTTTTTCCCAACAAGTTGATGGTTGTGTGGGGACCAGAGCCTCCCCTACCATGAGAGTGGGTTGGCTCGTCCTTTTTCCTCCTGGTCGTACACAACCTTTAATTTTCATGTACAATTCTCCCTCTCCTTCCACCAATGGCCCATATGCGACTTAAATCTATTGCTCTATCGTGTTCAATTCAAGGGCATACATGAAGGAAACATTCCAAAAGGTAGTTTCTCTCCATATTGTCTTAATAAATATGCCCAGTAGTTTTGTTCCTCATTCAGAAGAACATGTAACAATTAAATGCAAGCTTGGCTCCACAAGCCATCTTCCCCTTCACCTCCACAAACTCTAAATCAATGTCCCTCTCAATGGAGTCATCATATTTTATTATTTACACGGATACACATAATTTCACATGGCCATGTTTACAACATTATTCACAAGAGGGCAATGATGGGGCTGTTACACTCCCCCCTAATTTTGTGATGATTTATGTTCATGCTTATGGATTTCTTTTTGTAAATGTTTATGCATTTGGAAGAATAGGTCAGCACTATGGTGTAGGTATGTTTAATGTTGGTTATATTAGATATTGTATGTCTATGATATTCTTGGGGAAGGTACAATGCCTCTTTAAAGTAAGTTATATTAGATATTGTATGTCTATGATATTCTTGGGGAGGGTACAATTTTAGCTATGATCTGATCCTCTTAAGAGAGAGATCAAATAGGCTCATGACTCCTCTAAGATGTAGTTTCCTATTTTGAAGTAATATATTTCACTTTACACAGAAAAAACAGTTACAACTTTAAAAATATTATTTATATAATGAAAATTTATGGTTTTATAGATAATTATATAATCAAATTTAAATTATCCATATTAATTGCTTTAGTGTTCAAGCATGAATCTATTCTAATAAATAAAATACTAAATAATATAAATGTAAAACAAGTCTAATATTCAACTTTGTTGCTTAGTACCTACCTCTTATGCAAAAATATTTGACAACTAAAATGATTGATAACAAAAATTATTCATATTAATAGCTAACTAAAACGGTTGCTATTGATAAGAGAAATTATTAATGGCTCTAATATATCTCTCATCACTTGCACTTTTGAATCACTTTTGAATATGATTATCTGATTATTTTGTCAACACGATTAGCATATTCCACCATTAGGCGTCACTGGTATCTGTCACTGTACCTTTTTCTGTCAGTTTGCTCTCCACAAAATCAGTGTATGATATATATATATACCCACCCATTTCTGGTTCGTCCTCATACTCGCTGCAAATAATTCCTGCAATGGCTTCTTGGTTTTCCGGATTATGGATTTGGACTCTGGCTCTGTGTTGCAAATGTATACAATGCGAAATTGGTTTTAACAAGACTGTTATTGTCAAGGTGCAGGGAGCTTCTGCCATTGCTGAGACAGAAAAGGATTTTATATGTGCCACTCTAGACTGGTGGCCACCAGAGAAATGTGATTACGGGACCTGTAGCTGGGGACAAGCCTCGTTGCTAAATTTAGTAAATTCCTTGTCCTTCTCCTGCTACCTGTTTTGAATTACAGTGAATTGCCTCATTAGGATTGCCTGAGGTATGGAGCAGTGTTGTTGCATGTATAAATTACTGTCATTACTATGATGAAATAATTACTAGGTTTGCCTGAGCTATGATATGAATGTCCGGAGTAGTGTTGTGTCATGTTTTTTTGCATGTGTAAATTAGTGTCTTTACTATGATGAAGTAATTATTCTTACAGTATATTAGGATTGCCTGAGGTATGGTCTAAATGTATGAAGCAGTTTTTATGTGACAGACCACAAAAGAAGATATAGAGTTATGATTTATTAAAATTGGAGAGAGTAAAAAAAACTTCAAAATACAAATCTTTCTAAGCAGAGTATTTGGCTTTGACAAAACCAGATACAGGATAATGATTTATAAAATGTTAGAGTTTAAAAAACTTATTAAACAAATATCACAGTTAAGATGAGTCAAGGAGTAATTTAACACTTCTAAATTGTAAAACACTTGGTTTAAAAATGCAGAATTATAATTTAATTATGATTTATTTAAAGCTATTACAATGAATTTCATTGTCATTTAGAGAATTGAATCTTCGTTGGGAGGGTAATAATCATTCCTCCAACCACCTCATTCCTCTAACCACTCAAATCCACACTTAAATCAATAACCCAATTAATAGAATTATGATTTATTTTAGAAAAAAGAATTAAAAGAGTATAAAATTAAATCAATAATCTATTATTAATATATATATATATATATTTTGCACTAAACTCCTTTCACTGCAAAATTATTTATAATTTATATCAATTCTTTGTGAGGATCTTGAAAACCCACTGCTGGCAATTGCTGTAGAAGGTAAGGATAACTGTAGTGTTATTTATTTAATGTATGAACTTAATCATCAGTTGGTTAATATGAATCTGCGTGTGATCATGCTTCAATGCAGCTTTCCATCCGTTGAAGATAAGATTGGGTGGATCATTACAAGACAAAGTCATCTATGATGTTGGACAGCTGAAGCAACACTGCAACCCTTTTGTCAGGAATGATTCAATGATGTTTGGATTCTCAGATGGATGCCTTCCCATGTCCAGATGGGATGCCTTGAATGCTTTTTTCAATAAAACAGGGTATGTTGTGAATTAAAAGTAGAAACATCTTTACCGTTAGAAAACAGGATATGTTTTGGGTTTACATCTGAACTACCTGTTTTGCATGGTTGTTCTTGCTTTTGCTTCTTGTGTTAGGCACTAGAATAGATTTAACTTATATTTTGAGCTTATAGATGAACATTTTAACAATGAAAGGTTATTCTTGTATTTGCTGGATATGTTAGGCACTAGAATAGATTTAACCATAAAGAACAGGGTAGGTCTTTATTTCAAATCTGAATTATCTTCAATACATGGTTATGCCTGTTTTTGCTGTATAGGTTAGGTACTAGCATCTAGATATATTCATAACTAGAGATGTATCAACCATAAATGTATTAAGCAGTAAGTAAGGAGGAGATAGAAAATATAATCTCAATGTTCTTTTAACCCTTTGATATTAAAAATCAAAATTGAAAACATTGTGATTATTTTGGCTCTAGAGTACCTGATCTTTCGATGCAATCATCTAATATTACAAATTGAATGTAGGGCTGTGGTAGCTTTTGGATTGAATGCACTGAATGGAAAGCGTTTGATGTCACACGGTACTGCAGAAGGGGCCTGGGATTCAAGCAATGCTCGTGATTTTATCCAATACACAGCTGACCATGGTTACAAAATAAAGGCATGGGAGTTAGGTAAGCTATTATTCTTAGCGGGTTTGGTGCTTTCTGAGAGGTTTTAGAGAGGTTATAAGAGCAATTGATGGATCCATGGAGCATGTTCAGTCTTTAAGAGCTTCTAAGAATTTAAGGTTTCCTGAACAGGAAATGAGCTGAGTGGAACTAGCATCAGTGCTGAGCAGTATGCAGCTGATGTAATTGAGCTTCACAGGATTCTGAATGAGATTTACACGCACTCTGTAGAAAAACCTCTCCTTGTTGAGCCTGATGGATTCTTTGATGCTGACTGGTTCAAGCAGCTTCTTCAACTAACGGGAACAAATATTGTGAATGTTGTTACACATCATGTATACAACCTTGGGACAGGTACATAGGATTAAAAGACTATAGCTTTTCACTGAAATGATTTTATCTTTCAGATAGCTAGAATATTGACCATTTTAATAATTTCCTTGCTGATCAGGTGGGGATACGGACCTTGTGGAAAAGATACTGGATCCGTCATATCTGAGCCGTGAAGCATCTACATTTAAGGACCTCCAAGCTGTCCTGCAGAATTATGGGCCTTGGTCAAATGCCTGGGTGGGTGAATCAGGGGGAGCTGCTAACAGTGGGCGCAATCTCGTAACCAATGCTTTTGTAATGAGTTTCTGGTAGGCTCATCTGTCATTATTTTTTGGTAATGCTTTGCATTTTAATTGCTGGTGATGGTGGGTTGAGTTGCACTAGGGAAGCTTCTATTTCAATTGAACATACAAACAAAATCAGTTAGCACAAATCAGAATCTCTAGGTGACATTTTGGTGAATGTATATCTATTTTCAGAGTCATCTTATGTTGGCTAAATGTGGATATGCTATTGTCTATGTTAGTTTAGGATAATTTCAGTGATGGCAATTTAACGATGGGTGAAATTGTTCTAAATCACAGAGACAATCATATCTAAAAGGAAAATGAACCAGTCATGAAGCTGAACACACTTACATAATTTAATCTTTTATTTTCATATGGTAATTCACAGTTCACTAAGAAATATTGCCATTCATTTGAATGAGGGCAGGTATTTAGATGAGCTTGGCATGTCATCAACGTTCAATACCAAGTCTTTCTGCAGACAAAGCTTGATTGGTGGTAACTATGGCCTTTTAAACACAACGACCTTTGTGCCAAATCCTGATTATTATAGGTAAAACTTCTTTCATTTATATGCTAGATGAATTAGAATTCTTAAACCTTTTGCAAGACGCTTAATCATTAGAATCAGCCCACCAAGCTGTAGCAAATAAATGTTATCTAAATATTATCTAACAATGCCCAAGTTATTGAAATTTCTCCACTAGTGTTGCTGGTTTAGATATATTTGTACTTGTTTAAATTTGTTTACAAAGTTTCCATCGTTTGGTTTTTTGCTTTCTTTGAACTGTAATGCAGTGCACTCCTTTGGCATCGACTCATGGGAACACGCGTTCTTGCCACAAATTCCACAGGAACAGAGTACCTACGCGCTTATGCACATTGCACCAAGAGAGATGTACGTATGAAGCATTTGTCACTTTCAACCAATGCTGTCATTAAATCATGGCCATGCTATATTATATATTTATCTTCAGATTCCATCTATCTAACTTTCAAAAATGCTGTTATTTTGGCAGAAGGGAGTCACTTTGCTCTTGATCAACTTGAGCAGGGACACCGGTATCTCCGTGCAGGTCTCTACAGGTTCAGGAATTTCCACAGACGGAAATTCTAGACTGGAATATCACTTAACAGCAAAAGACGGTGATATACAGAGCAGGACTGTGCTCCTCAATGAGAACATTTTGGAGATAACTCCTGATGGTCAGATACCCTCTTTACCACCAGTGACAGTACCTGCTGAGAAACCAATTCATTCAGCCCCGCTCTCTATTGCATTCGTACAGCTTCCTTATGTTCAATTCACAGCGTGTAGCTGATAGGAATTAGCTGCAGAATCAAAACTACCATTTTGTTGGTTCGTGTAGCTGAAATTGAGTTGATCGGCTCAATGGCATTAATATATTTTCAACAAATAAAAGTACGCTGCCTTGGATGGATTCAAATTGGGATGATTACCTGCCTTTTTTCCCAAAGTTTCTTCCCAAAATTATTATGTTTTTGGAAATTGTTCTCTCACTGACCTATCATTTGTTCATTTCTCATCATTCTCATGTTTCTGGCCAGAGCAATTTGCATTGCAATCTGCAAAAACATGGTATTCTGAACCTATACTCAGTTCAATTCAAGGAAAGGTACGAGCAACAATGGCGATCAATGGTCTAATCAACATAATGATTTTTTACTCTAGAGCAGATTCAATGGTTTTGTTGGAGCACAATTATACCGCAACGCTACTTTATAAGGGAAGGCCGAAGCGATATTTCTCTCAAGCTGAGAACTAAAGCCATTCATGAAATAAACTAAAGCCACCAAGACCCCCCTTATACAGTAATGTTAATGTTTAACTATTCCATGATTGTACACGCAACATGTGAAAATCAACCTTTCCCCACGCTTCAATCCCACGTCAATTTCACCATCCTTCCCCCGGGCAACAATTTCCACCCGTCAATTTGTCATGTGGCCGAAAGCTTCATCCCACGTCAATTTCACCATCCTTCCCCCGGGCAACAATTTCCCAATCTGCACACTGTCACATTGACTGTTGCAAATGGGAGCTTCAGAAAATATGGAGACTTGGATAAGAGTGTCTTCATTGCATCCCGTGATATTGAAAGATGATTTAATAATACAATGATTTAAAGTTTTTTAAGGTGTTATTTAATATCTCTATCTGTATTATTTTTTAATTTGGATGTTGGTTGAAGAATTTATTTTATAATAAACTATTCAAAGCCAATAAAAACTAAGCATAATATTTGAGAAATTTAAATCATAACAAAATTAAAAAAGAAATGAGTGCTAATGAAAGTAAGAAAAAACCATGATATATTGGGAAAAAATAATTTGGATGTTGTTTGAAGAATTAATTTCATAGCAAATTATTCAAAGCAAATAATAACTAAGCCCAACACTTGAGAAATTTAAATGATAACAAACTTTTTAAAAAAATGAATGTTAATGAAAGTAATAAGAAAACATCCCCGGATGCGGGTGACATGTCCTGATCGTGCAAAGACAAATCTTCCTATGCTCAGGCTGACGATGCCTTACAAATCCAGTTTTAACCTGATGCGGAACCTCAACTCAACAATCAATCACATCGGTACTTTGTTGCACCTGATCTCCTGCCATACACTGAATCACATGCAATCTCAATTGAATTGTCCCACATCGCATCTGCGAGCGTGCCACAACCCCGCACAGCATCTGTCGTGCGCCCTCCTGCAGCGCGCTCCTCCCTCTAATTCCATTCTGGCCGTGCGCCCCCTTTGGCGTGCCCCCTGACTATGTGCATCCCTGTGGAAAGCTCCTCCTCTTTTGCTTCTCCCCGCTGCGTGCTTTCTGAGGTGAGCTCCCTTGTTGCGCGACTCCCTGTTGCACGCCCCACTGATGTGCTTCTCTGTTGTGCGTTCTCCAGCTGTGCACCTCACTTCTTTGAGCCTGGTCTCCCCGCCTCTGTTTGTTAGCCTCCCCATGGCTCTGCGACAATATCAAAAGACCATTAGGGGTAGCCAAAGAGGTGCGTTCTCGGGTCACTATCACCACGGTCAAGACCACTATTTGGAATCCATTGAAGGTTCCTTTTCTGGCAGCCATGACAGGGAGGCTACTCAAAGGTCTAGTCACACCTAGGATGAGATAGTCTTATCCTCGGAGAATCAGAGGGGCAAAAGAGGCCCCAAGAAGTCTACCATTGCGCACTCTGAGCTGCCCACTCCTCGGAAAACTGAGCCGCTCCCGGTTCACGAGCCAACAGAGGAGGATACAGACGTGTGGATCATGGATTTGGATGGAGTTTGGACCAGAGTTCCAGATGCTAAGTACCATGTTCCTCCTATCATCTGCGCAGCCCCCCTAAAGCCCCCACGCGAGCCTATAGTTGAGGAAGAGTCCATTGCGCATGAATATGGATGCCTAATCAAGGAGGAGGACCCCACTACATAGGATGATGAGGGAACACCATGACTGCGCGGTTGCTCAATTCATTTCTGTTTTCTGTTATTTCAGCACATACTATAGATATTTTGTTTTTATATGTGTTATGGAACACTTTTTAAATAATGAATGTCTGATGCTATTAAGGGGTTGGTTTCCTCTTAGGAGGCAGCCCCAAACCTATTATATTTTGTTGAGAATCAATAAGATGACGAGCTTAGTGAAAATTAAGCACCTTCACTAAGTGGGGCCCGCAGGCTATTTTTAGGTGTATGTCTATTTTTAGACATGGTGAGCATATTCTATAAGTTGCAGGATGCTATTTGTATATGGTTGATCAAATGTGAAAAATAGATGAAATTATGTTTTTAGAATATTGGGCGAAGTCTATTTATAGATCGTCAATCTAAAAATAGGTGCATGTCGATTATTATTAACCCTTAATAATAATCCGACAATAAACATCAACTTATTCTCTTGGAGCACTTTATTTCAGTGGACAGATTTGGAAAATCAGTGGGCTGAAGGAATTACGCAATTCCTAGGGTTATTGGTGGCTCATGCATGGAGGACTCGGTTAGAACTGAATTGGCAAAGTTATGACAGAGTAAGAAGTGTAGTTACGGGAGTTGTTATTCAGTTTAACTCAGTTAAGTGAGTTAAACTCAGTTGAGCTAGTTGTATCTAGTCTAACTGAAAGATACACTAGTGAGAGTTAAGTGAATTAATTAGTTAATTAATTCACAACTAATAACTCACTAACAATCGAACAACATGGCTAGCTTAACTACTCGTATGCCGTTGCCGGAGACCCAGTGGAGAGATAGGTGAAAGGGTGAGATGGACTATCTGTTGTGACTATAGTGATGCATTCAATGCATCTGACACACATTGGAGATGCCAATGAGGATTGCGCAGTCAAGAAAAGGCCAATTCGAATTCATTCAAAGGTTTTCTTTAGAAGGGATTGCGCAGTGGAGGCAGGCTGTCAGGAGGCAAGAAATTGGTGCATAGATATGCAAATTTCTGCATGATAGTGTGTAATGATTGTTGATTGTACTGAAAGCTTGATGTACTAAGCTTTGTATGATATTATTACATGATTCCATTGATATACATAAGATATGATAGTTGGGGTTTTTAGCTTTAAGCTTTCCCGTTATACAACTGTGTTATGTGCAATTGAATTTATTCACATGTGTTTGCAATTGAGTTTTAAATTTCCACAAGTTCAACAGTGGAAGGATTATGTATTTAGCAAGAAAATAATATTGTTAGATCAGGAGAATCCGGTAATACATCGGTATTAATAAATTTCTACATGGTATCAGAGCAGTGTTAATCGCTGGAGATTGCAATTGTGGATAAGTGCTGAGTTTTGTGCTGGTGGACAATTCGAATTTGCTGCATAAATTTCTTGGTGCAACAGTTGAGTATTCATTGAAATGTCTTTCAATGGGTTGCGATTGGAGTATGCCCATGAGGGTAGCTTGAATTACATAGCCTGGAAGGATAGGATGGAGGCGGTGCTTGAAGATAATGGACTGAAGGAGTTCATCGATAGTGATGTTCCTAATCCTGCTTCTAGCGATGCTGCAGGACTTGACGCATGGCAAAAGAAGGTAGCAAAGACAAGAAGAATTCTATTGGAAGGTGTGAAAGACCATATCGTGTCAAGCCTTCATGGGAAAGCCACTCCATTTGCAATGTGGAAGGCTTTGACAAATATTTTCCAAAGCAACAGCGACCATAGGAAGTTGGTGCTAAAATATAAGCTTAGAAAAATAAAAAATGGAGAAGGGCGATAGTATTCCAAAATATCTCACGAAGTTTGTCCAATGTAGGGATGAACTGGGAAGTGTGGGGATTACAGTTTCGGATGATGACTTGGTGAGATTGGCTCTCCTTGGGCATCTGAAGAGTTGGCACAGCTACGAAGATTCTGTCAATGGACGAGAGAAACTGCCAGATTGGGAGCGACTTTGGTCGGATCTTGTGCAAGAGGAGATAAGGCAGAATACTAGGGATGGTTCTTCATCGAAGAATGATGATGAAGAGAATTGCTCTTTGGCTGCCAAAGCAAGGAAAGGGAAAGTGAAGAAATCCCATCCAAAATCTGAGGCTAATGGAAAGAAGCTGGATTTGTACAAAGTGAAGTGTTTTCATTGTCACGAACATGGGCATCTCGCCACTAACTGCCCACAGAAAAAGAAGAACAAGAAGGTTGTTGGAGCTGCAACTGGAGAGGCCTTAGCCTCGCACTTTGAACTTGATTTCTCCTTGATTGCATGCTTGGTTTCAAGCGCAATGGGATCGGTGTGGTATCTTGATAGTGGTGCGTCTTTCCATATGACGGGAGACAAGGAGTTGTTTAGTGACTTGGAGGAGAAGGATCTCCAAATACATATAGAGATGGGCGACAATGGTAGATACAGTACGACCGGCGTTGGAACCATTACCTTTGAGAGGGAGTTAGGTAAACTATTTCTATTGAAAGATGTTATGCATGTTGTAGGTCTGAAGAAGAACTTGGTCTCGATCACAATGTTGGAAGACAGAGGTTATGATCAGCAAGGGAAAAGCCTTCATGCGACATAAAACAACGGGTCAAACCAAGAGGATAGGGATTCGAGTTAAGAATCTCTACAAACTAGAGGTAGATGGTTGCACTGCAATGATGGGAAAAGCAGAATAAGTGGTGAGCCGGGATGAGGGCGAATTATGGCACAGAAGATTGGGCCATCTTCACCATGGCGCCTTGAAGATTTTGTAGCAGATTTCTACTGGACTTCCCAAGGGTAATCTTGCGCAGTCAAATCAGTGCAAGGGATGTACTATGGGTAAGTTTGTGAAGACCACCTTTCATGAGAAGGAGAACGATGCTTCGATGATCCTGGAGAGAATTCACACAGACGTGTGTGGACCTTTATCGGTTGCTTCAACATCAAAACACGGGTATTATGTTATATTTGTTGATGACTATCCTCGTAGATGTTGGATCTTCTTCATGCAGAAGAAGAGCGAAACATTCTCAAAGTTCTGTGAGTTTAAAGCATTGGTGGAGAAGGAGTCGGGGAAGCAAGTGAAGGCTCTACGGAGCAATAATGGTGGTGAATATATCTCGAACAAATTCAAAGTCTTCTATAGCAAAGAAGGAATTTGAAGAGAACTCATAGCACCTCATAACCCACAGCAGAATGGGGTTGTGGAGAGGAAGAACAGAACAATTGTGCGTGTTGCACGAGCTATGCTGCATGACCAGGGCCTACCGATGCACTTGTGGGCAGAAGCATGCAACACTATGGTTTATGTGCAAAACCGTTGTCCTCATAGAGTACTTGGCATGAGTACACCTGAAGAAGCTTTTACTGGAAAGAAGCCTGATATTTCTCATTTGAAGATTTTTGGCTCACTTGTTTACATTCATGTGACAAAGGACGCCAGGAAGAAGCTGGAGCCGACTGCAGAAGTTGGGATATTTGTGGGGTACACAGAAACACCCCATAATTATCGTGTGTATTTGTTAAACAATCGAATGACTGTGGTGCAACGGGATATAAAATTCAATGAGGTGAAAGCCATGAAGTTGTCGCTTGAGAGAGAGCTACACTTGCATGCGGAGGAGGAACTTCTTGTTCCCAAAGATGAGCCTCTAGATGTGGATCAACCACGGGAGGAGATTCATGGAGTGGAGGAGTCCACTCATGCAAAACCAAACATAAGATCTGGCAGAAAGCATATATACCACAGAAGCTGAGAGACGGAAGCTTGATGCGGCAGAGAATGTACGAGTCCCTACATCACAGTGCAGACATAGACAGTCACCTGATCGATTTACTGGATACATGGCTCTTATGAGCAAGTGTGTCGTGACAGAGCATCTTCTTTTGAAGAAGTAGCGCAGGAGCCCACATGGGTAGATGCTATGGTGGAGGAGTATGACTCCATTGTCAGAAACAATGCTTGGGAGATTGTTCCAAGGCCGGTGGGTAAATCAGTGGTATATTCTAAATGGATCTACAAGGTAAAGAAAGCTACTGATGGGAGCGTTGAGAAGTATAAGGCAAGATTTGTTTCCCAAGGCTTCTCACGGATCAAGGGGATTGATTATGAAGAATTCTTTGCACCTGTCGCACGATATTCTTCCATAAGGACCATCCTTGCTCTCTCAGCGCAGATGGGTTGGCACATTCATCAAATGGATGTGAAGATTGCGTTCCTTAATGGGATCATTGAAGAAGAGGTGTACATTGAGCAGCCTAAAGGATTTGAGATCTTCAGCAGCGAGTCGCATGTGTGCGGACTCAAAAAAGCGTTGTATGGGCTGAAGCAAGCACCAAGTGCTTGGTACACATGGATCGACATCTATTTCACTGGAATTGGCTTCACCAAGAGTGAGGCAGATGCAAACCGATACCAAATTTTGGTGGAGGGTAAGATTTTAATCATTGTTCTTTATGTGGATGATTTAATACTAACGGGTGATGAGTAGTTGATACACTCATGCAAGGCAGATCTTGCAAAGGAGTTTGAGATGAAGGATTTATGCCTCCTTCATTATTTCCTTGGATTGGAAATATGGCAGCGAGAAGGTGAATTGTTTGTGTCTCACGGCAAGTATGCTTGGGAGATACTCAGTAATTTTCACATGGAGGACTGCAAGCCCATGGATACTCCTCTTCCAGGAAACTGGAGGAAAGAGGATGTTACATCGACAGAGGTAGTGGATGCCACTGTTTATCGATAATTGGTGGGTTCGCTCATGTATTTAGTTAATACAAGACCAGACATATGCTATGCGGTGAACCAACTTTCACAAGTGATGGTTAAGCCTACCAAGCTCTTTTGGAAGGTAGGCAAGCATGTCTTGAGGTATCTCAGGGGCACATCTGAGTATGGATTATGGTACAGATAGACGGATGAGGTGAAGTTGCATGGCTTCATGAATGCAGATTGGGTAGGTAGCCCAACTGACAGAAAGAGCACACCAGGAGGGGTTTTTAGTATCAGATCTACAACAGTTTCTTGGTACAACAGGAAACAAAGATCTGTGGCACTCAATTCAGCGGAAGCAGAATACATGGCAGCAAGTCAAGCTGCATGTGAGGCTATCTGGATGAGGAAGATCCTGGTCGGTTTGTTCTGTTCACATTTATATCCTACGATGATACATTGTGATAATCAGAGTTGCATTAAACTCTTGATTAATCCTGTGTTTTATGATAGATCTAAACATATTGATATCAGGTATCATCATATCAGAGATTGTGTGCAGCGGAAGATCATGTTGCTTCAATACATTCCTACGGAAGATCTGGATGCAGATACTCTGACGAAGGCGCTCAACAGGAGCAAATTCGAATACCATAGAGGCAGGATTGGGGTGAAGGATAATCCCTATCTTGTTGAAAGGGAGTGTTGAGATTCAACAATATGATGAGCTTAGTGAAAATTAAGCACCTTCACTAAGTGGGGACCGCAGGCTATTTTTAGGTGTATGTCTATTTTTAGACATGGTGAGCATATTATATAGGTTGCAGGATGTTATTTGTAGATGGTTGATCAAATGTGAAAAACAGATGAAATTATATCTTTAGAATATTGGGTGAAGTCTATTTATAGATCGTCAATCTAAAAATAGGTGCATGTCGATTATTATTAACCCTTAATAATAATCCGACAATAAACATCAACTTATTCTCTTGGAGCACTTTATTTCAGTGGAAAGATTTGGAAAATCAGTGGGCTGAAGGAATTACACAATTCCTAGGGTTATTGGTGGCTCATGCATGGATGCCGCAGTTAGAACTGAAGTGGAAAAGTTATGACAGAGTTGGAAGAGTAGTTACGGGAGTTGTTATTCAGTTTAACTCAGTTAAGTGAGTCAAACTCAATTGAGCTAGTTGTATCTAGTCTAACTGAAAGATACACTAGTGAGAGTTAAGTGAATTAATTAGTTAATTAATTCACAACTAATAACTCACTAACAACTAAAAAAATACAACTGTTAACTACTTGCATGTCAGTTTCAGTGGAGACCCAGTGGAGAGATAGGTGAAAGGGTGAGATGGACTATCTGTTGTGACTATAGTGATGCAATAAATGCATATGACACACATTGGAGATGAAAATGAGGATTTCACAGTCAAGGAAGGACCATTTCGAATTCATTCAGGGGTCTTCTTCAGCAGGGATTGCGCAGTGGAGGCAGGCTGTCAGGAGGCAAGAAATTGGTGCATAGATATGCAAATTTCTGCATGACAGTGTGTAATGATTGTTGATTGTACTGAGAGCTTGATGTACTAAGATTTGTTTGAGATTATTATATGATTCCATTGATATACATAAGATATGATAGTTGGGGTTTTTAGCTTTAAGCTTTCCCATTAAACAACTGTGTTATGTGCGATTGAATTTATTCACATGTGTTTGCAATTGCGTTTTAGATTTCCGCAAGTTTAACAGTGGAAGGATTTTGTATTTAGAAAGAAGATAAATATTGTTAGATTAGGAGAATCCGGTAATACATCAGTATTAATAAATTTCTACATATTTTGAACGCTTATAAGGCTAGGATAGGCTAAGCACCTCTTACCATCTCATCCCAATGCCTATGTAAAGTTTCATTATGATCTAATATAGCTGAGCCTAACTTACAAAAAAAAATTAATAAGAAAACATAATATTAGAAAATACAAGCCTGCAATATAATGAAACATGAAAACATACACAATACGGACATTCATCAATTCATTTCTTTTTTTTCTTCCCTAGGAAAAGTCATAAATTTACTATGCATAGTAAAATTACACTATGGATTACTTTCAACATTTAGATACTCAATGTAACATTAGAAATTGGGACGTATAGACAAATACTCAAAAATTTCATGCATAGTGATTTATTTCATAGATTCTCAAGCTCTCCAAATGGTTGTTTAGAACTTTTCTAAAACTATATATGCAAAATTTTCTTCTAAATATCCTACTTTAAATCATCACATGTTCAATCAGGGATCAAAATGACATCAAAACATTCAGCCATAATGTCTTCACACTCTTCAAATGAAAGAAAAGAAAGCAATAAAAAGATCAAAGATCATTTGAAGAGATAATTGTATTAGATTAGATGAATGATCCTAGATTGTATTCATGTTGCACATCTTCCTATTGATGATTGGGATTGGATTATTATATTGTTTTTCAACCATCTCAATGATTTTAGAGTGAAAAAAATGGAGGAATAATCTCACAAGACCCTTTTTACTGGTGGGTCCCAGTTTGGCAAATTTGGAGTTTGAAACATTTAGGGAGAATTTTGAGGCATCAAAAAACGTTTTTGGTGGGAGTAAAATTTTGGCACTTTCATGCCACACGTTTTCTTATTCTACACATAGATACATTTCAAACAAAACAAGAATCATTGCAATCAGAGTTCATATGTGAAACTTATGTCACTCAAAAGTTGATCTTCCTATTTTCACCACCATAAATCGAGAGGATGTTGCGTTAGCCCCCATAATTCATGGAAAATGGGTTAACCACATGATTATGATGAATATGACTCTAGGAGTCTATATTGTAACTCTAGTTAAGAGTTGAGGTAGTCAAACCTAACCACTAGTAGGCTATCAGGTTGTGTTATAACTAGGCCACTAGGAGGAAAAGGGGTTCCATTCTTTCGAGTACATTTGTTCCATAACTAAGAAAAAATATAGACGATAGATCACACACAAATTATTTGTGCATGCTCACAAAAATTTTCTATTCAGGGAAAGAGAATAGAGCGACCTCACCTTCCAACTGAGTGTTTCTCCCGAAAGGGTCTCCCAGGTCATATATTGTGTCAAACATGTGTGTGAAATTTTATTTCTTCGCCAAAGGGAAGGCCGAAGGAATATTTATTTCAAGCTGAGAACTAAAGCTATTCATGAAATAAACTAAATCCACCAATACCTCCCTTATCTCAATTGTGCAATTAGGGGCATCCAACAAATATATAGTATGTTAATGTTTAACTATTCCATGATTGTACACACAACATGTGAAAATCAACCTATCCTTTCCCCTGGGCAACAATTTCCACCTGTCAATTTGTTATCTGGCCGAAAGCTTCATCCCACGAGTCAATATAACCATTCTTGGGCCTGGGCAACAATTTCCATTGATTAATTTGTTATCTGGCTGAAAGCTTCATCCCACGAGTCAATTTCACCATCCTTTCCCTGGGCAACAATTTCACAATCTGCACACTGTCACATTGGGTGTTGCAAATGGGAGCTTCAGAAAATATGGAGACTTGGATAACAGTGTCTTCATTGCATCAGTGACATTGAAATGAAAGATACTTGGAAAAAATAACTTGAAAGATACATGGAAAAAATAACTTGTCCATGGGTTAATAATACAATGATTTAAAGTTTTATTTTTTAATAATTAAAAACATGTATTAAGAACATGTTATTGGGTAATAAATTTAGGAGCTGTCAATAGAATAATTAAGAACATGTTATTGGGTAATAAGCTTAGGACTTGTCAACAAAATAGCCTGGACAACAGTGTTTTGCTAGAATCTGGTAAAAAAAATTCAAAAAATTAGATAGTTGGAGTGTTTGAATTGCATTTTTGATGGTGGAAATGGATTTAGCACCATCAAAAACCCTTAAGGCACCCAAAATACTGAAGTTTAACAACTGTAACCCAGATTTTCAAAAATATTTGCTGGATTTTTCATAATCTTACCGGAGTTTCTAAGTTATTCTGTGGGTTTTTTTAGATTACTACATACATAAGTGTTGATTTGTGAGCGATAAAAAGGTGTATTTGTAACTCCTAATTACCTCACATTAATTGTCAACCCAGGGACGACTTTTTGTTTCAAGAGTGTACTCAGTCTGAGGCGGCTATTTACTCAAGAGTAATGTTTTGCAGGATAGTGCTTAAAATCCAAAAGTAAATGAAAGCTGGAAATAAAATCCATCGAATTTCTGAGTTGGCACTTTTAATGATCAAATCTTCAATCTGAAAATTATCTTGGAGGCTAAAAATGGTGAATAATGTTACAACTGATTTATTAAAACTAACATTGATAAAATCATACATAATCATCAATTTATTAGAAATAAAGGAGAATAAATAATATTCATTCATAAGAGCATAAATCATTATAAAATGGATTTAAATAATAAATTATAATAAATGACGTGATGAAGAATGGTAGAAATGGGTGGAATAAGCATTCACAAGTGATAATAATAATGACATATTAACGGCCCAACAAGAAGTTTCTATCGTGCTTGTTTTTGGAGTGTTATTTAACATCTCCATCTGTACTATTTTTGAATTTGGATGTTGGTTGAAGAATTCATTTCATAGCAAACTATTCAAAGCAAATATTTTGGATGTTGGCTGAAGAATTCATTTCATAATAAACTATTCAAAGCAAATAAAAACTAAGTACAATACTTGGGAAATCGAAATCATAACAAAATTAAAAAGGAAATGAGTGTTAAAAGTAAGAAAAAACCATAATATATTGGGAAAAATAATTTGGATGTTGGGGGAAAAAATAATTTGGATGTTGGTTGAAGAATTCATTTCATAGCAAACTATTCAAAGCCAATAACAACTAAGCCCAATACTTGAGAAATCTAAATCATAAAAAAATTAAAAAATAAATGAGTGTTAATGAAAGTCAGAAGAAACCATAATATTGGAAAATACAAGCCCACAATATAATGAAACATGAAAACATACACAATATGTACATTCATCAATTCATTTCTTCTTTTTCTTCCCCAGGAAAAATCATAAATTTACTATGCATAGTAAAATTACACTATGGATGTCTTTCAAAATTTGGATACTCAATCTAACATTAGCAATTGGGACCTCTAGACAAATCCTCAAATATTTCATGCATAGTACTTTCTTTCATAGATTCTCAAGTTCTCCAAAAGGTGGTTTAGAACTTTTCTAAAATTATACATGAAAATTTTTCTTCTAAATATCCTACTTTAGATCATCACATGTTCAATCAGGGATCAAAATGACATCAAAATATTCAAGCATAATGTCTTCTTAGTCTTTAGATGAAAGAAAAGAAAGCACGAAAAAAATTAAAGATCATTTGAAGACATAATTGTATTAGAATAGATAAATGATCCTAGATTGTATTCATATTGCAAATCTTCCTATTGATGATTGGGATTGGATTATTATATTTTTTTTCATCCATCTAGAGTGGAAAAAGTGGAGGAATCACCTCACAGGACCCTTTTTACCGGTGGGTCCCACTTTGGCTAATTTGGAGTTTGAAACATTCTGGGAGAATTTTGAGGCATCAAACAAGGTTTTTTGTGGGAGTAAGACTTTGGCACTTTAATGCCACACATTTTCCTATTCTACACATAGATACCTTTCAAACAAAACAAGAATCATTGCAATCAGAGTTCATATGCAAAAGTTATGTCACTCAGAAGTTGATCTTCCTGTTTTCACCACCATAAATTAAGAGGATGTCGCATAACCCCCCATGATTCATGGAAACGGAGTTAACCAAATGATTATGATTAAGACGACTCTAGGAGTCTATATTGTAACTCTGGTTAAGAGTTGAGGTAGTCAAACCTAACCACTAGTAGGCTATCAGGTTGTGTTATAACTAGGCCACTAGGAGGAAAATGGGTTTCATCCTTTCGAGTACATTTGTTCCATAGTTGAGAAAAAACAGCCTAGAGGGATAGAAGATAGATCACACACAAAGTATTTGTGCTTTGTAATAGCCCACAGGCAAATATGCCACATTTTTTTGTACTCACAAACATTTTCTATTCAGGGAAATAGAATAGAGCGGCCTCACCTTCCAACTGAGTTTTTCTCCCGAAAGGGTCTCCGAGGTCATATTTTGTGTCAAATGTGTGTGTGAACTTTTATTTTGTTGTTCTCTATTTTCTACATAGTTTTAATTCACATGCATATGCTATTAACAATAATCTACAAATCTATAAACCTAAAGAGAAATAAAACCGTAACAGTGTAGATTTTTGGCTTTTAAGTACAGTTTTATCAGATATGTCTTGACGAACTGTCTAGTGGAATATCCACGGCAGTTTATGAATCATATTAGTATCATAGAAAGTTTCTTTGGGTATATTGTGGATATTTGTAGGCGATCTAAATCAGCTGGGCCAAAAGTCATAAAACCCTAATCACGGTAGACAAATTTGTGAATAACCCTTGTGATCCTGCAGAGGAGAGGTTTTCATCGATAGAACAAGTAGTCATGGATATAAATCATAATGTAAATCTACTCATGAGAGCACTAAGCAATAAGATTAGGATATTCGAATAATATGGGGGTTCTAATGCAGGGGAAAAATTAGAGGGGACATCAGGAGATCGAGAAGATATGGAGAACCAGTCGAAGAAAGGACCTGAAAAAGATAAACCTAGTTTGAGTGTCATGAATCATTTATATTCCATGTTTAAAATGGAAGCGAAGGTTGATATCAAGCCATACCAAGTGATATCGACACTATGTAGCTAAATCAATGGTTGCAACAATTGAAGTGTATTTCAATGTTCATCATATAGAGGGAGAATAGAATATTTCATTTGTGCAACTAAAATTATAGGGAAAAGCTCTGACTTGGTTGGAAAGCCACATGGAGACCTTGAGGTTTGAGGAAGAACCTCCAGTGACTAAGTGGGAGGACTTAGAAGCCTTAAAAAAAATCATATTTTTACCCTATTGGGTATGTAGAGGACTAGTAGATACAATGGAACTCAGTTTGGACAAAAGTAGAGGCAATGCGTGCAAGAATATATCACATAGTTCATAAACATGGCCATAATGTTGAGTATCTACCCAAAGAACCTGGATGTTTTCCTCAACTATTTGGGGGGTCTACACAACCATCTACAGAAGCAAGTGATGTTGTTCAAGCCCAGATCGGTGGGCGAGGCTTGTGTATAGTCATAGTACTTGGAAAACATAGGCCTAAAGAAAGGGAAATCAAGTGGATTGAAGTAGAACAAGAAACATGATGCTTCTAAGAAGGGGGAGAAGAAGCAGAAAGGGGGAAAACATAAAAATACAATAACCACAACACATCAGTGCAAATATCCCAACTACCACTGCAACATTGACGATCATACAAAGGAGAAGTGTTGGAAGTTGAATCTAGAGCTTAATATGAAGAACAAAAAGAAAGACAATAAGAAGAAGAATCCCATGGCCACTAATTTGAGCAACAAAGTTGAAATCAACTCATACGTGGATGAGAAGATCGTTTTTATATCAGTGCAGAAGGATGTGAATATGAATATCCTTTAGCAACAAGAAGAGAAAGAAATGACCAAACTTTTCCATATAAATATATAGGTCACGAAGACAAATATTAAAGCTTTGTTTGACTTAGGATCGTAGGAGAATATCATTGCAACAAAGTTGTTCAAGAAGTTGGGGTTGGAATTTTGTGATCATCCAATCCCATATCCATTGGGATGGGTAAAAGAGGATGTGGAGTTAAAGGTGGCAAAACAATGCAAGATTATATTTTCTATTAGTGTTGATTTTGTTGATGAAGTAGAAGTAGATGTGGTTCCCCTTGATGTATGTGGATTCGTGTTTGGGAGTCCTTACATGTACATTCAAGATAAAATATTCATGTGGAGAGCCAACCAATATTGGCTCGTCAAGGATGAAAAATCGTTCACTATCAACACACACAAAGGTAAGTAAAAAATTTCATTCATAAGTGCCAACTAAGCCAAAAAATTGATTAGTTCCACCAAGAAGTATGTTTTATTGTTTTTAAGAGAAAACCAGTATGTAGAAGAGCCAGTAAGAGTCAAGAAATAACTATAGGGGTGTACTAAGAAATAGAAGCATTGAATGGAAGATCTTCTATAGGCATATAGAGATGTGTTCCAGGACCTAAAAGGTTACCACCTAAGAGGGAAGTGGAGCATGAGATCCAACTATTGTTGGAAACCCCATTCCCAAACATTGGTTTCTATAGAGGATTTGTTATAGAAGCAAGTGAGGTGAAGAAATAGTTTCAGGGGATAGTGGAATAGGGATTCATTCGAATGAGTACATCACCATGTGATTCACACATCATCATTGTGCCAAAGAAGGATGCGACTTGGAAGATGTGTATAGATTACAATGCGTTGAACAAGATCATGCTCAAGAAAAAGCACCCCCTTCCAAGGATAGATGATATAATGTATCACTTATCGCTAGTAAAATACTTCACCAAGTTGGACTTAAAGTGTATATGTCACCAGGTTCGAGTAAGAGAAGAACATACCTGTAAGACCACCTTCAAAACCAAGAAAGGTTTGTATGAGTGGCTAGTCATGCCATTTTGCCTATGCAATGCACCAACTACGTTTACGAGATTAGTGAACGATGTACTACACAATTTTATATATTCATTTTTTATTGTCTATTTGGATGATATACTGGTATATAGTGCTACCTAGGAGGAGCACATATCACATTTGACGCAGTGGTTGAAGACATTAAAGTACTATCTACTACAAAACCTTAAGAAGTGTGAGTTTGTGCAATAGTCTTTGGTGTATCTTGGGTATGTGATAGGTCAAGGAGAGTTAAATATAGATCTTACCAAGATGGAGGAAATCATGAAATGTTCAGTGCCTACTAATGTTTCTGAGTTTAGGAATTTCATTGGGGCAACACAGTACTTGACGAAATTCACAACCTCATTTTCGGTGGTAGCAGTGCCACTCCACGCCATAACAACAAGTGGCAATAATTTCTAGTAGGGAAAGGGTCAATAGAGGGCCTTTGAGGAGCTAAATAAGAATATCAATCAAGCACCAATTATGGCATTACCAAACTTGCAACAACTCTTTGAAGTAGAGATATATGCGAGTGGGTATTCTATTGGAGTGGTATTGATGCAGGGAGAAAGGCCTATATGCTACCATTCTAAAGTATGTCATGGGGAAGTTCTTAACTACCCTACCTATGACAAGGAGCTCTATGCCCTAGTGCAAGATGCGAAGAAGTGGACGCATTATTTGATGGGAAAGGAGACAATAATCCACACAAATCATCAATCGATATAGTACCTATAGGCCCAAAGTAAGCTACAACAAACCAAACATTGCAAGTGGATGGGGTTTCTATAGTAGTTTCATTCAATGACTAAGTACAAGAAGGGAAAAAAAAAAAAGTTGGATGGCATGCTTTCAAGGCCACCCACATCAACAATCACAAATTTGGGGACTCTTCTGAAAATGGAGCCATTCACCAATGACGCATAAAAAGGCATATTTAGAGGATGAGGACTTCAAGTAGGTGTTTCAATGGTTGTAGAGTTAAGAGTCACATGCACGATGGTGATAACATCGTTCACTACCATCTCTAGGATGGGTTACTTTATAGTCTAGATTAGTTATGTGTTCATAAAGGTGAACTATTGCAACTAATTAGATAGGTTCACACCTCCAAGTTTGTTGGGCACTTTGGTGTAGAGAAGATCGTTTCCAACTTGTAGAGGTATGTGTATGGGCTCAAGATGCAAGATCATGTAGCTAGGTTAATAAGATGATGCATTCTTTGTTGTATTGGCAAGCCTAGCAACAAGACACAAGGTATATATCATCCCTTACTTGTACCCACTCATCCTTGGGAGAGCATTTTCATGGGCTTTGTGGAAGGTTTATTAACAACCAGGAAGGGACATGACTACCTATTTGTGGTAGTTGATAGGTTCAACAAGATGTGTGTTTTGTTTCCTTGTAAGAGGACCATCAATGTGCAAGAAACGACAAACTTGTTCTTTAGACAGATTTGGGTGCACTTTGGGATATCAAGGAGCATAATTTCAAATAGGGGCACAATATTTCTTAGTGAATTTTGGACTACAATGTGGGAGAATATGGGCACAAAGTTGAATATATCTACAACATTCCATCCATAGACATATGGATAGACAAAATTAGCCAATAGGACTTTGGTGCAGCTTCTAATTGGATACAATGAGAAGCACTCGAAGACCTAGGATGAAAATCTGGTATATATATACAACATTATTACGATAGAGTGGTCCACACTTCTATTATAAATTCCCCATTTGAAAATTATTTTGGATATTTACCACCTTCACCTTTGGACATTACATATGGGCCTCAATGGAAGATCTTACAAGAGACGTGTTAAGGGCTTAAAAATTTATACAAAAGATCAACAAGATTTGTATACATGTACAAGAGGCGTTTCATAAGTCACAGGAGAAATATAAGGCCAGACATGATCAACATAGAACAGAGAAATCGTTCAAGATGGGAAATAGAGTATAGCTACAATTGAATAAGGAGAGGATACAGGGGCCTGCTAAGAAAATCCAGGCTCTGCGGTATGGTTCCTTCGAGAAAAAGTGGGTGATACTGCCTATTGACTCAATTTACCACCATATATGTGCATTTACCTAGTTGTGAATGTAGAGAATCTTAAACTCTATGAGCTTTTCATGTTAGATCAGGAAGAGGAATAGGTACTACCTTCTATGGATAATTTTGCACCAGATGCTCAAACAAAGTTGAAAGAAGAGACAATTTTGTAAAAGAGGTCTAGAACTACACGATAGGGGCAGCATGACATTTGGTAGTTTGGGTTGAAAGGACAACTTCCAGGTAAAAATAAATGGTACACCAGAGAGAAGGTGCAGTAAAAATTTCCTCACCTCATTCAGTAGAAGATTTTTGGGACCAAAATCCTCCCAAATGGGGACATGTGATTTAGATTGGATCATTATATTTTTTTTATCCATATAGATGCTTTTACAGTGGAAAAAGTAAAGGAATTAGCTCACATGACCCTTTTTGCCAACGGGACCTAGTTTGGAAAATTACGGTATGAAACCTTCTGGGAGTGTTTTGAGGCATCAAACGACATTTCTTTAGGGGTAAAAATTTTTCGCTTTAGCGCAACACTTTATTTTCATATTCTACATGCAACAAACTTTCCAATGATGTAATAATTGTGTGAATCAAAATACGTAAGTGAAATTTATGCCACTTAGAAGTTTACCTTCTTGTTTTCACCGCCATAATTCGAGAGGATGTCAGGTCAGCCCCCATAATTCATGGAAAAATGGGCTAGCCATGTGATTACGATGAAGAAGACTCTAGAAGAGTCTATATTGTAACTATGGTTAAGATTTTAGTTAGTCAAACCTAACCACTAGTAAGCTTTATGAGTGAAGTTTTTCTGGAAAATTTTGTGAGGAGATTTACACCTATCCAATATTTTGGGTGGACTCACCACCCATTATCAAGGACTGAATCAAATATTAGATGATCGGAAAAAATTTCAATGTTCTTTATAAATCCATTAATAGGTTCCATTAAAGGGTAATTGAACATTTATCATTCAATTAAATTAAAAATTAAAGATTAAGTAATCAATAAAAATATTAAAATGTAATAACATAAATTAATAAATTAATCCAGATTGGTTGGAAAATAATTATAATAAAATAAATTAACAGAGAAAATTAATCATGGATGGATGGAATAGAATTATAAGGAAAGTTAAAATATTAACTTAAAGGTTTAACTAAACCGTAAAAATGGATGATGATTAAACTTAATAAAATAATCAATTATTAGATGCAAATTTAGTAGTTCCTTAGCATTTTCTATTTATCAAAAAGGGGTAGGTTGCAACATATACATATTCGGTGACCTCAACTTGCCCGGAGGAAACCAGATCTGTTGGCCACCTTAAAGTATTAAATGTCATCCAAAATTGAAATTGTTTCTGTCTTCTACTAGCCGCTATGTCCATCTTACTCTTTAAAACAAGGTCTATTTGACAATATAAAACATAAAATCTATCCGCAAAAATCATAAAAACTTAAAACTTGATATGCTAGCCATCTGAAGAGTCAATTGGTGCGGGTCTTTTGCTGTAGAGCTGAGCATGTCAACTTGCTGCATCTGTTGGATCTACCTTTCGATTTTGCCAATTCGAGTTGTTGCATGGTACTGTGACACCTTGATATCATGGATTTCAGTTTTTATTTCCTGAAGGATTGAGATCACTCCAAGACTGCCATCTATTGGTTGCAAGCTTTGCAGTGCTTTGGCAAGCACACATTTGAGAGCCCAGTATGTATGGATAGTTTGATGAAATAGAGAAAGACGTCCTCTGGTATTTCCAGGATTGAATACAAAGTCCATGTTTTCCTCTTGTCCCTATATGTCTTCTTCATTACTATTGCTTTCTCTCTCCCATCCATGAATTACATTTCGAATTTGTGGGGGATTACCAATAGAGTAAGCTTCCAAGAGATTCTCCATTTTTTATTCTTCGTCTTTCTGCCTCGCTTGCTTGGCTCGACCATGTTTTTTGAAAGCTGTTGCTTTCCTTTATCTTTTGGTTGTCGCTTTGCGGATTGCCTTTTCACCATTGCTCTAATTGGGATGGGTTCAAACAGCTGCTGAGATAAACCTGTATATATTAACAAAGAGCCTGTAGAAGGTTGTGAATTAGTTTCTGAGAACCCATGAATTGTCAGGGGTATTTCCGCCACTGTGGAGTAAACCAAGGATATATGAATGCATGTCCCTTTACAGAGACTGATCCAGATTTATGCAGGAACACAACAAAATACACATGTAACCATAAATACAAATATGTAGCAGAAACAATACTTCATTTCATTAATATCAAAGAACTGAAATTTGCTTACAGATAGAATAGAAATAAAATATCTAGGGCACTAGTATATTATCTCTGAGAAGAGATGTGGCGACTACAGGCCTCTGAACTGAGTTACAATGAGGCTCAAGGGCCTATTTATTATTTAGAAAAAATGGAAAACCCTAAACATCCAAAACCCTAACGATAGGAGATGAAGTGCCAAAACTATGGGCCCCGTTTGGGTAAATTGGTGTTTCAACTTCCCAGGGATGTAACTTTGGCATATGATCTCCGTTTGATGCGCTCGACCGCTCTTGGTTTTCCCAAAAAACGTCGTTTAGGGGCTCAAAATGGCTCCAGAAGTTCAGGACCCGAAAAATGGTCAAAAATAGTAAGTTGTGCCGAAACTAAAAAATTAAAATTGACAATGGTGGGGCCCCAACTGGAATAGGTGGGTGGCCACCAAGATCCACCTGGATCATTCCTCCCACCTTAGGAAGTAATGGTCCCCATTGCGTTGAGTTCCTCCATGAGATGAGGAAACTTCTGTTGAACTTGGTCCCTGGTGAACCACTTGTGTTGGTGCAAGAGTTGGCTAGCTTTGACAACCCGATATAGTTGGATCTTCTGTTAGCGAGTGTTCTTGATTTGCATGTCCATGATACAATCTGTGGTGGCCTGTCCCATGCAGTCTGTGTTTAACTCTGTTTTTTTGAGTTGTTATGTAATGTCAGAGGTGTCCAGTAGAGGTGGGGAGTAGGGACGAAGGCGGTCCACATTGAATACCGGGTGCAGACCAAGGAATGGTGGAATACTGAGCTCGAAGGCATTGTTCCCTACCGCCTTGGTGATGGTGTATGGCCCATATCAGAGCGGGTGAAGCTTGCGATGGGGTCCACTGAGGCGCTCCTTCTGCAAATGTAGCCACACTTTGTCGCCCACTTGGAAGTTGTGTGGTACCCAATGTTGATCATGCCATTTCTTGTACTTAGCATTGGCTCTGTCCAATATGTCATGAACTTGTTGGCGGATGTGCTGAATGCGCTCGATGAAGTTGTTTACTTTGTCAGCTTTAGATTGGACATGAGCCGAATCGGCCTGAGTAGCCGCAAATGGCATGGCTACGTCAATGGGACATAGTGGCTGGAATCCCAAGCCCACCTAAAAGGGGTTGTGGCCGGTTGAGTTGTGGAGAGCCTGATTATAACTGTGTTGTACATAGGGGAGGCTCTCATCTCATGTGCGTGGATGCTTTGAATTGTACATGCACAGAATGTGTACAATCATCCTATTGACGACCTCTGTCTGGCCATCAGCTTGGGGATGGAAAGTTGTGGACTTGGTGAGCTTGATGTTCAACATTGACCAGAGGCTGGACAAAAATGTGTTGAGGAACCTGCTGTCGTGATTTGATACGATAGACTGTGGGATCCCAAAGTGCACCCAAACTCGTTCAAAGAAGAGTTTGGTAGTGGCTTCTGCTGTGATGTTCTTCTTGTAGGCCGCCACAATGGCCATCTTCGAGAATCTGTTGACGACCACGAAAACACAGTCGTTTCCATGCTTAGTAGAAGGAAGGCCTAACATGTAATCCATGGAGATGGATTCCCAAGGTCGACTAGGGGTAGGTAGCGGAGTATAGAGGCCTTTCTTCTTGATGGTCGGTTTGGAAATGGTGCAAGCAGTGCAAGATCTGATGTACTTCCCAACATCCTGTCGAAGGTTCAGCCAATAGAAATACTTCTGCAGTACTGCCACTATTTTCTCAACCCCAAAATGCCCAGCGACTTGACTATAGTGTGCTTCCCATACCATCTTTTCATGCTCGCTTGAAGGAACACAAAGGTTTCCTAGGTGACATAACAGTGCATCTTGGAGGTGAAATTTTGGAACTTGCGTACGCCCCAAGAGTGCCTTGTATGTTTGGCAGAATTCTAGATCACTCTTGTAGAGAAGCGGACAATCAGAAGTCTTGTGCCCACAAGAGTTGAGAATGGTGGTTAGTGCCATGAGCGATGGTCGGTTGAGGCAGTCTGCAACATTATTGGTGCTACCCTTCTTGTACTTGATGTTCAAGTGAAACTGTTGCAGATATGTGGACCACTTTTGATGGCGATCGTTCTGCAACTTCCCTTGTGTCTGTATGAACTGCAGGGGTTGGTGGTCTGTGTGGATGATTGTTTCCTTCCCCAAAATGTAATGCTTCCATTGTCGACAAGCCTGCACAATGGAATACATTTCTTTGTCATAAGTGGGATACTTGCGAACTGTGTCGGACAATGTCTCATTGTGATATGCCACTGGATGCCCCTGTTGAGTAAGAACTGCCCCAATAGCATAGTCAGAGGCATCTATCTCGATCTCAAATGGTTTTTTCAAGTCTGGTAATGTGAGCACGAGCGCAGAACAGAGGCGATGTTTCAATTCTATGAAAGCCTTTTGTTGAGATTCTGACCAAAAGAATTTTTCTCTCGCTCCTCCCTTGGTGACTTGACTCAATGGCCAAGTGATATGAGAGAATCCCAACATGAACCTCTGGTAGAAATTAGCAAGACCCAGAAGGCTGTGAAGCTCTATTATAGTGGTTGGGGCTGGACAGTCTCGAATGACTTGGATCTTGGTTGGATCCACATGTACCCCCCTTTCACCAATAATGTATCCCAGATATTGAACCTGGGTCATGCCTGTTGGGCCAAAATTTTGAATTACGGATAAAGCACGCTTCCCTAGACATATGACAATCTAGAACAACAGATTAAAGACTATACGACTACTTTTCCTAACTCAGATCAGACACACAGAAAGGATTAGAGGCTTACTTGTAATCCAAGCGCTTCTAAATGGCTCCTTCTGTCGCTTTCGTTGTAGCTTCAAATTCAAGCGATTTGTGCGAAAATATTCCTGCAAGAAAGAACACTAAAACAACAGAAGATAGAAATAATACAGATGTCTATTCAAGTTAGTTAGCTAAATTAGTAAAGCATAAACAATATACATCAACTAAGATCTTGCAATATGGAAAATCAAAGCCAATACAGATGCATATAGGGAAAAGTAAGCTATATTCTTTATTGATGATAGAAGGAGAGGTTACAACCAAATGACTAATTTGAAGTGACCCTTCCAACAACGATACTCAGCCCCATCATAGTATAAATCTCTCCAACAACTGTTACACAAATCTAACTCTTAATTGAAAATCCTCCAGCATTTATTTACTCAAATTCTTCCTTCTCAAACACTCATATTTGTGCTTAATTTATAGATGAAGTGGAGGTTGTTTTGCAATTAATGACTTTCCAATAATAGGCAAGACATTTTCCCAGTCATGTAGATGTCAAATGGACACTTGGATTCGAAGCTTGACACATGTGAACTCTTCTAGAAGGCACTGGCCAAGTGGAGATTCCGGAACAACGAGAATTTCGCTCCCAATGTGACCAACGCACCCATAGATGTTGGGAAGTGCTTTGCAGAGCAACCTTTCATGGGGCTACCTGCATATGCAACGCACTTAGTCCCCTTAGAGGCAGCGTTTGTGAGCTCCCACATGCTATATAATAAACTTCAAACCTTGGAAACCCTTGCTTGATGAAAGTCATGCTTGATTTGTCTTGTTCTTGCCTTAGGGCATGTAGCAACTTGAAATGATAGGGAATGATAGACCCTTAGTCATTGGTCCTGGAGATGATGTCCATTTAACCATGTCATTGGGAATGATGCCCAAATTTACCTATAACAATTTCCTCCTAAAGCATGAGGTAAAAATAATAAAAACATTTGATTGAGATGCTTTACACTGTGATGGGCTGGAGATGAAGTGAACTGGTCACCTGCATCAATCTTACAATACATTACATCATGATATGTCCTCTTTGATCATAATTGTTGAGGGTAGGCATTCCCATGTTCAACACATAAACAATCTAATAACATGTACATAATTCAGAAAGTCGTCGACATTGGAATGTTGCCTAATGCATACATGCCTATAGATATAGGCCCATGTTTGGATGACAATCTGTATGTAAGGTCACTTGTACAGATGATGTGTACAAAAATCCTGAAATCGCAGCCCGGATGGCTGAAACTAGATCTGGGGTCTTCTTATCTCATTCACTCGATCATTCAGGTACAAGTCTAGCCATGCGAATATATGATTTGTCGTCAAACATGGAAAGACATTGTTTCATTACCAGCCAATGATGTGAGTTGTTAACAAACGTGAGAGAACCATCATTAATTAAAATGGACCTCAAAGTACTGCAGTACATTTCGTAAGGCATGAATAGATGATTTGATGTCGAACACCAAACAAAATCTTTCGGTCAACGGTCCAAAAGCGAGAATCTTGTCGATGCTGTAATAAGCCTCATGGTACTGGAATCTGACGTTTCTATGTGAACTTCCTAGATATTGATTTGTTGTCGACAGGAAGTCACCTTATTGTGAAACAGGAGTTATTGATTTCAGAGACAAGGGTATGACTTGATATAGCAATTTTCAAGCATGACGGTCATGAAAATAAAGGTTTACGAGTATTGCAGAAGGATGATTTTATTCACTGGATGACTTCTCTTGAACATATCGGCGACACTGTGATGAGTTGGCAGCATTGACCCAAAACCGAAGTGAAGGTATGATGAACCATAGGTGTGAATGAACCGTCAAGATGATTACCCAACCCAAACAGTCACGGACATGGAGTGAAGGAAGTGTCATGTTCAAGGGCGACTTGCTACCATAAAGAAATTTTTTCTCACTTTTCCCAAATTTTCCCCAGTCATTTGTCGACCAGTACCTCTTTATTTTTTAACAAGCTTGAGGAGGGTAACATTTTCTTGATCTATAATTCAAACCTTCGGGCAAATAAAGTATCGCTATTTAATAATTTAACGAGTCTAGAGATGAATGAAACTCGATTCTTGCCATGATTGACAACCCCATCACTATTTTATGTTTTAACGAGCTCAACAACAGTGATATCCCGATCCTTTTTCATATTTAGATAGTTTGAAAAAGAGGATGAAAGAAAACTCCATAAGTAATTTTTCGTAAATTTGTCACTCAAATCTGAAAAAGTGTAAAATAATATCTGAGAGAACCTCTTTGGTCATGTTTAACCAAGGTATTCCTTTTTCATAAATAATCTATCTCAGTCTGGAAAAGGGTTAAAATTACACTGAGTAGATATCAACGCATTTATTTTTACGAGCTCGAAAATACAAGTGCTCGCCAATATTTTCACATTATCGGAGTCTGCAAAGAGCTGAAAGAAAACTTCAGGGATTCGTTTTTTGCTATTATCGAAGCTCGAAAAAGAACCAAGTGGTTCCTATAATAGTTGAGGATGTGTATTTTCTCACAGGTTTGTCGAGGAGAGGTTTTCCCATTTCTCTCATAGGGTCTACCGTTGGAGGAGAGATAGTGAGGGATTATATTCTGCAGTATTGCTATCTAGGGGCAGAACCTAGCAAAGATGGAAAAATAAACATCTAGGATGTCAGATATTTGCCTTTGATAACTATCCTTTTCACAATCGCTAAACTTGTCGGCACCGTTACACTACATGTAGCGAACAGATCATATATGCAGTATGCGCTAGAGTGTATGGAGCCAACAGTCTTCAACTAGTCTGAAGCTGTTCTATCTCAGATAAAGGAACAACTGAACAAAGCAAAGGGAGGAAGGAAGAAGAATTTTAGTTATGGTTCTATCCTTATACCCTTCGCCTTGGAACAGATTCCACTGATGCAGCCACAACATGTGACACTAGATATAGCTAGTCCTAGAGATCCTCAGATGCAGAGGTGTAGAACTCATGGGTTGGCATGCTGGAAAATCGACTGTTGTGTTCTCTACTGCATTCTTTTCCTAGTTCCGAAGACAGATCATCACCATCGATGAGTATGCATACGCAGGCGTCGATTTTCGAGGAGATCCAGATTCAGCACTACCAGAAGGTGCTCAGTGGGGTGCAATAGGTAAGAATTTTTTGACCATGTTTTTTGATTTTCCTAAGGTTCATACAATTTTTTTGTTTTTGATTTCTTTCCAAGACTAAACTAAATGTTTGATGTAATGTAGATGTTGGTTGTGTTCAACCAGTAGTGGAACCAGAGTGCGAAGTATATATGTCAGCAAAGAGGGCTGTCGGGAGAGAAGTCCTTCAGGATCTTGATCTGGATGAGACTTTGACTAAGCTTTAGCAGCACGTAGAAGGCTTGACCTTCGGGATTCCGGATTGCCGGATCGAAGAGCTTCCTATGCAACTGCAACGACACACTATTGGGGTTCCTAACTGTTGGATGTGGTTACTTCGTAGGATAGCTAGATCTATAGCATGTTACCACAAGCACCACTAGTTTACTTATGACATTTTGCATACATTTTGAGGTTAGATGACCAATGTGTCTTGGGCACAAATTTTGCAAAAACCTATAACTATCTATCTGTATGATTTCAGAGTTTTTCCTATGTTTAATACGCAATCCTATTCAATGATGTGAATGCTTTCTTTACATACGTTGCAAATGTCTGTCTAAAACTTGATTAGCTAATGAATCAGTCAATGTGTTCAAATTTCTGGAAATGTCTTGATATTGAATAAAATCAAAATTTCTTTCCAAAAGTCGAACTCTTAGGAAAAATCTAAGTGTTGGATTTATAACAGTATAAACACTAGTAAGTTGTAATACCACAAGTTGAGAGTCTAACCTTATGATTATGCGGTTAATACCAAATGAAATGGCATCAGAGAGAAGTTCGATCAACGTGCTATACTCAACGATATTTTTCATCGATCTACCAATACAAATCCCTTGAAAACTCACTAACTCGCCGTTTGGAGCGAAAATGGCCCACGCTGCAGAGGATAGGTTCTGCGTACTATGACTAGAACCATCAGCATATCTAAAAAATGGTTCCGAAGATTCAGACATCTGCGATGAAATGTAAAGCGGATTACTAACGTCAAGAAAACTCCAAAAACAAATTAAGATAGTGAATGCAAATCAACAGCATATATTTACAATATAATACAAAAAATTACTACGCTCATGATTAAGCATAGTAACGTTTTAAATACAACCCATTTCTAGGCTGCGCCAATGGAATTCCATCGTAATCAACTAACTCATAGGCACCCTTAGAAAGAACTCTTTCGACAATATAGGGGCCATGCCATAACGGCTCAAATTTCCCTGTACCTATTACATCAGTTTCTTGATCGTGGAGATGGACCAAGTCGCCCTCTAAGAAAATGCGAGGTTGGACATTTTTGTCGTATTGCGCCTTTATACATCTCTTATGTGCTTCGTTGGCCAATTGGGCTTCACGACGCATTTCATCAAGATTGATGAGGTTAAGGAGACGTGCTTCTTCTTCTGAGGTGTCAGGGAACAAGTCTATTGCGATTTTTAATGATGATATTTTGCATTGGAATGGAAAGATAGCTTCCAGACCATACACCAATTGAGAGGGAGTAAATCCAGTTGCATTTCTCACCGAGGTTCGATACGCCCACAAGGCAGAGTACAGGATCAAATACCAGTTTCTTTTACGAACTCCTATCATTCGTTGAAGCATTCATTTAAGAATTTTGTTAATAGCCTCAACTTGTCCATTTGATTGTGGATAATAAGGAGTAGAATTATCATGTGAAAATCCTAACTTGGAAGTCAATTCAGACATCATGTAGTTGCAAAAATTCTTCCCATGATTTGTAACTATAGCTTGTGGGACCCCAAACTGTGCAATAACGTGGTTAAAGAAAAACAATGCAGCTATTTGTCTTTTTTTGTTGAATGTAGGCATTTCTTTGGCCCATTTGGTAAAATAGTCAACTGTGACAATAATATAACCATGCCCCCCAGACGAAGGAGGGTTACAGGTCATGAAGTCAATACCCCATTTCGTAAATGGTCCAGCAGAGACAACAGGATGAATTGGCGCTGGTGGTTTGCGGATTTTACGATAAAAAATCTAGCATGCATGACAATTTCTGACCGCGAGGATGCAGTCTCGAAAAATAGTAGCCAAAAGTAACCGACGCGGAGTATCTTCTGCGCGGTAGCATATCCAGATAAGTGTCCACCACAAGCCCCAAAATGACAATCATTTAACACTTTTTCGGCCTCCTCATCAGTGAGGCACCTCCTTAAAATGGTATCGACACCATGACGATAAAGTGTATCCCCGATGATCAGATAATATTTGGCTTGGTATCAAATACGTCATTGTTCAGAGTGAGAGGTATTAGGTCAAAAATTTAGGGTTTGGATATAAATGATTAAATCCCCATACCAAGGATCAGATGATCCAATTAGAAACATAGACTCATCTGGAATTGATGGTTCTGACATAGTTTCAGTACTATCATAGGGAAGGTCACATAGAAGCTCAACCAAAACTAAAGACGTCTTTGACTTGGATTTGATAAATTCCAAATCAAATTCCTGCAAAATGACAATCCATTTTGAATATTTTCCCCCCAGCAATTGACGTGATAAGATGTAATTCATGGGATTGCAATCCGAAACTATTTTTGTGTTTCGAAGCAAGATATAATGGTGAAATATTTGAACAGCTTGAATAATTGCCAAGGCAAGCTTTTCTACATATGAGTACTTAACTTATGTATCATTGAGATTACGACTCAAATAATAGATTAGATGTTCAATTCTGTCTCCTACTTGGACCAATACCATTGCAATGGTCGTTTTGGCCGCGACGATATATAGGAAATAATCGTTTTGATAATTAGGAGGATACATGAATGACGCTCAGGCAAGAGTGTCCTTGACAGCATCAAAAGAAGCTTGCACAACTTGGTACCAATGGAAGGTAACCCCCTTTTTCAATAGTCGAGTAAATCCTTTAGCCATTTCGGCATAATTTGGAATGAACCTTCTTAGGAAGTTATCCTTTCCTTGAAGTTTCTATATCTGAAGTAGGTTTGATGACGCAGGCAAATCAAGAATGGTCTTAACCTTTAAAGGGTCTATTCAAATCCCTTCTTTTGAAACTACGAATCCAAGAAAACGACCAGAGCCAACACAAAACACACATTTATGTGGATTGAGGCGTATTTTGTAGTGTTGACAGCGTAAGAAAATGGCTCTCAAATGCATCGAGTGATCAGTCCGATTTCATGAATGCGCTGGTAAAATCATCTCAGTAAGGTTGAAAAATGTGCTTGATGTCATTGAAAGCATAATCCATTGCTCTCTGAAAATTTTCCCCAACGTTCTTTAAACCAAACGGAAGTTTCCTATAAGACAATGTGCCCCAGGGACAGATGAATGTTGTCTTATGTTGATCATTTGGGCGAATATTGATTTGATTGTAGCCGGAAAATCCATCCATGAACGAAAATATTTCACATCCAGCACAATTATCAATAATTTGGTCGATAAAGGGAGTAGGATAGTTGTCTTTTGGACAAGCATGATTAACATCCCGATAATCGACGCACACTCTAATGGTTCCTTGTTTTTTCATGACAGGAATGATATTGGAAACCCACTCAGTTAACGGAACAGGGTAAATGAAACCAGCACGCAAAAGTTTTTCAACTTCTGCTTTGATGGTAGTGGCTTTCTTCGGATGAACAGGATGAAGCCATTAACACACCAGTTTGACATCAAGATACATATTAATAGTGTGTTCAACTATACTAGTGTCTATGCCTGGCATTTCCTCGTAAGACCAAGAAAATACGTCACGAAATTCATGAAAAAGTGAGCGATATGATTCAAGTTCTAATGGAGAACAAGATACACCAACATGAATATTCTCTACAACGCCAAGTTTGGTCAAAATATGATAGAAATCATTTCTTCTATTTTTGAAAGATTTCGCTCGGAATTTATTGCATTAATGGGAAAGGAATTCGAAAAGAAATTTTTGATGGATGGGTGATATAGTTCACTAAGATTATTTTCTTCATAATAAGGAAGATGGGAACGATGATGATAATATTCCCATGGTTCTCCTTCTGACATCATAGCTTCCAAAATATTCTCATCTGTCAAGAATGCTAAGGAAAATGGATTAGATGAGTACCAAAATCTAAGGAACTATCAACCCAAACACTCCGCAACGCTGATTTCGGATTTGCCGCCCAAGCCAGATAGATCGATTGCTATGCCAACTCAATAGGGCTGGGCGGCAGAAACTCATCCAAAGTAGAAATATCAGAATCACTCGTACTCTCCCTTAAGCCAGATAGAGTGGAAGAGATCATGTAGAAGATCTCTATACTTGCAATTTCTGCTGACGTCGCTGGTGGCGGTAATGAAAATGTTCCCATTAAAGTGGAATCCTTTAAGATTCCTACACCAATGTTCTGAAGTTCTAGTTGGGGTATGTGAACAAACGAAACGCTTCCAGTTACCTGTGAAGCAGAGGCAAAGAAGGATAGTTGATTAATGACTGTAATTGTACCTTTAAGTGGAAAGGAAATCATTCTAAAATATGTAGAAACAATAGCAGTCATCGCATATACCCATGGCCTTCCAAGTAAAATATTATAGTCAAGGGGTCCTTCAACAACCTCAACATCAATATTCACTGTTTTCCCCCCTAGTTCAACATGTAGGTTATTAATAATACCACAAGGTTTATATGTACGTCCATCAAATGCCTTCAACGTCATTGATGATTTTGATAAGCGTGGAAAGCCAAGTGACTTCCAACAGTTTAGAGACATAATGAATTTAGATGCTCCCTCATCAATAATAGTGTGATGAACAAGGTGATCGAGAACATTTACCTATATGGAGAATGCCAATTTTTCTGGTAGTTGTGGCACATAGCCTGTATGATTAAAGACGACAAGATTAGAATCAGTCAGATCAATTCCACCAATAGCTAACAATAAAGCTTGTTTTTGGGAGGGACAATTTTTTAATACCTCAAGAGCAGACATAGCTGAATGGGATTGAGCCAAATCTTCAACTATATTATGATTTTGTGCAGCTCTTGCTCGAGGATTACATGTCAATTTATGAATTACTCCCTTTAGTGGCTTGATTTTCAATTCAGGAATAGCAGTAGGTGGTACTGATTCTGTAGATGGATTCATTGTCGAGGTAGTAGGTTGATCAGTGGCCGGACTACCATAATATTTATTTCACGTCGACACCAAAATATCTGTTGAAGGTTTTGTGACAGATAACAATAACACTTAGGAACTAGGAGCTGGATCCGTAGCAACCATATTTGTGTCCGGATTTGGAAATGGGTCTGTCAACACAGCTGACGCATTGGAAGTCTTAATGATTTTTGAGACTTCAGCGCGGTGAGTACACTCCCTAAAAAAGTGTTTCTCATTACAGATTATGCATGAATAACGAAGATTCCAAGGTCCATATGGTTGATCAGATGATCTTTCCCGCGGGTTAGAATTTTTCTTTTTCTTTGATTTCCCCTTTTTCTTACTTCCCGGTTGCTTGTCACTTTTGCCTTTGTCAAATGACACAACATTAATTTCAGAAGTAGGAGCAGGATCAGATGCAGTAGTGTGGTGTGTGTTTTCAGTTCCTATCAAGTCGTCTCTGGCATGAGAGTCCTTTAATTGAGGAGGAACTTTGAAATTAGATCTCGACGCATTAGGGATTTTTTCATAGAGCGTGCCAGACTAAGTGTAAATCAAGTCTAAATATTGTGAACGAGAGATAACTTGCTCTTCTATGACGATTCCACCCTTAGCCACATCCTCAGTTATAGATGGTAATAGGGACTTAATGAACCATTCAGAAAGGAGATGATCTGGAACAAATGTCTTAACCATTCGTCGATGACGACGCCACTCATGAATATGATCAGAAATGTGAGTAGCATTAGTCTGTTTGAAATTAGTCAAGAGTTCTGTTCTAGTTTCATATATGATGGGTAACTGGAAATGCGTCAAAAATATGGTAGCTAGGGCTGTGAAATTATCAAAAGAAGCTCTAGGTAATTCAATGTACCATTTACAGTCGGACCTGTGAGCGTACGCTGAAAAAGGTGTAGTCGAACAGAATCATCATTCAAGGAATTTGATGAACACCATAAATGATAAGTCATAACATGAGTCGATGGATCTTCTCCAGGGTTTCCATTGAACTTAGGAATATCCGAGGGTAATTTATGAGGTATCACTGGCCACCAAGGAGCATAGTTGATTGGATCATTGGTTAACCGATTTAAATATGGTAACTCTGAAGTTGCAACAAATGGAAACTGTTTATTAAGGCAGGTTGAGCATAGCCAAGGTAAGACGGAATTTCTTGAGCAACAGGCCTTTGAGCACCAACATAAGGAATCTGTTGTTGGTAACCCAGATAGGGGTTGTTTTGCATAGCAAACGCTTGAGGATTTTGTTGACCAAAACCTGGATATGATACTTGTTGAAATGAAGTTTGAGGCATTTGCGCCTGCGGCTGCCAAGGGGTCTGTCCACCAATGTTATAACCCAAATTAACATGACTTGGATTCAGTTGATATGTATAACTCGATTGCGGTTGCGACATCCCATTAAATGGTAAACCAACTTGTGAATAAATAATTCCTGGTACAGGTTGTTGTAAATTAATCAAAGGATTTGGAGTCTGTGGACCCAACATTTGATGATATTGAGTTGAAGGACCCACTTGATAAGGTTGATGTACAATATTTTGATTATGTAACAGGGGTATAGATGTATTAACAAGTGGTAATGAAGTGGGTGTAACAAGTTGAACCTGTTGATACGAGTGTACAACCGTTTGTGGTTGGATAGGCAGAGTGGGCTACCATTGACAAATAATCATTTCAACATTAGATTGACCAAAAAGTGACGGAGTACTGTCATATTGGGTGACCAAAGGTTTCCCCCCAACATCAGGAGGATAATAAGATGGAAAATATTTCTCTCCAAATGCTGGGAGTCCAGTTGATATGGTACTTGAAGGAATAGACCCAAAAGGACCAACTTGATATTTCCCTGATGATGTGTATAATGAATCAAGTCGTTCAGTACTTACAATAGGATTACCAGTTAAAATACTGGAATATGACATTGGTAAAGTCCATGGATTTGAATATGCACTAGAGAAAATTCCAGATAATGATTTGTAACCTGATGGGACCATAGGGCCACCATGAAAATATGACTTTGGTGAAGTGGTAAACATCAACGGAATAGCGAGGGCAGGAGCTAACGTAATTGGAACAGTAGGCCCAACTGATGATGTTGGTTCATACATGGTTGTTTGAACAAATGTATATACTTTTGAATCGATGGGAATTTGAAAAGGAGGAAAATCAACAAAAGCAGAGGGTGTCGATTGAAAAAAAGACTCGTACAGGTAAAGGTCCTCCCTAAAATGGGTTGGAGTTAAAGGTGTATTATCTTGTGGGATTTCTTCAACCACAATTAAACCAGGTGGAATAATTTCACCGTCAGGCCCAAAGTATATTTCAGGTGGTTGAATGTGTGATATGGGAGATTTAATAGCTACATAACTTTGTGGGATGACCAAGGTAGGAACAACTTCCGGTTGTTCGACTTTAGGATTCAAATGTTCTAGAAAAGAAGAGACGGGATATGGATCAATTTGTGGTTGAACAATGTCAGGTCCAAGAGGTATGGTCTCACTGATTGGATGGATTGTGACCATGGGTAGCTGTGAAGACTCCATTTTGACAACAGTAGATGAACCAGGATGTGTAGAAACAACTTGAGCTAAATCTGGTTTATGGGAAAATGATGTTTCACCAGAGGTATGAATTATACTTGATTCGGCAGATCGAGATCACCTTCACCTACCAGAAGTACCTTCTGGTGGTGAAGGTGGTTTTAAAGCTAATCTACGCGAATGACGAGGGAAATGATTTTGTTCTTCCACGATTACTAATTAATTTTAACCAAAAACAAATAAACAAAATAAAAGGGTAATGTTAGCCAAAAGGGTTTACTAAGAAACTGTGAACTGCAGAATACCCCCTGGCGAACCAAGAAGTACGGGCAGGCAATCTCCCTGAATGCTGTGTTTGGTGTATCACAATTTACAAGGCGGCTGACTCGGTTAACTATGGATGGATAGCACCTAAAATTTGTCCTCCCAAATATACCAGAAGGTAGGTGGAGGCCCAAGTCTGTATTAGCACTGTCTGATGCGAAACCGCACAGTGACAACAAACAATGTTACCGATGAAATAGGTAACCGCAATGTTACCTACTTTTTTTTGGTAGCATAAAAAGCACCCGATTTTGAAAAGTGGTGATGCAGAATCACCATTTTTTTTTGGTGCACATTTTTGACACTCTAAAATTTTTATTTATGAAGTCTGAATATTTGTTTTAAAATGTTAGTGATTTTCATGCTAATTTTGAAATGTATTGATGCAGCATCAATTTTTTTTTTTTTTTTTTTTTTTTTAGAGTGGTGATTTTCATGCTAATTTTGAAACGTATTGATGCTGCATCAACCTTTTTTTTTTAGAGCTGTGATTTTCATGCTAATTTTGAAACGTATTGATGCTGCATCAACCTTTTTTTTCTAGAGCAGTGATTTTCATGCTAATTTTGAAACGTATTGATGCTGCATCAACCTTTTTTTTTTAGAGTGGTGATTTTCATGTATGTAATAAAACACAAACTTAGATTAAAAAAAAATATATAAAAACAGTTAAAAAAACCAATAAAAATGTAAAAAAAAACAAAAATAGCTCATAAAAAGAAAAAATTTAAACAAAAATAAATAAAAAAAACAAAAATATTTGAAAATTATATCAAAGGAAATGACAAAATTTGAAGAAAAAAACACATAATTTAAAGAAAAAAAACAAAAATTCACCAAAAAATTAAAAAAAAAAAAATCAAAAACATTTTTTTTCGAACTTATTAAAAAAAACAATATATTTAAAAATATATATATATTTAAAAAAAATTTAAAATAATTAAAATTACAAAATTAAAATTTAGGAAAAAAAAATAAAAAAATAAAAAAAAAAATTAAATTTAAAAATATAAATTAAAAAATAATAATAATAATAAGGAAAAAAATACAACTTTTAAAATTTACAAAAAAAACAAATTAAAAAAAAACAATTAAAATTGAAAAAGAAAAAGAAAATAATTTTTAAAAAAAAAAAAAAAAAAACCTATCATTAAAAAACAAAAAAAATGAAAAAAACCACGTGCAAATAATTAAAAAACAAATATACATAAATTTAGTGTTGTTTTTTTTTTTTTAGTGAAACTATTTATAGATTTTAAAAATGAAAAACTAAATAAACGAAAAAAATAAGAAAAACAATTAAATTAAATTAAAATTTAAAAATTTTAATAAATAAATTTTAAATTTTAAATTTAAAAAAAAAAATTATTCTATAATATTAAATATAAAAAAAATTAAACAAATTGAATTTAAAATAAAAAAATTGAATTAAAAAAATAATTTTAAATTTTTTGAAATTCAAAATTTTTTTTTTTAAATCAAATTAAAATAAAAATATTAAAAATTAAAAAAAAATAAAAATCAAATCAAATAAAAAATAGATGTAAGTAAATATTAAAAAAAAAAAAAAAACGAATTTTACTTCAAATAAAAATATTAAATTAAAAAAAAAAATTATTTTTTAAAAAAAAATTATTTTTTGAAAAAAAAAATTTATTTTTTCAAATTACAAAAAAAAAATTAAAAAAGAAACAATTAAAAAAAAAATTAAAAAAAAACAATTAAAAAAAAATTTAAAAAAAAAATCAATTAAAAAAAAAACAATTAAAAAAAAAAATTTAAAAAAAAATCAATTAAAAAAAATAAATTAAAAAAAAAACATTTAAAAAAAAAAATTTAAAAAAAAATCAATAACGAATTGTATTTTATGGGGCGGCCCGCCCGCTGGGCACAGCCCGCCCGCTGGGAATCGGCCCTCCGCCCGCGGGGGCCCGGGAGGTCGGCTAGGCCGCCCCCGGGGCGCCGCCCAGCGGGCGGGCCGCCCCATAAAATACAATTCGTTATTGATTTTTTTTTAAATTTTTTTTTTTAAATGTTTTTTTTTTTAATTTATTTTTTTAATTGATTTTTTTTTAAATTTTTTTTTTTAATTGTTTTTTTTTTAAATTGATTTTTTTTTAAAAAAAAATTTTAATTGTTTTTTTTTTTTAATATTATTATTTTTTGTTTTAAATTTATTATTATTATTATTATTTTTAATAATTTTTATTAAATTTCGCCCATTTTTTTTATTTAATTGATTTTTTTTTTTTAATTTCATAATTTTTCATTGTTATTAACTTTTACTTTTAGTTTTTTAATATAATTTTATAAAATTCAATAAATTTTTTATAATTTTTTTTAATTTATTTCGATTTAATATGTTTTTTAAATGTTTTACTCTTTTTTTTTTTAATTTTTTTTTTAAATTTTTTTTTATTTAATTTTTTTTCTTTTTTTTTTTTCAATTTTCCACTTTTAATTGATTTTTAAAGTTTTTAAAGTTTTCATTTAACAATATATATATTTTTTTCTTTTATATTTAAAATTTATTTTTTCTTTCAAAATTTATTTGTTTATTCATTTATTTATTAAAATTTAATATTTTTGTTTTTAAATTTAATTTGTTATTTTAATATTAACCTCTTTTTTTTTAATTTAATAAAATTTGATGTATATACCTATTTTAATTTAAGTTCATATATATATTTTATTTTTTATAATTTAAATTTAATTTTTTTTTTTTTAGTTTATTTGTTTTTTTAATATATATTGTTTTAAATTTCATATTTTTATTGTATTTTATTTTTATTTTTTGTTTTTAATTAATTTTTTTTTTTTTTCCTTTTAATTTGAATAGTGTTTTTTTTTTAAATTTTGAATTTTTAAATTTATTAAAATTTAATATATTTCCTTAAATTTAATTATTTTTTAAAAAAAAAAATTTCTTTTTTAAAATTTAATAAGCATTTTCTTTTTCTTTTTTAAATTTAATTTCTATATTTTATTTTTTTAATTTCCTTCCTTTTTTTACTTGTTTTTTTTTTTTAAATTTAATATTTTTATTTTGTTTTTATTTTTATTTTTTAATTTCTATATTTTTTTAAATTTTAATCATAATTTTTTTTTGGTTTATTTTTTATTTTTATTTTCCTTAAATTTTAGGTTTTTTTTAATGATTGAATTAAAATTTTTACTTTGTTTTTATTTTTATTTTTTGTATCTTCATATATTTTTAAATTTTAAGCTTTTAAATGTTTTTATTTTTTTAATTTATTTTTTTTCTTAAATTTTAGGTTTTTTTTTAATGTTTGAATTTTAAAAATTAAAAAATGTTACTTCTATTTTTAAAAATGCCAAAAGTATGACACAAATTTTTTTTTTGTTATTCCAGCATCAACTGGTTTTGTTTTGAGGGTGTTTTTTCAATCCTTTTTTCAAGAAACAATTTTGTTTTTACCATAATTTTATAAAATGTTGAAATTTGACCTTAAAAAAAACGAAGTGCGTTCTGGAAGACACACTTTTTTTTTTTTTGGGTGTTTTTTCAATCCTTTTTTCAACAAACAATTTTTTTTTTAGCATAATTTTAGAAAATGTTGAAATTTGACCTTAAAAAAAAAACAAGTGCGTTCTGGAAGACACACTTTTTTTTTTGGGGTGTTTTTTCATGTTTTTTTAGAGTTTTTGGGCTAGAGTTCCCGTTTTGAGGTCAGGTTACCTATTTCATCGGTAACTATGTTAACACCCCTTTATAGTTATCATACTGTAACACTGCCCGATATACTCGAAATCACATGGACGAGCTACGATATACTTACGTACGTGGAGTGAGGTATCACACTCGGAATGTATCACAAACAAGTTAACGACAACTGCTATGTTTTACGACATCGGAACATGTCTCTAGACTAGACCTTCTAAATGTTATCGTTATGGTTCCAATGCTTTGTTAGGTAAATTGAGATTAATTTTATGTTGATCTTGCTTACAATTTGCCTTTAAAAGGTTCACCGCGATGATGTATTGGATAATTCCTAAAATGCAACTAAAAATGATAAGCAATCTTTCACTTTCAGTTTCTTCAATGAAAAACCTACCTACTAAGGGAAGAGAGCAAATAATTTGTGAGCAAACAAATCAATGATCACAAACTAAATGCAGATTTCCTAATGTTCATTTTTGCAAAACACACAAAAATCCTACATGCAAATGCAAGTTTTTCTTTTCAGTTTCCTTAATGTTATGAATGTAGAAAAGAAACTAGGTGCACTAAATCAACAATTCAAATGCCTTTTAATTTTGAGAAATGAAGAATACAAACAACAATTTCTCTTTTGAAGGAAAAATGAGGATTTCAACAACAATTTCTCCTATCAAGGAAATGAAGATTTTACGACAATTTCCTATTTTGAAAGCAAATGATTCTTAATGAGACCATAAAAAACTTTTAAATCAACTTGTCAATGATAAAGAAAAACATTTTTTAAACAAACATTGAAAAAAATTTCAATCAAAGGAGGAAGAAGTATATAGAGTTACTGGTCAATATGAGGATCAAACTTTTCAAAACAAAACAGAAAACAAACTGAAGAAAATTGCAAAGGAAAATTCAAAATAATCTGGGCGGTTTCAGGAGTCAACGCAGTCTTCAAGGGGATACAATGCTTTGCAATGCAGCCTGAAAGGGATACATTGCTATGCAAAGCACTGTGTCCTGTCTAAGGGTGCGTTGGGCATAGTGTATAAGGAAAAACACTACTGTTTAACTCACTGTCTTTGCAAATTTGGCTTTGAAAAAGTTTAATATTTGTGTGTAACAACTACTGGGTGGATAAACAAAGAAAATCAGAGGCTAAGTCACCTAGAACTAAGAGAAATTATCCCCAGTGGAGTCACCAATTTTTTGGGCCAGAATTGTGAATTACGGATAAAACATGCTTCCCTAGATAGATGAAAATCTAGAACAACAGATTAAAGACTATACGACTAATTTTCCTAACTCATAGTAGGCACACAGAAAGGATTAGAGGCTTACTTGTAATCCAAGCACTTCTAAATGGCTCCTTCTATCGCTTCCGTTGTAGCTTCAAATTCAAGCAGTTTGTGCGAAATGGTTCCTGCAAGAAAGAACACTAAAACAACAGAAGATAGAAATAATACAGATATCTATTCAAGTTAGTTAGCTAAATTAGTAAAGCATAAACAATATACATCAACTAATATCTTTCAATATGGAAAATCAAAGCCAATACAGATGCATATAGGGAAAAGTAAGTTGTATTATTTATTGATGATAGAAGGAGAGGTTACAACCAAATGACTGATTTGAAGTGATCCTTCCAGCAATGATCCTCAGCCCCATCATAGTATAAATATCTCTAGCAACTGTTACAAAAATCTAACTCTCAATTGAAAATCCTCCAGCATTTCTCTACTCAAATGATTCCTTCTTAAAGACTTAGATCTGTGCTCAATTTATAGATGAACTGAAGGTTGTTTTGCAATTAATGACTTTCCAATAATAGGCAAGACATGTTCCCAGCCATGTAGATGTCAAATGGACACTTGGATTCAAAGCTTGACACATGTGAACTCTTCTAGAAGGCAATGGCCAAGTGGAGATTCTGGAACAATGAGAATTTTTCTCCCAATGTGACCAACGCACCCATAGATGTCGGGAAGTGCTTTGCAGAGCAGCCTTGCATGGTGTTACCTGCATATGCAATGCACTTATTCCCCTTAGAAGCAACGTTGGTGAGCTCCCACATGCTATATAATAAACTTCAAACCTTGGAAACCTTTGCTTGATGAAATTCATGCTTGATTTGTCTTGTTCTTTCCTTAGGGCATGTAGCAACTTGAAATGATAGGGAATGATAGACCCTTATTCATTGGTCCTGGAAATGATGTCTAGTTAACCAGGTCATTGGGAATGATGCCCAAATTGACCTATAACAATGCCAAAAGTGCACTTCTCCAAATTGACACACAACTTGTGTTGCCGTAGTGTTTGGAGGACTTGGCGGATGTGGTGGAGGTGCTCTTCCCAAGTCTGGCTGAAGATCAGAATGTCATCAAAGTACACTACTACAAATGAGTTGGTGAATGGCCTCAAGATTTCATCCATCAGCCTCATGAAGGTTGCAAGAGCATTCGTCAACTTGAAATGCATGACCAACCATTCGAAAAGGCCCTCCTTGGCTTTGAAGGCAGCCTTCCACACATCGGAGGGTTTGATGGGTACCTGGTGATACCCAGACTTCAAGTTGATCTTGCTGAAATATTTCGCCCCTTTGAATTGGTCTAGGAGGTCATCAATCTGTGGGATCAAGTACCTATTCCAGACAGTGATATTGTTCAGTGCTTGATATTCAATACAGAGTCTCCAAGTCCCATCCTTCTTCTGTACTAACATGATCGAGCTCCCACAGGGTGATGAACTTGGCCGGATGTGACCTTTCTGCAGGAGCTCCTGAATTTGCCTCTTGATTTCATTGTTCTCCAGAATAGAGCGCCGATAGATCGGTCCGTTGGGTAGCGGCGTACCTGGGGTTAGATAAATGGGGTGCTTGACCTGACAATGCAGAAGCACCCCTATGGGTGAGGTGAAAATGTCCCTGTACTCCTCCATAACCTTGTCCATTCGTTGTTGTCGTGCAGAGGAGCCATGTATAAAGGTCGTAGCCACAATCTTATTCTTGCCTTGGGGGCGGATCATCAGGAAAACAAATTTCCTGGTTTGGGAAATGAGCTTACTACATTGTTTTTCAGTAACCAAAGAGATAGTGGTAGGCAGTGGTACCTCTAGTATCCTGTACAACTTATTTCCCAAGGTAACAATAACAACACGAGGTCATGACTCATACATAGCATGTTGCTTCCACAAGCCTAATAATACATCAGAAACATCAATAGGAGCAATGTCACATAATACCTCATCCGTGAAGGGCTTGATGCTATAGGGAAGGCAACACTATTGGCTGACATGGAGATCCCGTCCTTGGTGAAGCCACCCAATGGTGTATGGCTGTGGGTGCGCTATGGTTGGCAAGCCCAACCACTTCACGACATCTGCTGAAATGAGGTTCTTTTGGCTCCCATTGTCTACAATGAACTGTAGCAGGGAACCCTTTACCCACATCTGGGAGTGGAAGAAACGTTCTGCCTCCTCTAGATCCTCTGGTTCCTCCTTCTGGATCTTCGTAATGGCAAAAATGGCGTTGGGTTTTGCATCAATAATCTGTTTCCCTTTGTCATTCCCCTTGTCAGGTTCTGATTCAGAGTCAGAGCATGCATCTGATTCAGAAGCCCTCATCTCGGCCACAAGCAACTACTTGACTCGACATTCACTTGTGTTGTGAGTGGAGCTCTTATGGAACTCACACCACTTTATCGTGTCCTTCTTTGGCTTCACGGTGTTTTTATTTGTTTGTGGCTTTGGTAGGTTGTCTTAGGCCACCATTCCTTGGCTTTGTCCTTTGTTCTGCGGTTTGGGGGCACCTTTCCCTTGCTCTTGATTTGCAGATCCAAAGTCTCGCTTCTTCTGCTTGAATTTCTGCTCAATCTTGGCAGCATATCGGTATGTCGTACCAAGCGAGGAGATGTCGAGGAACTCCATTTCCTCCTGAATGTATCTATGTAGACAACTGTGATAATTTAGCACCAAATTTTTCTCTGAATCATTGATACCCAAATTTATGCGCATGGTATGGAACAGATTCGTCAGCTCATGCACATCTTGATCCCTTTGTTGCCGCAACGTGGTCCATTGTATGTACTTGTCCTCATAGATCCCCATGGGATATTATTGTTCTTTGATGGCATCTCGGAAAGAATTCCAAGTGGGTACGACTGAGAATAAAGAGGGTTTTGTCTCATACTTTTTCTCACAGTAGGTTTCCCACCAATCCTTGACATGGGGGGTATCTTTGAGGAGTGCAAAAACAATCTTCTCCTGGTCGAAAAAGTCATGGACCAAGAAATATCCTTCAAATAGATTCAACCATATATCTACGAAATATGCATCTATTTTACCCTAAAATATGGGAATGTCAAAGTTTACTTGTACCTTAAAGGGAGTCGCGCCTCTAGAGTGGTTGTTGGATGGAGATGCGCCGTCGGTGGGCAGTCATTGAAGGATCTGGGCAAAGTTATCCATCATCGTGTTCCTTTGTTTTTTGAGGGCCTCCTCGAGCAATATTTTGATAGGATCTCTTGCTCCCTCATCTTTCTTTTCGTCCACCATGGGAGGCCGTTAGGGTTTGCGAGGCTGATCTTGCAAAGGTTCAATCAGATCAAGCCCTAACTCCTTATACCCTGACCTCGTTGGGGACATGCAAAGAAGGATCGAGAAAAAGAAGACTGCTCTGATACCACTGATCCAGATTTATGTAGGAATGCAACGAAATACACATGTAACCATAAATACAAATATGCAACGGAAATAACACTTCATTTCATTAATATCAAAGAACTCAAATTTGCTTACAGACAAAATAGAAATAAACTAGTTAAGGCGTTGGTAGCTTATCTCTGAGAAGAGATGTGGCGGCTACAAGCCTTTGAACTAAGTTACATTGAGGCTCAAGGGCCTAATTATTTTTTAGAAACAATGGAAAACCGTAAACATCCAAAACCTTAACCCTAGGAGATGAAGCGCCAAAAATATGGGCCCCGTTTGGGTAAATTGGTGTTTCAACTTCCTGGCGACGTAACTTTGGCATACAATCTCCGTTTGATGCGCTCAATAGCTCGTTAGAAAGATATATCTGAGGAGTAAAACTTTTGGTGCAAGAAACAAAAACTTGGCCGCTCTCGATTTTCCCAAAAAACGTCGTTTAGGGCCTCAAAACGGCTCTGGAAGTTCAGGAGCCAAAAAACTGTCAAAAATAGTAAGTTGTGCTGAAACTAAAAAACTGAAAGAAACAATGGTGGGGCCTCAAGTGGAATAGGTGGGTGACCACCAATATCCACCTAGATCAGAGACAGAGATAGGTTGACAAACATAACTGACCCAATCTATCTTTGCAAGTAGAAAACTACCTATCTATCTTACCATCGGCAGAAATTACCCAATTGGTGTGGATTAAAACAAAACTAAGATAATTATGGGTTTTAAAACCTTGACAGAGGCCTTTCGGCTTGTCTTGAAATTGCATACAAGAGATTTCATAAACTTGAGGCAGCCAATATTGATTTATCTCTAGGCCATAAATAATATAAACCAAGAAACTGTGAAAGAGCCGCAGAAGCGAAATTCTACAAGGAGTTCTAAAACAGGGTTGAATAGTATTCGAAGGGATGAGAAAATTCAAGTTTCTAATCATGCAATAGGTGAAATCAATACTATAAATTACATGCAATAGCTTGAGACCAGAGCAAATGCAATTCCTACCCATTCTGTTGCCTCTACTTAGACCTATACAGACACTGGTGGGTAATTTCACAAGGATGAGTACGAGAACCAGTACATACCACTGAACCTGAGTACGAAACCATGTTGGAGAGGCATGTTCTACAACAATTCCTTCCAAACCTCCATTGCTGCTCCTTCCAGGATGAATATTTCGTTTTCGACCCTTAGCTTCTTTCCTTAACCTCCTCTTCCACTTTTTCCAATGTCACCTTGACATGATTGGTTGGCATTCCGTTTCTGTCATAATTAACCAGAATGCTGCGTACCCTTCTCTCTGTAGGCTAATTAATGATGCCATGTATTCCCCTACCATCTTCACATGCCGTCGCATGTCTGCCGTCCTCCACCTGCCTCATAGCATTTGACATTGGGTACCCCGATCGGGGGTAAAAATAATAATAGTTTTATTAACATTAATTTATTTAGAAAAAAAAAAAAATCTTTAGAAAGAAAAAATGATGGGACTAAAATAAAAAAGAAAATATCATCCAAACAAATAAGAAGGTAGGACAAATTATACGGATAGATTTAAGGAAAAGAGAGTCGGATAAGGGTAGAGAGAGGATAAGAGGAGAGAAAGGGGGAAGAAAAGGGGGGGAACTTTTGTCCATGGAGGAGGGAAAGAAAAGGTTAAGAACTAAGGAGGTGGATAAAGGTTTTTGAAGAAGTACTAGAGCTTGTATTCTTCTTTCCTATTAAATTTATGGGGGTGTTTCTCAATCTCAATGGCTTCAGGCATGAGACGGACCGACTGGAATGGTGCAGGAACTAGGATCTTGGAATGGTCAAAGTTGCTGAGGTGTTTAGTTTTGAGGGAGTGTTCCGATAATGTTGACTTCAAAACCCTGTTTTGGGTTGTGTTATCTATATGTTCCTTCAAACGAGCTTTAAAATACCTACATGTTTTCCCAATGTAAGGCTTAACACAGGAACAGGGAAGTTGGTAGACCCTAGGACCTAGCAAAGGAGCCAGCTTATCTTTAGGAGACCTAAATAATTTCTTTGTTAAAAACATTTTTGATTTTTTGAACCTTTTATTCCTCTAGATTAATCTATTATAATAATTAGTTTAAAAGGAATAATTATTATCAATCCCCCTTTTTATTATTATTTTTCCATTTATCTAATTTTTGTTCCCCTTTTTCAGCTTTATCTGCTAGTATAAATATTATTGATATTGTATATTTCCAAATATTTTTAATAACATATATTGTGAAGTTAGCCCATATTTATTATAAATTTGGTTTTTCTCTAATTTACACCTAATAATGATTATTTTATTAAGTTTAATCATCCTCCATTTTTATGGTTTAGTCAAACCTTTGAATTAATATTTTATCTTTCCTTATAATTATGTTTCGTCCATCCAAGATTAATTTTCTTTGTTAATTTAATTTAATTTTTATTTTATTATAATTCTATTCTAGTCATCCTGGATTAATTTATTAATTTATGCTATTATATTTTAATATTTTTATTAATCAATTAATATTTAATCTTTAATTTAATTGAACGTTACATTCAAGTACCTGTTAATGGAATTATCAATGACTCTATAAAGAACATGGAAATATATTCCGATCATCCAAAAATTTGCTTCAGTCCCTAATGATGGGTGGTGATGGGTGGTGAGTCCACCCGAAACGTTTGACATGTGTAAATCTCCTCACAACATTTTTCAAAAAACATTCACTCATAACGTTAATGATTTGTGGTGGTATCCATATGAAAACACTAGCAGGCTATCAGGTAGTGTTATATCTAGGCCACTAGGAGGAAAAGGGGTTCCATTCTTTCGAGAAAATTTGTTCCATAACTGTGTAAAAATAACTGAGAAGGATAGGATATAGAGCACACAGAGAGGGTTTCTGCACTGTAGTATCCCAGAGACCACATGCCATACTTCTTTTTAATCATAGACATTTTACCTTCAAAGAAAGATAACAGATCGACCTCACCTTCCAGCTAGGTTTTTCTTATGAAAGGGTTTCTTGGGTCATATATTTTGTCAAATGTGTGTGTGAAGTTTTATTTCATTGTTCTCTATTTTCTACATAATTTTAATTCCCATGCATTTGATATTAACAACTATTTACATATTTATAAACCTAAAGAGAAACAAACCTATAACAATGTAGATTTTGGATTTTTAAGTATAATTTTATCAGATATGTTGTGATGAACTATCTAGTGGAATATACATGGAATTTTATAGATCAATTGAGCTCAAATATGCCAAGTATTTAATGTGTTGTGTTGTGATCCATAAAAATTGGAGCCATTAAAATCAATTTAATTGCAAGTAGCTTTTCTTTATTATTTTTACTACACAATTTTTACGCCGAAATGTGTTTTCTTTATGAGATTGGGTGGGAAACACTGTTTACTCCACCAAATCAGAAAAATTTATCATCGTTGTTCAATCAAATAAAAATATGACAAATGGAAAAAATAGAGTGGAGTAGCGTTGAGTGTGTGGCTGCCATATCCGATGCCTCCGTAGCGCGCCTGACGCCTTTGTAGCACCACGGGATGACTGTAAATTTTATTGATCTGAATAAAACAATCCAGGAATCCAGAAAAATATTGATTTGGGTCCCAAAAATTTTGTGCTCGATGGGTATGATTGACCGAGCAATCCGCCTGTGGACAACCTTGGTGTCAATAGAAAAATCAGGGGGTTGGGAGGTCTTACGAACACCAGAGTTGCGCATATACTTCTCTATCACCCGTATGAGAATAGGTGACCAACGCTTCTATTTTGTGGATGGATGGTTGTTGGAAGGGTTCCATAGATTTACAGATGACTAGAAGACGAGAGTCTTGGGAAATGTCGATTTCATAGGGAAGAGAATGCAATCACCAGAAGTAGTGGCTAGAATTTCGCTTGTATTCCCAACCAAGTTATGGTTGGGATTTGTAGGATGAAACGCTGGAGCGTGAGATAAAGAGATGTAATTCGATTGAATCATGGTGAGAGTGAATACTTCTGCATATACCTCCAATTCTAGCATAGGAGCGAATACTTCTGCATATACCTCCAATTCGAGCACGAGATTTGGTTAACCAAAGGGAAATTGAAGAGGGGATTGATCGTGTGTCTGAGTTGATTTTCTGGAATAAACAAAGAGACTGTAATCTTAAAGAATGAGCACTATTTCCAATTGACGGGTGAAGCAATTGTTTATATCAAAAAATTGCATGAGTTCTGATTGTATGGATTGTTGCAGTTGATTTTTTATTAAAGAGTGATTGCAAGCTGAGAGAATGAGCACTACCCCCAAATGAAGGCCGAAGTAGCTGTTTTAAAGGAAAAAATGTAGTTAATGTGAATGTTGTGAGGAATGTTGAGACATTTGGGCTGCTTGTTTTTGTATTGGCTCAGTTGCGAGGATTATTGTTGGGCCATTTGGGCTGCTTGTTTTTCCAGATCGTTCAATATCGAAATGAATTGAAGATATTAATGTGTAGTGACTAGATCAGGTAGATTTTCATAAAAACTGTAACTTATTGATCTGAATAAATCAATCCGAGGAAAGGAAAAAAAAAACACGTTAATCCCGCATAACATCTTCCTTGATAAGACAACATATGGTGCCTTCGTGAATCATGTGGGGTCCTTCAAGGTCCAAACGCTTTCACTGCGAATCTGGTAAGCTGCAAAATATTGGTTTGTTGGAAATTTTCTTGTAATTGTGGAAAATGGAGCTCCATATAATGTTAAAATGGCGATCAAAAGAAATGAAATCACATGTTGATCATTCCATCGTGGAGAGCTTTGCAGAAGGGGGACATGCATGCATAACGGCTAGGGCTTATCCCACCCTAGCAATAGGCGAAGAAGCTCGTCTCTAAGTCTTCAACAACGACACATCCTTTGATTGCGTGGGAAATGACTTTCTCAAATGAGTTTTAATATCTTGAACAATAACAAAGATAGGAATCGAGATCTGTCGTTCACGGGGTATTAAGACAATTGGAAATTGTAAGATTTATTCTGATCTGTCCTTCTAAATAGATCCTAAATTATTGGTTTAGATCCTGTGGTCACCTCTGTGATACCTCTTGAGGTCTGATACCACTTCAAGGAATTCATAAAAGAAAAATCAAGATTCGGCTTCGAGGAAAGCCACTTCAGAAACGTGGCCCAAAAAATAATGAGCTTGATTTGGTGGCAAACGGATGAGCATTGGTTTGGTAAAGAAAACCTTGGTTAATGTGTGAAGGGTATGGAGTATTGTGAAAATTTTTATTTAAGTGCCATTTTTTTGGAGTTTCTATTGGTTTAAATAATTAAAATTGGGTTGCGATTTGAATTATTTAAATTGGATTTTCTTATTAAATATATAGATTTAATTGTTTTTTTATTATTAAATATATTGATGGTAAAGAGTTTATATGTTAAACTTGTAATTTGAATGAATTTTTGTCGAATTGGAAAACAAATCAGAGAAATTTTAAAAAAATCATAGTTCAAAACCACTCACTCCAAAAAAAAATGGAAAGAAATTCAAACAATTAAGTTAATAATTAAAAAAACCACTGGCCCCAAAAAGGTTGGAGAGAAAGTCAAACAATCCAGTTCATAATTAAGAAAACACTCTTTAAATGCAAATTTTTGAAAAAAAATCCTATTTATTCTCTGATCTAATTTGTCTAGAATCCTACATGCATTCATTGAAATCACAAGTTTGATAAGTGGCCTATGCACAATCGAAATGCTCCAGGAGTAGTTTTTCAAGGTGTTGAATCCATATATGCAACTAGAAACTCCAAAAAATTGTACTTAAAAACAACTCAAGAAAATGTAATGCCTAATAATAGTTAACATTTTTTTAATAAAAAATAATAATTGGATTAACTATAGTTAATTGATTAATAGTAATGAATTAAATGTGTGAATGATTGTTTTAGTTGTTTACTAAAATAAGGGACCAATTGATATTTTTATATAAAATGTAATAAAAAATATTTTTCATTCATGAAATTGTATCCATTACATATCGATATCATAAATTCCATTGCGTTCCTCTATTTAGTCAAGGAATTTAAAGATGTGAAATTTATTTTTATTAAAAAATAATAATTATATATATATATATATATATATATAATGGTAAACTGGAAAAGGCTAGAAATAGTAAAATATTTAATTGTATTTTTTTTAAATAGTGATACATACTCATGATAAAATTATCATTTTTTATGATTCAAAATAATAGGAGGACAAATTGGTATTTTTGACTTCAAATAGGAGTAAAATTGAATTCATGGATTTGAATATATTAAATGTTGATATTTGTAATATCTCTTTGACAAATGCATAGAGTTAATTTTTTTTTTAGGGAATTACTAATGTATAACTTTTTGAATTACTATTTCATATTCCTTCATTGACCATTACATAAGAAGATTACAAATTTTCTCTGCAACTGTAGAGCTTGGAGAAAGCTTTGTTTGTCGGATCCTTGAGGAACTGTGCAACACAAGTTATGCCACTACATATTGATTTGAGCAAAATGAGAATATTACAATGTGAAATTATCCATATTTATGCTATACACTTCTATAATGATTAATTCCATAATGTGCACTTGAACGGTCAACCCTTGGTACTATGCTTGATGTTGATCATTGCCTGTTCAATGAAAACATTTCTTTTTTCAGTGTTGTTTAAGTCTAATATGATCAGTGGCTTGGTGTGTGTCCATTATTTGTTAGTGTTTGGTTGCCCTGTGTTCTTCTCCTATGTAGAGGGTGCATAACTGTTGGAGAGGATTTCTTGCAAGATGGATTTTCCACATGGCAGAGCTTTTCTTACATCCCTCTAACGGATTATGCTTAGCATCTTTTACTTTTGGTTAGCGTAAGGTTGTGACAGATTCAATGACAATTACGACATATTATTCTTACACAGTTATGCCAAATTTATAAATTATGACGAATTCCTTACACTATTACATAGTTATAACACATTTATGACATTCCTTTCATGGAAGAATGTGTAGGTGCTATTATTAGCAGTTGATTTTTGTAACCCTTTCCCTCTCGTCAAGTTTAACTAAATTAAGAAGGGTGCACTAGATAAGGTTATATATTCATACGTATGAGGAGTTGAGTTTTGTACCCCTTTACCCTCTAGTCAATTTTAACTAGATGGAGGGTGCACTAGATAAGGTTATATATTCATACATGTGAGGTGTGTGAATATATAGTGAGAGTGTGAATGCTCGAGAGAAGCCATTCTATTCCCTTGATGACATTATTGTATTTTTCACGTGTGTTAATGTGAAGATAGTGCTTGTTGTTACAATTTTTCATCTTGTTTGTTCGCTACATTCAAGTTGTTCGTTTGTGTATATTAGATTTTATCTTTTGAAGGGTTGATATCATCTCTTTATATGTGATGCTTGTCTTTTTTGATTTTTCCATTTACCATTTTTGTTTATGTAGATCTAAAGATTTTTTTGGTGTTTCAGTTTTTCGGTTTTAGTGTGGGACATACTTTGAGTGTAGATTTATGTATATGTGTTAAGACATAAAATGCACAATAGGACAAGAGACATGTGTTGAGAAACAAATTAGGCTTGGTATCTCTTACTTGATAATTGCTTGTGAATATTTATTGGCTTAATTTCATTTATTATGTTCTCTTCATCAAACAATTACTAGATCATATAAAACATGAAGATCACAAGAGACAAAGAACACAAAGATGTAGGCTGTAAGCCAGGGAAAAACCCCACAAGGGGGAAACCCCAAACAACTTCTCTTCTTATAGAATTTGATCAAAGTGAGATATCCAAGACCCAACACCAAGATTGCCAAAAAGATCCCAAGTCAGCCTCCTTCATGCCTTCTCAATAATTCATAGTCAACAAAAGTCAATGCTGGTCAAACTTCTGAATTTTGGTCACTTCCTAAAATTTTGGCCTCTTCCTGAAATTTCCAGCATTGCAATTTCGTCCCTGTATGAGTTTTGAACTACCATAAAAAATCTCACATGTGTCAATATATTAGGGTATAAAGCAAAACTTTCTCTCTCCTTTGACTTTTTTTGAATTTCTTCCCTTCTTTTGCACAGGAATTGAAAGTAGTGGTAAGTGCTCCAATGAGGCTGAACTCATCTCTAGATATACACATTCAGGAGGTCAAATAGTTTCCCTTAGGTCTGATTTGTGTGTGAGGGATGACTTGGTCTTGTGGATGACAAAAAATGACTTTTGACTCAAGTAAAATGATTTTTTTCCTTATAAATAGTCCAAATGGGACTTTCAATCAGTAATACTTCTTTGACTCAACACACTTTATTTTTACTCAAATAACCCGAGAAGCATGAAAAAGATGTTGGGAATCACAATGTTAGTCAACGATCACATCACCATAGATAAGGATCCACGAGAGGTGGTTAGTCCATGTCGCGAAACACACAGGGAGCATTGGTTTATCCAATGCCCAACAATCTCCCCCCCAACACGAGTTGGGTGTGTATTGAACTCGTGACCTATGCTCTGATACCACTTGTTGGGAATCACGATTTTCATTAGACCAAAACGCGCAAGTGTTAATCAATGATTTCATCGCCATAGATAAGGATCCATGAGAGGCAGTTAGTCCATGTTGTGAAACAAATGGGGAGCGTTCTTTGTCTAATATATATATATTGATATTGTTTTTATATGAAATACATATTGATTCAAGTACAATGATAATTATGAAGACCGAGCCTACTTACATTTTCAACAACATGAAGTGGCAAAAGAGGCATCAAGCTTGTTAATAATTGACACAAGCAAGACATAACAAGAATAATTGGTGGAAAAGGCTTTATGTCATATTCTATTCATTATATTGATCTCAAGATCTGAATTTATAGTACATGAATTGGACCATTCTATATCTAGATCTTACTGAAGACTCATCAGTGGATCATGAAATGGTTCATCAAAGGTAAGGTTTACAACTCGTTTGTGGTCTCGGACTATGATTGCCTAGGAATTAAGTCTAACAAAACCATATTCTGACTCATTGGTTTCATTTCAATGATGCAATTGTATAATAACACCTCAATTGATTTTACATCGACACCTCATCATAAGCTAAGACACCATGGAGATAAATTAGGAATCTAGAAGCACACTTAATATAACAACTATATTCAAGAATGTGAAATATGAGGGTGGTGTACTGGGACTTCATAAGTGTATATAAATCATAGGTTGGTTAACTTTTGATCTTTGGTTTTCCCTTATTTTTTGTTTTTTTAGTATTTTTATTTATATTTTTTACATTTTGGGGCTTGTCCTTGCGTACTCATTGAAAGAACTTTAAATTTAACACATGGAAATGGCATTTATGTAATAGAATTGGAATTGGAATTTCTTAGAAACATTTCCTACATTTTTCTATATAGGAGACTTATGGGAAACATTTCCTAGGTATTTATACAGTATTTTGGTCATGCAAACATTCTTGTACATAAAGTAGCCCCAGATTAGACATTTTGGCCTAAAATAATTGTCTCTCTTTTAAAACTTGTTGTGCAGTATTTTGGTCATGCAAACCTTATTGTATATAAATTAGCCCCGGATCAGATATTTTGGCCTAAAATAATTGTCTCTCTTCTAAAACTTATCCTTTCGTTAGGATTCTCAATAAATTAGATTATCTTATTATTTTTAGCTTGGGGTGTTATAGAGAAGTGTTATCTTATTATTGGTAGCTTGGGCTGTTATACACATCAAATGATATTTTTAAAAGTAATATACCCAATATTTTATGAAAGAAAATTCTTTGAACAATTGGTGCACATAGATGAGAATACTATTCTAGCCATATCACTAAGAGTCATAACAGACTTATCAACTTGCATTCACCATCAGAAACATGCAAAGACAATGTACCAAAATCCAAGTTTAAAATATTCGATTTCCATACTGATAAGGGAGTAAATATTGCAATTGAAGTATAACCTATGAGAGACATTTGCATATGAGGTACTTCAAGTGGAGGAAAATAACATGCAGATAGGTGGATTTACTTTATATAACGAAATAATTGTCGAAGGTACAATCCAAATACCATCCCCACAGATCAATCCTAAAGCCATAACCCCTAAATATTGTTGACCATCTTTCCTTTCCAATCGCTCCCATACAAATAAGATGATAGAACCCACAAAAATGTCAATGGAAAAATAAGCTCTGATGTAGAATGGAATCGCCATAGCCATTGGGATGGGAATGAACCTTGAAATTTGGTGAGGATTCACATCCCTTAACAAGTTGATTAGTATTGCAGACGTAAAGAAGGCATAACAAATTTGCAGGTAGTATAATGTGTAAGGACCTCCTACTAATCTACCTCTCCCTTAGTTTTCAATTGCATTAGCTTTTATTTTGTTATATTGAAACATTATATCGATTGAAAAATTCTCCCTTCATTCTCAATTGCATTAGATTTTATTTTTTTATATTTCAACATTATGTCCATTGTAAATATCTGGAATATCAATTATATTAGCTTTTAATTGGTCACATTGTAGCCTGCTTATGATTATTTTTCAAGAATATCTAGGAATCTGAGAGTCTAGAGAGATCAATTGTATAACCTCTCCCAAGAGTCAGATTCTGAGATATTCATATTTCAATAAAATTTGAGGTTATGATAGTCGAGAGAGGTCCATTGTATAACCTCTCTTGAGGGTCAAATTCTGAGATATTTCAGAAGTCTATCTACATAATTTCAACACTTAGATTGACTTCTAAGTGTTGGTCATTTCTCACTGGTTGTTTTACTCTCAACCATTCAGAAGAAAGGAAGAGTTATTGGGTAAGGTCGTGGAACGCGTTTTGGATATACATGAGAAAATACAATTGAAATATGTTCTAAAAAATAATTTAGGATGGCGTTGTGGGACATCCTTCATCCCAGGGCACAACCACAAATTCAGGTGGTTGAGCATAAAATTCAACGACTGACTTTGAAGTTGGGCCTTGTAGCATTTAGATTTACAATTGGGTTAGGGTCAAAGAGACAATTGGTAGTTGCAAGCCAAATTTTGTGGGGCTTTTGGGTCCAGGTGGAATAGGAATGATAAAGTTGGCCAAGGGATTCTTAAAATAAAATGAATCAAAGTATAGTCGATCATACCTTGTATTTGATGTCAAAGAAAGCTCTCATGTTTCATTACTAAGGAAACTTCTCAAGGATCTGACTGAATCAATCGATTGAGAAAATAGATATTGTTGAGCAAGGTATACATAAACTTAAAAATCATATCTCATCTTCCAAAAGTCTAAAATATCTTATCATTTTATATGACATAGATAATGTTGCTCAAATAAATGCCCTTTGCCAATTTGGGATGTCCTTAGTTCCAAGGGATCAAGGAGGAGTTAATTTATAATTTAATATCACGTTAAAAAACAAACTAAATATTAGAATGTAATTGGTTGGAATACCTACCTTCTTGTCTCAATCAGTTTAATAACTTGGAGAAATTGTGGCTCTATGATTCTCTGAATTTGAAATGTTTGTCCACACGTTCTTTTCAACTACCGAATGAATCCAGTCTCTATCAATTGTTGAATCAGTTGACAGAGTTGACCATAATGGATTGTGGGATAATGTCTTTATTACAAGATATTGAAAATATAAACAATCTCAAAGTTTTTAGACTATGCAATTGAAAAGATAAAAAATCTCAAAGTTTTCAGACTATGCAATTGTCCACACTTCAAACTCCTTTGGGTGTTCCTTTGCACCTATTGGTGCAATTGCTAGTATATATTCATTGCTTATTATCTATTTTAGCACAAGGGAGTCGTCACTTTTCTCTTGATCAATTTGAGTAGGGACACTGATATCTTCGTGCAGGTCTCTACAGGTTTAGGAATTTCCACACACGGAGATTCTAGACTGGAATATCACTTAACAACAAAAGATGGTGATATATAGAGCCAGACTGTGCTCCTTAATAGGAACATTTTGGAGATAAATCTTGATGTTGAGATACCCTCTTTACTGCCAGTGACAGTTCCTACTAATGTACCAATTAATGTAGACCCTCTCTCTATTGCATTCGTACAGCTTCCTTATGTTCAATTCACAACGTGTAGATGATAGGAATTCACAGTAGAATCAAAACTACCATTTTGTTTGTTAGTGTAGTTGAAATTGAGTTGATTGGCTCAATGGCATTAATATATTTTCAACAAATAAAAGTACGTTGCCTGGATTCAAATTGGGATGATTACTTTCCTTTTTTACCAAAGTTTCTTCCCAAAATATTATGTTTTTGGAAATTGTTCTCTCACTGACATATCATTTGTTCATTTCTAATCATTCTCATGTTTCTGGCCATAGAAATTTTCAATGAATGTATTTATAGCATTGCAATCTACAAAAACATGGTATGTTGAACCCATTGATGTGTCAATTCAATTCAAGGAAAGGTATGAGCAACAATGGCGATCAATGGTCTAATAAACATAATGATTTTTTACTCTAGACCAGATTCAATGGTTTTGATGGAGCATAATTATGCCGCAACACTACTTTATAAGGTAGATTTGATGAATTGTTTTGGTGTTGCAAGTTTGTTAGGATATTCCGACACATAGGAAATAGTTAAGAATAACTTAGTCTAGTGTAGAGTTAGGTAAAGTTTGTTTCTTTACCATGTACATTTGTAACTTATAATCTGATGGTCATGATTTGTAGTGATCTGACGGTTATCTCTCACCTCGGTATTAACGACACTTGATCAGTGGCTTAACACTCGATTGGTCCATGATCTCTATTTAAAGAGCATGGAGGGTCATTTATCCGGTAACCATTTATGAGAGAAACATATGTAACATTTCTTTTTATATTAATAAATTGTCTGAAGTGGTTGCGTTGGCTCACGCCGTGGACTGTTTCCCTCTTTGAGGGTTTTAACCACGTGATTATACTAGTGTACTGATTTGTGATTTGTTTGTGAGCGGTGACCTTTGGTTCTTGATCAATGGAACTTACCCTGTAAATTCCTACATAGTGTCAAAGCTATTTTGAGGGTCGCGTTCGTTGTTGATCACAATCTGAAGCTGGTTTGACTGCATGCGAATGTCATTTTTTAGATCTACTATTTTTGAAAATTTTTGGGTTTGGAGAACTACTCGGTTGTCTCCGGAGTGTTTGTTACAGTGAGGAACACCTTTCGTTTCATGCGAAAAGGATTCTGATTGCCCAAGTTATGACAGTTTAGATCTGGAGGTATAAAGCATTTGTTTTGTAGTTATATTTGTTAATAGTTTTGCTTATTTCGGTCCCCTTTTTTTATTTTCGGTTTATAGGTTTTATTTATTTGCTAGATTTATACCCTCTCTCGATGTATGCTCTTTGCTGTGCGCTGTGTGAGATCTCGGAAAATCAGAAACAGGAAAATGGATTTTTTTCGTACGTATGCTCTTTCCCCGCGTCTTTGTGCGATCTCGGGAAATCAGAAATAGTGAAAAAAGGATAGTTGTCAGTAAGGCTAACCAAAAATCTAATATTCTGCTGTAAGGCTTTGCATTGCTTTTTTTTTCGGTTTTTTTGTGTTTTTTTGTGCAGGAAAAGGCACGCACACTGAAGAGCCAAAAAAAAAAAAAAAAAAACCCTACCTCCTTTCAAACATTAACATGATCCTTTTATTATCTCACTTGGTGAGGCGTTAGTTTATGAGAATAGAGATCTTGGGTTCAAGTCTCCTTCTCAAGCTTCTTTTGTAAAAAAAATTTGTTCAAAGGGGTGGATTTTTTTTTTTAAAAGCCGCACTTCATCTCGTTCCCATAACTATTCGACATCTACAACTCATATTTTTCAAAAGGCATAACTTCTTCATCCGGAAGCCTTTTTTCGAGTCGTTTTTTTTTTAAATGGCCTAATTTTTCGAGATATTTCCATTGGAGCAGTTATTTTTAGCTTTTCTCAGTTTTGTTTAAAAAAAAATGAAAAGCGCATGCCCGGTTATTCTTAACAACACCAATTATTTCCAATGGCTACCTCACAGGTAGATATACTTAGAAGTAAAGGGATCTATAGAATAGCCACAGGACAAGAAACTAAACCTTCTAATGATGATAAAGCTGCTAAATGGGAAAATAAACAAGATCAAGCACGAGGGTTGATAGGAATTTCCATTGCTCAAGATCTTCGATTTCATATCTTTGACATTGACACCCCTGATGAAGCCCTGGAAAAGCTAAAAATTGTTTTTGGCATTCAAAATCAAATCAGGGCCCACCAGCTTGAAATTGAGTGTCTTACTTTGGATCCCAATAATTTCTCCTCCATTGAAGATTTTTTGTCCAAATTTAAGACCCTCATAATTCTTTTAGAAGGTTGTAAGATAAAAAAGGACGATGGTAGCCTCATCTATTGCATTCTTGCTAAGCTTGGCCCTGCATACTCTATTTTTGTTTCCGCCTTCCATTCCACCAAAGAAGCCATAATTTCTTCAGGAACCACCTACAAGAATCCCTCTTTTGATGCCTTTTGTGATTCTTTGATAAGAGAACAAGAAAAACTTTTACACCTTGGTCTTATCACTGCTAGAAACGCTTCTAAGAAAGCCTTAGTAGCCCAACAAAAACCATATCAAAATAATCCCAAGAAGTAGTATCCTAAAAATTATGGTCCTAAACCAAACAAGGGCCCTAAGTAATTTCAGCCACAAACTGAAAAATCAAATCACCAAAATAATAAGGCAAATCAAAACAAAGGGAAGAAGACAGATAGAAATTGCAACTTTTGCAATCAGGATGGCCATATAGAGTCCAAATGTTTTAAGTAGATGGAAGCCTTAGAAGTAGCAATGAAGAAACACAACATCAATTTTGAGCACTCTTCACCTTCATCTTCAGGCATGGCACTTTCTGCTTGTGGTTGTCAAGCATAAAGGTCTCATTATGCATTAAATGTATCTTCTTCTTCTCCTTCTCATGAGTGGCTCATTGATTATGGAGCTTCTTACCACATGGCTAAAAATAAATCCATGTTTTCTTCTTTAAATGATTGTAACACCAAACATATTTATTTTGGTGATGATATATCTCTTACTGTTGTAGGATCTGGAACCATTCATCTAGATAATGGTCAGTTTAATGATGTACTATGTGTTCCTACCTTGTCATGCAACCTTTTATCTGCTTATCAGATAACTCATTCAGGTGAAGGGAAAATAGTAGAATTCTCACCTCATGATGTTGTAATCAAGGACCTCAAATATCCTAAACAAATTTTAGCTACTGGCATTGTTGATGATTCCACAAGGTTGTATAAGTTTGATAACTTTGGGTCATCATGTCTTCCCTTTGTTTTTGTTGTTCATAATGATGATGTGAGCAAAATTTGGCATGAGCGATTTGGTCACTTAAACTATCGCTCTCTTCAAACTCTATGTAAGGAAAAGATGGTGACGGGCCTTCCTATGGTATCTTGCCGAGAAGGTGTTTGCTCCGGATGTGTACTCGGAAAACATCATCGGGATAGTTTTGACAAACGTGCTTCTTGGCATGCTTCAGCCCCTTTGCAGCTTGTGCACAGTGATTTATGTGGTCCACTTCCTGTTGTTTATTTCTCTGGTTGCAAGTGCTTTTTAACTTTCATTGATGATTTTTCCAGACACACTTGGGTATATTTCTTAAAACTCAAGGGTGAAGTTTTTAACATGTTCTTGGCCTTTAAGGCCTTTGTTGAGAAACAATCTGGACATCAAATTCTCAAGTTAAGATCAGACAATGGCGGAGAATATGTTAACAAAAAATTTATCAACTTCTGCATTGAGCATGGCATTCAATTGCAACATACTATTCCATATACTCCACAACAAAATGGTGTAGCTGAAAGGAAGAATCACACCTTAAAAGAAATGGATAATTGTATGCTTCAATCTAAAGGACTTAGTCTCAATTTTTGGGCAAAAGAAATTAACTGTGAAAATTACATAGTAAATCGCACACCTACTAAGGTTTTAAAGAATATAACTCTAGAAGAAGCTTGGAGCTCAATCAAACCAGATGTAAGTCACTTTCATGTTTTTGGAAGTGATGCTTGGGCCCATATTCCAGATGTGAAACATAAAGCCTTAGAAACTAAGAGTGAAAAATGCATTTTTTTGGATATTCTGAAGATGTCAAAGGATATAGACTTCTTCAACCAAAATCCAAAAATATAATCATTAGAAGAGATGTAAATTTTGATGAAAATATATCGGCCTGCAAGCCTAGTTCGACGGGTGTGCCACCTTTAGCCTGCGAGCCTAATTCGGCATATGTGCCACCTCTCTCTCTCTCTTCAATCCTTAATAGAATTCCTTCTAGTTCAGATGATGATAGCGAGGATGACAATCCTCCTCCACCTCTTGAAATTACTCCTTACACTCCACCGCTTCCAAGATGGGTCTGCTCTACTCGGGATGTAGCGGGTTCTCTTGCAGGTGACCCTGCAGATTGACGGTGTAAACGTTCTCAGTTCGAAAGAGCCTCTTCCTTATTGGCTCAAGTTCCAGAAAATCCTGATCTAGAAACCTTTGAAGAAGCCTCCGGTCATCTAGCTTGGGATGAAGCTATGAATGAAGAATGTTGTTCCTTATTGGCGAATGATACTTGGGATCTTGTTCCTCTTCCAAAAGGAAGAAAACTTGTCAGATGTAGATGGGTTTACAAAACAAAGCTTGGACCAGATGGAAAAGTGGATAGACATAAAGCTCGTCTTGTCACTAAAGGATTTTCACAAGTTGAAGGCATTGACTATACTGAAACCTTCTCCCCTGTTGCCAAAATGAATTCTATCTGCCTTGTTCTTTCCCTTGCTGCCTCCTTTAAATGGGAAGTCCATCAGATGGATGTTAAATCTGCCTTCTTACATGGAGATTTGCATGAAGAAATCTACATGGAACAACCTCCTGGATTTATCCAAAAAGACTCCAGCCTTGTTTTTCGCCTTATAAAGTCTCTCTATGGTCTCAAACAAGTTCCTCGGGCTTGGTATGCCAAAATGGATAGATTTCTCTTAAATAATGGCTTTTCTAGGTGGCATTCTGACAACGTTGTCTACACCAATAAAGTGGGTAAGTCCTTCACCATCCTTGTTCTTTATGTTGATGATCTTATCCTTACTGGTAGTGATCCAAACCATATAAACCATGTGAAGTCTAGCCTCAAAAAGAAGTTTGAAATGACAGACTTAGGACACTTGCATTATTTCCTTGGTCTCAAGTCTTGCAATCCAAGGAAGGTATTACCCTCTCTCAGTCCAAGTATGCCCGTGATCTTCCACACCACTTTCACATGGAAGACTATAAGCCAGCCCCTTTCAGTCTGGAGTCAAGCTTTCAATCAACTATACTACCCCTGAAGTTGATGCTACCTTATATCGTCAACTTGTTGGTAAACTTCTGTATCTAACCCATACCTGTCCTGACCTTTACTTTGCCGTTGGTCTTGTCGCTCGGTTTATGCACCAACCTCATGAAAGTCACTGGAAAGAAACCAAAAGAATACTTCAATATATTCGAGGCACAATTCAATTTGGGATTCATTACAGTGCAGGAGCATCTCCATTGTTGATTGGTTTCATTGATTCTGATTGGGCTGGTGACCCTGATGATTGTGTAGGAGTAAAAAATCACACACAGCATAAAAAAACATGAAGAGACAGAGATTTTAATGTGGTTCACCCAACCAATTTGGGCTACGTCCACAAAACAGAGGCATCGACAATCTCATTCATGAACTGGGGAATTACAACAACATAGTTTCCCATCTGCTCTTCCACTCACCTCACATCTCTCATCATGCACATTTTCCTCTACGGGCTTACATTTTATAGCTGGGAGTAGAAACTGAATCATAAATTCACTCACAACAAATATAGGATGCAATAACTCCTCATCAGGATTAAATGGAGTCAATTTAGCAACAAATCCTATTGTTGTCACATTCATGAGATTCTCTCCAAATTTAATTAAAAGAAATCTCAACAATATCCACCTTGACAACAATTAGCCTGATACCCTGTTCCATTATTATTTTTATCTTTTCTGCAAGCCAAGAGAAGCCAGACACCATCGTAGCTTCTCTAACAAAACTGGTTTCGTGAACATGTCTGCACATTTTTCCTTTGTATGCACTTTTTCAAGAGAGACTCCCCGTTCAGTGATAACATGTCTTACAAAATGGTACTTGATAGGTATATTCTTTGATTTACTATGATAGGCCGGATTTTTAGCCAAATGAATTGCACTTTGACTATCACAAAATAACTTGATGTTGTCCTGCAACCTACCAAACTCACCAAACAAACCTTTCAACCAAACCGCTTCTTTGCAAGCATGTGAAGCAGCTATGTATTCTTCTTCTGTAGTGGATGAAGCAACAATGTTTTGTAGCTTTGACATCCAGCTAATAGCTCCACCTGCAAGAGTAAAGAAATATCCTGAAGTTGACCTTCTCTTATCCAAATCACCTACAAAATCGGAATCAACATATCCGCAAACAAATTCACTACTCCTGTTATAAGTGATACAGTAATCACTTGTGCCTCTCAGATACCGAAGCACCCATTTCACTGCTGACAAGTGTTCTTTTCCTGGATTTTCCATATACCTGTTGACAACCCCAACTGCATGTGAAATATCTGGTTGAGTACAAACCATTGCATACATCAAACAAACTACTACATTGGCATATGGAATTCGAGACCTATATTCCTTTTCTTCATTTGTATTAGGACATAAACTTGAAGAAAGCTTAAAATGGGAAGCTAAAGGGACTGAAACAGGCTTCACATTGTTCATAAAAAACCTCAAGATTATTTTCTCAATATACTTCTGTTGTGATAGCCACAGCTTACCATTGCTCCTGTCTCTGAAAATATCCATGCCCAAAATCTATCTTGCTGCTCCTAGATCTTTCATATCAAACATCCTAGCCATCTAAGCCTTTAACCTGTTGATCTCACTTATGCTTTTGCTTGCTAAAAGCGTATTGTCAACATATAACACTAAGATAATGAACATGCCATTACTCAATTTCTTAAAGTAAACACAATGATCATGTTCACTTCTTATATAGTTTTGAGTCATCATGAAAGAATCAAATTTCTTGTACCATTGTTGAGGCGACTGCTTCAAACCATACAATGATTTCTTGAGCTTGCAGACAAATTTATTGTTGCAATTTTGAACAAACCCTTCCGTTTTTTCCATGTAAATATCCTCATCTAAATCTCCATGTAAAAATGCAGTTTTAACATCTAGTTGTTGTAGTTCTAAATCAAGTAAAGCAACTAATGCTAACACAATCCGAATTGAAACAATTTTAACAACTGGTGAAAATATCTCATGAAAGTCAATTCCTGCTTTCTGAGAAAAACCTTTCACAAATAGCCTCGCTTTGTACCTGTCTTCTGTATCATCAACACCCCTTTTCAATTTGTAAACCCATTTACATCCCAACATTTTTTCTGTCTTTAGGAAGTTCTACCAGATCCCATGTGGCATTCTTGTCTAATGCCTTCATCTCTTCCTTCATAGCCTCTTTCCACTTATCACTGTTAGAACCTTCTACAGCTTCCTGATAGCACAAAGGTTCATCGTCATTAGCGGTTAAAGAAACTGAAGTAACATAATCATCATACCTTTTAGGAGGACGTCTGATTCTCGTGGACCTCCTTAAAGATGTTTCTGGTACTTCCACAATTTTCTGATTATTATCTGTAGGAATTTCTTCATGATCTGCATCTGAAACATGTTCATGATCTACATCTGAAACTTGTTCATGATCTGCATCTGAAACTTGTTCATTTGGACTATCATCAGTGTTTGAACTAGTTTCAAACTGAATGTGTTGAAACTTAGGTACATTATCATGTTTCAATTTATCATCTACATCTGGATTATTGGGTGAAGATTCATTGACTTTAAAATCTTTGTTAATGATGATCTTGTGAGTAGTAGGATCCCACAACCTATATCCCTTAGTCCCATCACCATATCCAACAAAGATATATCTTTTTTATTTAGGATCTAATTTAGAACGCTGATGTTTCGGAACTAGAGCATATGCATCACAACCAAAAACTTTCAGTTTAGAATAAACACAAGGATGACCTTTCCATACCTCTTGAGGAATTTTGCATCCTATTGCAGTTGATGGTGATCGATTTATCAAATAGCAAGCTGTAGATACAACTTCTGTCCATAGTTCCTTCTACAAATTGGCATTACTAAGCATACTTCTTGCTCTCTCTAAAAGAGTCATGTCCATGCATTCAGCAACTCCATTTTGCTGCAGAGTATATACAGTAGTTCTATGTCTTTCGATCCCAGCTTCCTTGCAATAATTATCAAATTCCTTTGAAATAAACTCACCACCATTGTCAGTTCTTAAACATTTAATGGTTCTTCTAGTGATGTTTTCAACTAATGCTCTAAACTGCTTGAAAACTGTGAATACATCAGATTTTTTCTTTAACATATAGACCCACACTTTTCTAGAGAAATCATCAATAAAAGATACAAAATATGACGATCCTCCATATGAGATTGTAGGAGATGGACCCCAAACATCAGAATGGATATAATCAAGGATTCCCTTACTAGTATTTTTTCCAGTTTTAAACTTCTGCTTGCTTTGTTTCCCATATAGACAATGTTTGCAGAAATCTAACTTAGAAGATTTTAAACTAGGAAGTAACTTACGATCAGATAAAATTTTTAATCCTCTTTCACTCATATGGCCCAACCGTTGATGCCATAGATGAATATAATTACTGTAATTTTCAGATACTGTAGAAGCATGATCTGACTCTGTTCTTCCTTCTAACTGAAAAATATTTCCAATCTTCTTTTCTTTCATTACTAGTAAAATTCCTTTATAAAATTTCATTACTCCACCTTGAATAAAGGTTTTATATCCATTTGTGTCTAGTACTCCTAGTGAAATGAGGTTTTTTCTGAGTTCAGGCACATGTCTTACATCAGTTAATATTTTATTTGTCCCATCAAACATTTTAATCTAGATGCTTCCAATTCCCACAATATTGCATGAGACATCATTTCCCATGTAAACCACTCCATCATCGATTGATTTATAAGATTTAAACCACTCTCTATGAATGCACATGTGATTTGACGCACCAGAATCTAATAACCAATGTTGATCATGATTAGACAAACCAACTGATAACACTTCATCACTCATACCTGAAATGGATGCCGAACATGTATCTGTCGTGTTTGCTTCTTTCTTTTCTATCAAAGAGTCTCCTTTGGATGTTTGCTGTCTCTTCCAATATTCCTTCTTCAAATTTCCCGATTTGCCACAAAAAACAACACTTTACCTTACTCTTCTTCCCTTTCGATTTTGACCGCGAGTTGTTGTGCTTACTGAAGCATCTTTCTTTAGAACAACCTCTGACCATCATTTCTTCTGATGTAGAGGTTTTTGAATTTGACCTTTTCCTTGTTTCTTCAGACAACAAAGATCCAACAACATCATCAAACTCAAGGGTTTCTGATGAACTAAGACTTATAGAAGTAACAAAATGATCCCATGACTCGGGCAACGAGCATAATAAAGTTACATCTTTATCTTCTGATTCAAATTTTACTTCTATACTTTCTAACTTCACCAAGAGAGTATTAAAGGTATTCAAATGATCAGTAATTGATGTACCTTCCTTCATGCGCAAGCTGTACAACTGTCGCTTTAGAAGAATCCTATTGGTCAAGGATTTTTTCATGTACAGCTTTTCAAGCTTTGTCCACAAACCAGCAGCAGTTTTCTCTGACACGATGTTAAACAAAACATCCTCCGCCAAACACAATCAAATGTCCCTCAGTGCTCTTTCATCCATGTCACTCCATTCGTTATCTGTCATGGTGTAAGGTTGTTTGGCTTTTCCCAACAGCGCCTTTGCCACGCCTTGTTGCACGAGTAGATCATGCATCTTCACTTTCCAGATCTCAAAGTTATTTTTGCCATTGAACTTCTCGATCTCAAATCGAGCACTTTGTGTTTTTGACATTTTGAGTAGTTTTTGTCAAGAAATTTCCAATTTCAAGTCTTAAGAAATGAAAATTTTATTTTAACCAAAAATATTAATTTGGATTAAAAAATTCCTTTCCCTTACAAAAAATGCCCTTGGCTCAATATAATGGCATATTAATATGTGGCATTATTACAATATCGATTTGTTAAAAAAACTTTAAATAAATTGATATAGTTGTCACCATTTAAAATAAATCGATATCAATGGCATTATGGCATTCCAATCACTTTTGTTGAACCGTTGTTCAAATGGCATTCAATTTTATTTTATGACCCTTCTACTCAGTGTTCAATACCATTCACGCATAGACAAAGACAAAAAAGCAATCGTAACTTTGTTGCGGGCCATGTTCTGCTTACCATACATACGACATTTCACAGCCAAAGCCACGATCCACGCAATGGACAGACAGCAATCCACGGCCACGGCTAACAGACTTCGACTTATGAACTCGACCTCCAATGGTCAACGCTGCCCAATCGGCTTTGTGAATACCTACACAACGCTGCTCAACCTCCGATTCAACGTGGATCGAATCCAGCAACTACATTGCTCCAGCTTTCGATCTCAATGTAACGCAGCTCGGCATTTCAATATTCCATGACATATCCACAACGTTTTCCAATTACGTTGCCCTCAGCAAATCTGAACACACGGCTTCTCGGCATTCACAGCTCACGGTACAGCAATGGTCGCACACAGCCTTGGGCATGCTGCAGATCTGACTCTCGGTCTCACGGTCATAAAATCACACGCAACAGACCTGAACAACTCACACGGTCTTCATATTGCGATGGACAGGCATGCTCACGTCAATTAAACCAGTCACTGATTTTGACTCGGCTCTTGGACTCGCACAAAAAACAAAAAACCAAATGAACCACGAATAGATACCTATCTACTGCATGCGCTCGGTATTCATCCCAGCGCCCTCCTGTGTTATTACGCCAAACTTGCTTCAATACCAATTGTAGGAGTAAAAAATCACACACAACATAAACAAACATGAAGATACAGAGATTTTAACGAGGTTCACCGAACCAATCTGGGCTACATCCACCAAACAGAGGCATCGGAAATCTCATTCATCAACTGGAGAATTACAATAGCAGAGTTTCCCATCTGCTCTTCCACTCACCTCACATCTCTCATCATGCGCATTTGCCTCTATAGGCTTACATTTTATAGCTGGGAGTAGAAACTAAATCATAAATTCACTCACAACAAATATAGGATGCAATAACTCCTCATCAGGATTAAATGGAGTCAATTTAGCAACAAATCCTATTGTTGTCACATTCATGAGATTTTCTCCAAATTTAATTAAAAGAAATCTCAACAGATTGAAAGTCTACTGCAGGATATGTATTCACTCTTGGTTCAGGACCTATTAGTTGGTCTTGTAAGAAACAAAGTGCCATCTCTCTTTCTTCAGCAGAAGCATAGTATCATGGTGCAGTTGAAGCCAGCAAGGAAGCCATGTGGCTTCGTCAGATTCTGTCTAAATTTGGCTTCATCAGCAGCATCCAACTACAATTTGGTGTGATAATCAGAGTGTCATTCAGCTATGTAAAGATCCAATTCAACATCAGCGTATGAAACACATTGAACTCCACATACACTTCATCAAAAAGCTCATTCATGATCGTGTTCTTGAAGTGTAGTACTGTCCAACCAATGATCAAGTAGCCGATATCTTTACAAAGGCTCTGATAGAAGCGAAGTTTACCAAACTTCGATCCATGCTTGGAGTTCAGGAAATTTGTCATTAAGGGGGGATAGGCTCTAATGCCTCCTTCCTTCTCCAATTGTGTCACTTTTGTAAATCCTTCAATCCTATCCCAATTTTTTCTTAAGGGGGGATGTTAGGATATTTCAACACATAGGAAATAGGCTCCTTTTGTGTCACCTTTGTAAATCCTTCAATCCTATCCCAAGTTTTTCTTAAGGGGGGATGTTAGGATATTCCGACACATAGGAAATAGTTAAGAATAATTTAGTCTAGTGTAGAGTTAGGTAAAGTGTGTTTCTTTACCATGCACATTTGTAACTTATAATCCGACGGTCACGATTTGTAGTGATTCGACGATTATCTCTCACCTCGGTATTAACGACACTTGATCCGTGGCTTAGCACCCGATTGGTCCATGATTTGTATTTAAAGAGCATGGAGGGTCATTTTTCCAGTAACTGTTTATGAGAGAAACATATGTAACTTTTCTCTTTATATTAATAAATTTCCTGAAGTGGCCGTGTTGGCTCAGGCCATGGACTGCTTCCCTCTTTGAGGGTTTTAACCACGTGATTATATTGATGTACTGATTTGTGATCTTTTTGTGAGCGGTGACCTTTGGTTCTTGATCTACGGAACTTACCTTGTAAATTCGTACAAAGTCTTTGCCGAAGGGAAGGCTGAAGGAATATTTCTTTCAAGTTGAGGACTAAAGCCATTCATCAAATAAACTAAAGCCACCAATTGTGTAATCAGGGGCATCCAAAAAATATACAGTAATGTTAATGTTTAACTATTCCATGATATGCCACGATTGTACACGCAACATGTGAAAATCAACCTATCCTTTCCAAGACCCACCAACCTATTCATGAAATAAACTAAAACCACCAAGACCCCCCTTATCTCAATTGTGCAATCAGGGGCATCCAAAAAATATACAGTAATGTTAATGTTTAACTATTCCATGATTGTACACGCAACATGTGAAAATCAACCTATCCTTTCCCTTGGGAAACAATTTCCACCCGTCAATTTGTTATCTAGGCCGAAAGCTTCATCCCACGAGTCAATTTAACCATCCTTGGGCCTGGGCAACAATTTCCACCAGTTAATTTGTTATATGGCCGAAAGCTTCATCCCATGAGTCAATTTCACCATCCTTCCCCTGGGCAACAATTTCCCAATCTACACACCGTCACATTGGGTGTTGCAAATGGGAGCTTCAGAAAATTTAGAGACTTGGATAACAATGTCTTCATTGCATCTAGTGATATTGAAAGATAACTGGAAAAAATGACTTTCCCATGGGTTAATAATACAATGATTTAAAGTTTTGTTCTTTAATAATTAAGAGCATTTTATTTAATAATTAAGAACATGTTATTGGGTAATAAGTTTAGGAGTTGTCAATAGAATAGTCTAGAGGGTAGTTTTTTGCCGGAATATTGTAAAAATAAATTCAAAAATTCAGGTAGTTGGAGTGTTTGAATTGCATTTTTTATGGTGGAAATGGATTCAGCACCATCAAAAACCCTTAGGGCACACAAAATACTGAAGTTTAACGACTGTAACCCATATTTTCAAAAATCTTTGCTGGATTTTTTTTCATAATCTTACCGGAATTTCTAGGTTATTCTGTGGGTTTTTTATACTACTGCATAATTTTAAATCTAACAATTTTTTTTAAGTTTTTATTTAACATCTCCATCTGTGTAATTTTTGAATTTGGATGTTGGTTGAAGAATTCATTTTATAGCAAACTATTCAAAGCAAATAATTTGGATATTGGTTGAAGAATTCATTTCATAGTAAACTATTTAAGCAAATAAAAATGAACCACGATACTTGACAAATCTAAATCATAACAAAATTAAAAAAGAAATGAGTGTTAATGAAAGTAAAAAAAATCATAATATATTGGGAAAAAATAATTTGGATATTGGTTGAAGAATTCATTTAATAGAAAAATATTCAAAGCAAATAACAACTAAGCCCAATACTTGAGAAATCTAAATCATAACAAAATTAAAAAAGAAATGAGTGTTAATGAAAGTAAGAAGAAACCATAATATTGGAAAATACAAGCCCACAATATAATGAGACATGAAAACATACACAATATGTACATTCATCAATTCATTTCTTCCCTAGGAAAAATCATAAAATTACTATGCATAGTAAAATTACACTATGGATGCCTTTCAACATTTAGATACTCATAACATTATCAATTGGGACCTCTAGACAAATCCCCAAATATTTCATGCATAATACTTTCTTTCATAGATTCTCAAGTTCTCCAAAAGGTGGTTTAGAACTTTTCTAAAATTATACATGAAAAAATTTCTTCTAAATATCCTACTTTAGATCATCACGTGTTCAATCAGGGATCAAAATGACATCAAAATATTCAAGCATAATGTCTTCATAGTCTTTATATCAAAGAGAAGAAAGCAATAAAAAGATTAAAGATCATTTGAAGACATAATTGTATTAGAATAGATGAATGATCCTAGATTGTATTCATGTTTCACATCTTCTTATTAATGATTGGGATTGGATTATTATATAGTTTTTCATCCATCTTGGTGATTTTTGAGTGGAAAAAGTTGAGGAATTAGCTCATAAGACCCTTTTTACTTGTGGGTCCCAATTTGGAAAATTTGGAGTTTGAAACATTCAGGGAGAAATTTGAGGCATCAAAAAACGTTTTTGGTGGGAGTAATACTTTGGCACTTCAATGCCACACATTTTCCTATTCTACACATAGATACCTTTCAAACAAAACAAGAATCGTTGCAATCAGAGTTCATATGTGAAAGTTATGTCACTCAGAAGTTGATCTTCCTGTTTTCACCACCATAAATCGAGAGGATGTCGTGTCAGCCCCCATAATTCATGGAAAATGGGTTAACATAATGATTATGATGAAGACGACTCTAGGAGTCTATATTTTAACTATGGTTAAGAGTTGAGGTACTCAAACCTAAACACTAGTAGGCCATAAGGTTGTGTTATAACTAGGCCACTGGGATGAAAAGGGGTTTCGTTCTTTCGAGTACATTTTTCCATAGCTGAGGAAAAATAGCCTAGAGGGATAAACGATAGAGAACACATAAAGTATTTGCGCATTGTAATAGCCCATAGGCCATAAGCCATATTTTTTGTACTCACAAAAATTTTCTATTGAGGGAAAGAGAATAGAGCGACCTCACCTTCCAACTGAGTGTTTCTCCCAAAAGGGTTTCCCAGGTCATATCTTGTGTCAAATGTGTGTGTGAACTTTTATTTTGTTGTTCTATATTTTTTGCATAATTTTAATTCACATGCATATGCTATTAACAATAATCTACAAATCTATAAACCTAAAGAGAAATAAAATTGTAAGGGTGTACATTTTGGGCTTTTAAGTACAGTTTTATCATATATGTTATGATGAACTCTCTAGTGGAATATCCACTATAGTTTACATATCATATTATTATCATAGAAAGTTTCTTTGGGTATATTGTGGAGATGTGCAGGGGATCTAAATCAATTGGGCCAAAAGTCATAAAACCCTAATCATGGAAAACGAATTTGTGAATAACCCTTGTGATCCTACAGAGGAGAGGCTTTCATAGATAGAATAAGTAGTCACGGATATAAATCGTAATGTAAATCTCCTCATGAAATCCCTGAGCAATAAGATTAGGATATTCGAAGAAGATGGGGGTTATAATGCAGGGGATAAATTAGAGGGGACATCAGGAGATCGAGAAGATATGGAGAACCAGTCGAAGGAAGGACTTGAAAAAGATCAACCCAGTTTGAGTGTCATAAATCATTCATATTCCCTGTTTAAAGTGGAAGCGAAGGTTGATATCAAGCCATACAAAGGTGAGATCGACTCTTTGAAGCTAAATCAATTGTTGTAACAATTGGAAGTGTATTTCAATGTTCATCATATAGAGAGAGAATAAAAGATTTCATTTGTGCAACTGAAATTATAGGGAATGCTCTGACTTGGTGGGAAAGCCACATGGAGACCTTGAGGTTGGAGGAATAACCTCTAGTGACTATGTGGGAGGACTTCAAAGCCTTCATAAAATCATAGTTTTACCCTATTGGGTATTTAGAGGAGAAGTAGATACGATGGCACTACTTCAAACAAAAGCAGAGGCAATGCGTGCAAGAATATATCACAGAGTTTAGAAAGATGCCCATACTATTGATTATCTCCCCAAAGAACCTAGATGTGTTCCTCAACTATTTGGGGGGTCTACACAACCATCTACAGAAGCAAGTGATGTTGTTCAATTGCAAATCGATGGGCAAGGCTTGTGTATAGGCATAGTACCTAGAAAACATAGGCCTATAGAAAGGAAAATCAAGTGGATCGAAGTAGAAGGAGAAAAATGATGATTCTAAGGAGGGGAATGCTATCACTAGAAAATCGGACAGGAAAAGGACTTCATGAAATTTAAAGCAAAAGGATTTATAGGAAGGAAAAAATTACAGAATCTGAAAATTTTAACTTTTCCTAAGATCAAAAGGCAAATTTATTAAGTCGCGCATAGAAGGCACTGGCACAAAGCGCTCTGTGCAGCCTTTTCTTCGATAGTAGCAGAGATCTCCACGAATATCCCTCAATTAGCCACATAATGTTGGGTATTCCGGAAGGTCACCATCCGGGACCACTTTGCACACTTAAAGAAGAATATTCTCCACTGAAGGCCACCAAGCACAACCGCCTAGAGCCACCTTGAGGCCTCAAGTGTAGCATACAATGGAATAAACCTCCACTCTTGGGTCACCATCCACAATTGTACCAATAGAGGGAGGAAGATTTGAATTTTTCCAATAAAAGACCACCATGAGAAGAACCATTTAGAACACATTATTATGTTGGCAAAATTTCCCAAGAGAAAACCAGCAGTGTGTTGTCCAAGCAACAAAGGAGTGAAGGGATTCATTTGTTGGCCACCCAATATCTCAATCCCAAAGGATAAGTGCATCAGTTTTCCATTATCCAATCACTCATTTGAGGAGAAGAGAGAGGCTTGCAAGCAACTTAAGGGAAGATCCCTCCTTGCTTTGAATATTAGAGCTCCATATCTCTAAGGAATCACTGCGAGTGTTTAAGCGTTCTACCTCTTTTTGCCACCACCATCTAATCAAAGGGGATTCGTTCTTCGTTGGTATTATTAGTTGTTTAAACTCTATATTGAGCTTGTGTTATACTTGTATTTTTTGTTTCTTGTTTCCTCCTCTATTGTAGTATGTTATGTTTTATAACTAGTTTTTCTACATGTTATGATGCTTCACTAACCATCTAACAACTCATTTTTTCCCTGTGACATTGCTTATATGAAAGAAACCTCCCCTACCAAGCACCGTGCTTTTCGTACACCCTCGTGTCAAATGCACCAATACAGGATTGGCGACTCCACTTCTTTTTCCTCTTAAGCTAAGTGGTTGTTGTTCTACAAAATTTCTCTTCTACCTAGGATTGTTGCAAGACCATTTCTTCTCTTCCTTAGCTTCTCTCATTCACCCTCTGTGAAGAGATTCAGTTCAGAGAAGCGCACGTTTCAACCCAGACAGACGTACAATTCATGCGTCTGTGTAAAAATAACCAGCACGGAAACTAGTGAGCATTTTTTTCACTAATTTTCTTCACTTTTAGCAATTGTAAAGTGATTGGCAGCCCATAATAAATCTTCCATCACTATGTTATGGTGTTTCTTGACTATTAGGACATGTTTTTGGCTGAAATTTAGCTTAGCTATTACGTTGTTCTAATTTTACTTTATTATCACAAATTCACATAGTTTAATTAGGAGGTAAGTAAGTGGTTTCTAAATCCACACATGCTATCTGAATGAACTAGTTACTAATAACAGACACCAAACACATAGGATTAATTAGTAGGAGTAAGTGGCTCATATCCACACATCTGTAGCTAGTTTCATTTTTTCAAAATTTTTGCATTAAGTTTAGTTTAAATTTTGCATTAGGATTTGGGACTAGGATCAAAGTATCAAAGAAGGAAAGTAATCTCTGCCACCCTTGCACCGCTTGGTGATCCTGGGTACGCATATGAACACATTCTTTTGGTAGTTTTCCATCTCCCTATAGTGCAAAATTTAGTTTAAATAGGCAAAATTGTAAGTGGGCCATAATCCGCACATTGTTTAATTTTTGAAAGGAACAATCAAACAATATGTTATTAGGAAGGAGTGTAAAGGATCATCGCATATCCACATCCTATAACATTTTGATTGTACACTTCATTACACACATGAAGCTTCAGTAAGTAAGGACGTTGTTCCTCTTATTACCATCGCTTCACCAAGGCACACCATAAGCAAAGTAAGACTCCTTAACAATAACCATTAATTGAACTCATTAAAATCTCCCCATAGGGGCCATAAAAGAATTAATAGTTCAGGTTAGGACCATTGGGGGTAGGAATCCAATAATACACCATGGTCATTTTACATTCTTGAAACATAGAAAGTTGACTATTTAGGGAGCTTAAAATCCATCTATCTTCCCACGGAATAGAATTCCTGAGCGCTACAGAGACCCGATTCAGAGGGAGTTAAGCTTAGGCTCAGTGCGTGCAGTACTATTTGGGGCTACCTGACCCATCTAGTGCTCGATACTGGTATATGAATACCAAGAAGCTCAAGACTCGAATGCTCATGTGGGATGATGGTACTTTAGTGGCCAAATCTAGGGCATCCTTCCCTATAGGTGACAGTACAGGCAGCACTAGATCCTCTTACCTTTACCTTGGTTGATTATTCGACTGCTGGAAGGCGTCACCAATTCTTTCAGGACGTTAGCCCTAGTACCCATCAGAAGATATCTTCGCAAGGCCCAGTTACATTTGAGAGTTTGAGGACGATTAGGTCTTCTAGGATTTTTGAGTATCATACGCAAAACAACCAAAACCATATTTTTTGATTGCTTGATCACATAGTATTAATTCAAATGAGAAACTTACCTTTTATTTTTTTCTTTGTTTTATGTATGTGATCGCATTTTTCTTTGATAATAATTTCTCTCCTCTTAGAAAAACTAAAAAATATTTCCAATATTAAACCAAGTCGACACCATAATGGACCCAATGGGACCTCGTCGATCTAGAAGTTTTTTGGACCTCCCCCCATTAGAGAGAGGAGTGTCAGGTATTTCGCCATTTAGGTGTCAAAGATGACACACAACCACCCTTATTGGTTCATCCTTTATCAGGGCATCTTTAGTTGGAAACCCCCAAGGGTCACCCAACGCCGCACCTATGGAAACCCCCTCGGGGTCACGACACACCACTCCTCCCACAACCCCCAGAGGGCAGAGGAGCACCACCCCTTTGGGGAGTCAAAAAAACACACAGTCGGGTACGTCATTGGGTAATATCCCCCCAAAACCCCCCATACACAACCAGATTCCTGTGTTTCCACAGTTCATAATGGCACTCAATACTCAATTACCTTTCTTCGCATCATTAATCTCCTAGATCTATCAAAGCTAACAAATGATCCCATTGCGCACAACCCTAATTTTCCCCCCATGCCCACGAAGCTCCCTTCAGACATTCCAAAATTCGAAGGGAAGCAAGCAAAAAACCCTGGAAATCATGTAATGACTTTCCACCTATGGTGTTCATCAAATAATATTATTGATGATACTATTCGACTAAGACTATTTCAATGCACCTTAACCGGACCAGCCACGAAATGGTATGTGGAGCAGCCTTCTTCTTCACATGGAACCTTTAGCGCCCTCACTACTGCATTCCTCACATATTTTTAGTTACCCATCCACCACAATTCAGGAATGGAGTTACTAACTCATTTTAGGCAAACACCAATTGTCCATATCTTGGACCATCTCCATGAATGGTGACGACGTTGAAGTTTTTGCAAAGCCAAATTCGATGATAGAGTTTTACTGGACCTATTTTTTAAAACTCTCACAGCAGAGATTTCAAAGGATGCGGCAACCCAAGGACCTACCTCCGAGGAGGATGCCATTAGTAAAGCCCAGCAACTTGAGCTTATATACACCTAGTCAGGATACATTTACAACATCTTGCCTAATGCCCCGCGCCTGCAAAATTACAAATAATTACCAGGCATGTCGAATACTGCAGACGGATTGATCTGCTCATTGATCCAAGGTCACCTAGGCAGTAGTATCTCGTACCCCAGTTACTCGTATGATCCTAACTAGAACATCACGCAACTAGGTTACCATCAAAATCATCCCGCACCTCTGCAAAATATGACCAATAGGGCACCATCATACCACCACCAGTGGGGAGGATCGTACCCTCCCTCGCAGGGGACCTAGTACGCAGCTAGGAACGTTGAAGGAAGAGCTCCACCCCAGGAACCATATAAAAACTAGGGACAGGGACCCCAACATTCTCCTTCCCTTTCACAAAACCCACTGCTGCAAAAAAATGCACTGGTGAACTTCGTGCAACCTTCTCAGGCTCAGCCATGCCAGTCTTATGACTAGGAGAATCATAGTAATCCTCCTAATGTTGTAAGAAAAAATTCGAAAAATAAACAAAAAGGATATTCTGGACATGGGGGAAATAACCAACAACACCCTCTGCGACATCAGGTTGGGGGAAACCCCAACTGGAATAAAAACCAGGAGCCAAACAACTCCCATGGGCAGAACAAGAGGGCTAATCTGCGGAAAAACCATTATTGTGCTATTTGTGGTGAGTATGCCCATTACACTCATCACTGTCCCGAACTCCCCGAGCTAAAGAAGCTTTAGGGTAACTATGGACAAGGGGGACCTACATAGCAAACCGTTGTAATGCAAGAGCCCTTCTCCCACCAAGGAGTGGTTAGTACCCAATAGAAATACCCCCCCCCCAAAAAAAATGATTCTGGGAACAAAAACCAGGAAATCTATATGACTGGCGAGGAAATGTTCTTTCAGATAAGGAATCGAAGCTATGATACCCCTCTAGACACCAACTCATCAGGGGCCATCACGAGTGCACCTACCGCACCATTGAATATATCAAAAATGCCTATTGAACCCCTGCCAAAGATGGCTAAGGGTCCAACAAGGCGAGTAGGATACCACTCCAAAGCGTCCCATAACTACAGCATCGTGGATGATCTAGCACAATATCCCGCTGCCATGTCAGATTTAGAGGTCCTGCAATCTTGCCCAAAGAAACATAAAGCCTTACTTTCCGCATTAGGCGCCATCGGCCCTACCGATTTGCACCTAATGGCTTTTGACTTAGATAAGGCCACCCCTAGGCTTCATTCATTGGTCGCCTTCCAAATACCAGTGTCAGTCTAGAACATCATTATACACCGATGTATCATTGACGAGGGTGCATCTACATGCATCATGTCCAAAAGCGTTTGGAAAAAATTGGGATCTTCCAAACTGAAGCCATTCAACATCACACTTAGAGCATACAACATGCGCCCTTCTACTCCCGTCGATCTCTATCATAATTTCCCAATTAGCTTGGATGGCAAGACAGTACTCATAGATATTAAGGTCTCATATGCTCAGCTTGAGCACAATATACTCCTTGGGCGGAGTTATATGTACGCCATGTTTGCCATAGCATCCTCCGGCTTCTGGATGATGATATTCCCCCACAAGGATCACATCATCACCGTTGACTAGTTGACATACCATGACAAACGACCCATGACGACCACCGATGTCATTCTACCCTATGTAGACACATCTACAAAATCACTCATGTGGTACCAAGAATATGGCCCCAACCAGTTCAAACCATCATCTATCCCTGGATCGTTCCTAGGAGATCACCCTGTCATACCAAAATCATTCTCTGATATCACAGGGGCCCTCATGTGCATGATGTCATCACCAAACGCCGAAACTATTCAGGAGACAAAGACTAGTAGTAATGAAATCGAGGTCACTGGCATGACTTTTCTACCATATGCCATCTCCCAAACTCCATTTTTATACCCTCCACCTAGTTTTGTGTCACAACAAGTCTTGGAAATGGTAAAATTGCCAAACATGTATTTTGTGATACATGTCTAGTATATGGTCCCACCAACCATGTTGGGAGCCCCTAGAATTACATCTACAGAAATAACTCCCATCCCTCCGCAGGAGGCGACACCGGTTAAAGCGACCAAGAAAACCCACAAAAAAGGGAAAAATATAGAAAACCCCAACATGCCAAGGGCACTGCAACCTTGTGCATTGTGCGATATTGTAGGCCATCCTACCAATATTTTCCCGAATTTGGATGATTTAAAACCTCTTCTAAGCTTCGAAAGAAATACCGCGGCCACAAGTTACCATAAAAAGCAACCAGCCACAAAAAATCAAGGAAAAGCATTGCGTACCAACCACACATGCGCTATCTGCAACAATTATGGGAATTACACTAATCATTGCCCAGAAATGCCACAATATAGGGATGCCTTACATGCCCTAGAACAATCATATCAAGAGGATCCCCCCATGCAGACAAATGGGGAAGAACCTCAGGTCATATTATACCTACAAGAGGAAAGGAAATCACCTGAGAGACTTTTGTTTGTCCCTCCTCCTCCTATCCAATGTTGTGCACTTTGTGATGAACGCGATCATTTCATCGTTGACTTCGCAGCCCTAGAGCTATTTGAGATATGGTATCTTGTTAACCCTATATACTATGTCGACCTAGGAGTAGCCTAGTATTTGTGTCGGATATGTTCTAGCGATCACCCATTACATCATTGCCATTATATCCCTTGATTTCATTCAGCATTAACCAGTTTACGCATGGCTATAATGCGCCTCTCCCTAGGAGACGAATCAGATAATGAATCCATGGAAAGTTCAACAACACAAGAGGATGTGACAAGCATATCCACTCTCTTCCTATCAATGGAAAAGTGGTCGGTTGGGGGAAACATAGTCACCCCCAATTTCCCTCCATGGAGAAGGCCCACCTGTGTGTTATGCAGTGCATGTAACCATTTGGTCGCCAAATTCCCAGACCTAGAATCTCTACACATATGGTATCCAATCACCTCACCAGCACAGAGGGAAGGGAATACCTAAGAAAGAAATTCTTGTCTAGTATGTCAAGGCAACCATCATGCTCAACATTGTACTTACATCCCTTGAGTGCGCCTGCTAATAGATATCATATGTTCATTGGAAACACGTCGCTGAGATATAATCAGTCCAGAGCCAAGAGAACCTAACGTAAGGCAGACTGCCTCCAGGCAGCCTACCCCTATTGATACCAGAGCATTGGGCGAGTCAAAACGATGCACCATCCTAGAAGGGCCCATGTTCAGCTAAGGACGACATGTGGGCTATGTGATAAAATTGACCACCAAATCAATCAATGTAAGGAACTAAAGAACCTTATAAACAACCTTCACAGGGCCACCCCCATCCTGCAGGTCAATCTCTCTAATCAAGAGAAGATCACACTTCTATTGCAGGATTTTCTCACAATTCCACGATACAATGAATTGTAAGTACCTCCCAAGGCTCAGAGCGACAAGAGCAGTGTTAAGTCTAGCACCCCCAAAGGAGTTGGACCTCCCAAAACCAAAAACTCAGAGATGGCAACAACGGAACCTTTCCCCTACGCCTGATCCTTTCCGAGCGTCCACTTGAGGGACAAAGAGTAGTGTCAAGTCTCACACCATCTACTCGGTAAGCACCGTGGTACCGTGCACCATTTTCACTAGTCATAACCACGAAATAGAGGCATGCCCCTCAATGGAAAAATTTAGGCGCCTCTGCACCAAGCACAATTTCCAAATCTAGGAAAGTGCATGTACTCTTGGTTAGCCTTGTGAGGAACCTAGAATTTCTCTCATGCAAGCCGCAACAATGGAAATTCTTCCCGCACCCAATGTCGATAACACAAAATATCACGTACGATTAATCTTGGCATGCATATGAACCATGAATTGTGTTGTCTGCTCATCATTCATAGGGGTCAAGACCGTTTCAACTACGGGAGTATCTATACCAATGATGATGCAAACCCAATTTGTCTGCACCCCATCGACCGCGTCTTGTTCCACCGCATCGACTATGGAATATTATTCATGTTTGTGGACCAGCTCCGTTAGGACCGGACCACCTCCCCACGGCCTTATGCAAACTCAATCCCCCTTAGGATCCTTGTTTCACTCAGACAAGGATATTATGGAGGCCATGACGGAACCAAATTATTGTGGGATGCAATGCATCAACGCTCATTTTTTCTTCCTAAAAAAACTTTCGGCCCTAAAAATCCAGGAAACCAAGAGATATACGTGATCGAATCAAAATATTTCCTTCCATCTGGGAAAGTTTATTGATTCAAAAATCCCATTCCGATGCCCGACGCATTCAAAGAAGGGAAAATGTCTAACATTTCTCCAACCATCAAAGTAAATATCTCTCAAAATCCTGGGAAAGTCGAAGAAATCTCGCTGGGGGCAGCATGTTCCCCAGACTACGTAACCTCTTACACACACTTGTTACAAGAGTATAGAGACATCTTCGCATGGGATTATTCAAAAATGCTAGGGCTTAGTCCCACTATAGGAGAGCACCACATTGACACCTGGCCCGATGTACCACCGGTACGCCAGAAATAATGTCAACTGCACCCATCCAAGGCAGAAGCAATTAAACAAGAAATCGATAAGCTTCAAAAATCCTGGTTTATCTACCCCATCACTTACACATCATGAGTTTCCAACCCTGTTCCCGTCATGAAAAAACAGGGCACCATTTGTGTATGTACCGCTTTTCGATATTTGAACAAATCTTGTCCAAAGGACAACTACCCTACCACATTCATCGTCCAAGTAATTGACGCTTGCGTGGGACACGAGACCCTCTCCTTCATGGGTGGTTTCTCTTGGTATAACTGAATCCAAATTCGGCATAACGACCGGTACAAGACTGCATTCACCACCCTGTGGGGCACGTTCGCATACCAGGTTATGCCATTCAGTCTTAAAAATGTTGGAGCCACTTTATAGAAAGCCATGAACTATATCTTTCATGACCTGGCCCAACTTATCCTCACCTACTTAGACGACCTCATCATTCAATCCAAGAAGAAATATGATAATGTTGAAGATCTGCGGCTGGTATTCCAAATATGCCGACAATACAACTTGCGCTTGAATCCTCTCAAGTACGTCTTCTATGTCATTGTAGGTCGACTTCTAGGTTTTATTGTGTCCCAAAAATGAATTAGAGTGGACCCCCTTAAGGTCCAAGCCATCAAAGAGGTACCACCACCTCGAACCCTCAAGCAACTCCAAATCTTGTAGGGAAAAGCCAATTTTCTAAGACGCTTCGTTCCAGATTACACCACTTGCACTCAGGAATTCCTACGCCTCCTCCATAAGGATATCCCATTCAAATGGGAGGATCAAGCCCAAAAATCATTTGAAGCGCTGAAATATGCATTATATTCGGCACCATTGATCAGTCCACCAAACTACGACAAAGATTACACCCTCTGTCTGTCAGTATCTGAAACCGCTTTGGCCGGGGTGTTAATACAAGAGGGTCCCGATGGTAAAGAACACGTAATTTATTACGTTTGTAAAAACTTATCAGGCCCCGCATTAAGGTATGAGTCCAAAGAGAAAACATCCCTAGCATTAATACACGCATTCCAAAAACTTCGACACTACATTATCTTAGGGACTACAACAGTCATCATAGATATCAACCCCATGAGATACATGTTGACCCATCGTTTGATGAACCATAAATACGCTGGCTGGATAGTTATACTATAAGAGTTTGACTTAAAGTTTAGCTCCCCCAAAAGAAATAAGGCTTTAATTTTAGCTGAGTTCATTACTTACTTCCCAAGTCAAACCAAACGATCACCAGCCAACGACTCACTACCATACCAACATCTCTTCCTAGTGACAACCGACGACCCTTGGTACAGAGATATTCTCTTATTCCTACGAACCCAAAAGTTCAAACAAAAGATCACATGTGACGACCGCAGGCACATACGCCACCAGGCCCCCATATAACTCCTCATGGGAGATGCCCTTTATCGGCGTGGCATCGACATAATTTTACGTCGATGTCTCACTCACGACCAAGTTGAGCAAGCCCTTAATGACTATCATAGTGGAGCTTGCGGTAGACACCTCTCCAGAATGGCTACCACCCAAAAAAATTTGTGGGCAAGATATTTTTGGCCCACCTTATTTTGCAACTACATCTCAGCAGTCAAAAGGTGCGAGCGATGTCAACGCTTAGCTCACAAGGCAAGAGCACATCCTGCTCCCCTGCACCCGGTCATTGTAGTTGGTCCCTTCTACAAATGGGGGATCGAATTCATGACTTGAAACCCTCGTATGGAAACCACAAATACATTATTGTCGTTGTCGATTATTTAACCAAATGGGAAGAGGCCATGCCCACATACGACAACATGGAATAAACCACTGCGCTATTTCTGTTCAACCACATCATTTCCCGGTTTGGTGTACCAAAATAGTTAGTCTCCGACCAAGGAAAACATTTCAAAAATGAAATTTTCCAGGAACTATCTCATAACCTAGGATTCACACGAATTCGCTTCACCATACTACCCCTAGTCCAATGGACATGTAGAAACTGTCAACAAAGTGCTCAAAACAATGTTATAGCATATGGTGAATAACCATAAGACAAACTAGCATAACATGGTTTTCTCCTCCCTGTGGGCATACCACACGACAATGAAAAACTCAACAGGGTTCACACCCTTCCAACTGTTATACGGGGTCAAAGTTTTGATTCCCATAGAATGTGAAATCCCCAACTTACACGCCGTCATCGAACTCCTCGATGATACCCAGACTGTAGAGCAACTCTTGGTGTAACTAGAACTCGTCGACGAAAATCGACAACAATTGCTCCAACACAATGAGGCCCATAAAAAACGGGTAAAAGTATCGTTCGATCGCAACACCACCCCTTTCTCATTTAATGAGGGAGAGTTATTCCTCCGCTATGATGTTGCGAAAGAATACCTAGGGCCCGAGAAGTTAGAAACCCTGTGGAAAGGTCCCTATGTCGTAAAACATTGTCTCCTCAAGGGGGCATATATCTTGTCAGAGCCCGACGGAACATACCTAAGCATCCCTGTCAATGGGCTCTACCTCAATAAATTTTACCCATAAGGGTCACGAGCCGTCAATCCTAGAGATAACATGCATGTAGAAAACTTTGTTTTTTTTATCACAAACATCACATACTTATTCTAAAAAGTGCTCTGATGTCACAAATGGATCATCCCCCCAACTATTATTCTAGATTCGTTGATGGAGCATAGCGATGGTCTCAAAATATAGCATCAACCGCTTAGGTCATCTACTATCCTAATCGATCGCCATTCTTCACCAATGGAGTATGCATCAGATCAGTTACCAATAATAAGGCAGAATATGACACCGTCATCAGGGTCATGAGCGATGCCTTCAACCAAGGCATCTGCCACCTGCATATTTACCTTGATTCCCAGCTAGTGGTTTCGCAGTTAAACCAAGAATTTGAAGTACGCGATTCTCAATTGTTTAGAAAATATTTGCATGCAAAAAGATTAGGCCATCAATTTGATCATATTACATTCACACATGTACCAAGAAATCAAAACTAGAAAGCGGATCGCATAGCTAATCACATCCTAAACTGGAATGCATCTTGTATAAACCATCATACATAAAACTAAAACATGTATATATATATATATATATATATATATATATATATATATATATATATATATATATATATATATATATATATATATATATATATATATATATCCATCAAAGATACATGACATCCATCAAATCATATAACCATATACACATCATCAAAAGCCGCAAAAAATACATATCTCGCATATATACCAAAAATTATGTGTGATTCAAAATACACAAGTCATGTCTCTGACCCGCAGGTTAGCAAAAAAATATATATACATGTCATCAAAAATAAGGGAAACGTCCTCATAATGGGTGCTTTCCCTGAATACCAAATGTCTCTAGGGCTGAGCCCCATCAAGTGGGCCATCTGGACCCACAGCTGCACCTGGTGCCAGAATTGGGGCAGCAGCCAAAACAGAAAGCACCACACGGTGAATAGTCAAACTATAACCCCTTTCCCAAGCCATCAGTGCCTCGAGCCAGGTATTGTATAAAAAGAGAAAGAGCTAGGCCATCAATACACCTTGCCTCTCTAGATGGTATAAATGGGTAATAAATGAAACAAGAAAGGTACTAACACTTCCCCCTCTAAAGGGGAAACTCATACCAAAAGTAGCTAATGATCGTCGTCTCCTAGAATTGTATGGGAATTAGATTTGAAAAAATAACGACAGAAGTAAAATCACTAATAAAAAAAGAAATACCTTCAATGGCCCTACTCCAAGTGACAAAAATGGATGATGTTGAAATCCTCTTAAGGCATGAAAAGCTATGGAATAGCAGTGGCATCACTTTTATCAGTGCTAGGGGAGATTCAGGAGGCTTTTGCACTCTATGGGACCCTCATCAACTACAACTGCTAAACTCCCTCAAGTCGACACACTGGTTAGCTGCCTCCTTTATGAATCTCTCTTCCAATAGGGTATGTGCTATCATAAATGTCTCTATGCATGTCCATTTTAGATAAAAACAAGAACGTTGGAACTCTCTTATGGGCCTTATGGAAATTTAATTTAGATCATGTAACATCTTTGGAGGGGAATTTAACACAACCTTACACAATCGGGAGAGAAAAGTGGGCTCCCCTATTGGAGACCCTTTCAAGAGAAAATGGAATACTTCATAACTCACCTTTAATTAATGGATATCAAAATCTCATGCCTTCAATATACTTGGAACAATAAAATATTTGGTCTAGGACATATAACTACAAGGTTGAATTGTTTCTTAACTTTAGATTCCTTCCTTTCCCTCAACCTTAATCTTCGATTATTCATTCTCTTTTGGAATGGATCATACCACCGTCATATCAAACTGGAGCTATCTCCTCCTTTCAAGTATTTCCCAATCCCCTGTAGATACACGCCCCTTTGGATCCAGTCCTCGAACTTCCAATAATTGGTCGCCTCATCGTGGAATCCCTAGGTTGAGGGAAGTTTGATCTAGATCTGGGACAAAAAAATTAAAATACTTAAAGCGAGCATCAAATGTTGGCTAGTTGGTTTAAAGTTTGATAGACAAGCGTTTATACAAGAGATGGAGAATAAAGTTGCACAAATCCAATCTTAATATGATCCAGTTACAAATGAAATATTGCTCCAAGAAAAGGAAATCTTTGCAAAATATCACTCCCTATTAAAAGAGGAAGAATAGTATTGGAGGCTAAAGATCGAAGTGTCTGGCTCCAAGTGGTAAATAGAAACACTAAATTATTTCATAAGCAAGCCAAGAATCCATAGAGAAAAACAATATCTGAGAAATCATTGCGTTGGAGTCAAAATGGATTATTTCTAGAAAAATAATGCATAAGCTACAATGCATTTTAGTAGTATTTACGGCTAGAGGAACCCCGCATCAAAGAGGGAAGATTATTATATGCCAAAGTAGACCCCGAAACTAATATCTAAAGACATGAATAGCTATCTCACTGCACAACGCACGGAAGAGGAAATAAGCAAGGTGGGCTTCTCATTTAATATAGATAAATCCCCTAGGCCTGACAGATTTTAAGCTGATCACTTCCATCAACATTTATGGGATATTATTAAATGGGATCTTTTTATAATGGTCAGATACTCCCTGAAAAAAAGAAAAAAATCATAGGAGGTGGAAGTAATTCATATTTCTTGGCTTTAATTGCAAAGGAAACCAACCCCTACCCTTTTGCTAGGTTTAGTCATATCTCTCTCTGCAATGTTTCATATAAAATCATATCAAAGTCACTGGAAGAAAGCCTTAAGCGATTCCTCCCAAAAGTCATCTAAAATAAGCAAGGAGGATTGGTTCCCAATAGACATATCATTGACAATATCATTTTAGTTCAAGAGGCTATAGACTCTAGTCGGACTAGGCACAGACAAGGAATGATTATCAAGCTCAATATGACAAATTATTTTGATAGAGTGAGACACAACTTCCTCTTCAAAGTAATGATAAAAATTGAGTTTGACTCCAAGTTCATCCAATGGGTTAATATCTGCATAGCTTCTCCCTAAATATCTCCATTTGTGAAAGGTAGAGTATCTATTTTCTTGAGAGCCTCTTGGGGTCTTCGCCAAGGATGCCAATTACCCCCCTTCCTATACATTTTTATGGAAGATACTCTAATCCATCAGCTATGCGCAATATATTAAAAGTGCCAACTGTTATCAATCTGCAGACGAAAAAATATTCCTTGGCAAAGCCTCATTGGTCATAACCAAAATATTAAAACTTGTTTTGGGCAACTTCTTTTTGGCCTCTAAAGGCCTAGTGAATGTGGTAAAGTCTAAAAAAATTTCATGGAATATATCAACGAAAAACAAAAGAAAATTGGAGAAGTTTTTGGATTTAAATTTTGTAGATAGTTTGAAGGAATTCAAGTATTTGGGCATTCCTATTTGTCTCAGATCTCACTGTCCTTAGGCATGTAAGAGTATGCTTTCAAAAGTAAAAGTAAAAGTAGAATCTTGGGGATCTAGATGGCTAAATATGGCGAGACGTATTATCCTCATAAAGGCTATCTTACATGTTATTCCCTTACATCAAATTTTGGCCCACTTAGCTCCTCAATATATTTTTCATCATCTAGGCATCTACATCAGGAAATTCCTATGGGAAGGTGGAAAATTTTCCTCTAAAAAATTCCATTTGATTAAATGGGCTAATGTGTGAGCCCCAAAATTGCATGGAGGGATAGGTATTTGAGACCCAACTCTAATGAATAAGGCCATTATAGCCAAGTTGGCATGGAAAATCAAATCTCAAAGCAAAATAATACCAACAGATTAATGAAATAAAAATTGATCCAATTTAGTCTTTGCACCAAGGATCCTTAGTTTTGAAGTTTATTTCAGCCACAACCAATCTAATAAATGAAAACCTTAGATAAATGCCCTGGGAATGGAACTAAAATTCATCTTTGGATAGACTACATAATTAATTGTCTGCCTCTTCAATAATTACATGTCTTGCACCCTCTTAAAGCCTTTATGTTCAATCAAGGAGTGGTTACGCTTGCCCATATCTCTTTTTGGTACAAATCAAGTCACTAGATAGGTCAGAAATTGGATGAAATCCCCAATAATCTCATGCCCCTTATGGACATATTAAAATAAAATCTGATGGGATGTGCTCCCTAGATTCAGAAAGTTGAAGACCAACTGGGATATAAGTCTTATGTTTATACTTTCAAGGATGGGTATAAAGAACTATTATTCTCTTCGCAAGTCCCCCCAAATTCTTCTCTCTGGAAAAAAAATTGGCAACCCAATGTTATTCGAAAAGTGAAACCTCATTTTGGCTTCTATCCCATAAAAAATATTGACCTCTAAAATCTAAGGAAAAGAGGCATTCAAAGCCCTTCTCGCTACCCCTTTTGTGAAAAACAAGAAGAAACGGTTGCCCATATATTCCTCCCATGTCCTTACACGAAGTAGGTTTGGTCTGTAGCCTTGGGCCCTCTATTTTACCGTACCATGTGCCCCCTAACCTCCTTGCATTTATCCCATCCTGGCATAAACATTATTTTGGGTTTCTCTCTGAGAAACCTAACTTTAAAATGCTCTTGGTCTCTCTTCCCAAATATTTTTGCTGGAAAATTTGGTTGTCCTAGAATAATGCCATATTAAAAAATATCAACATTATTCTAAGGTAAACAACCTTGAAGGCCTTTTCTTTTTGTATTGAATTCATCAAACCTTAATTAAGTACCTTAGATCCTCTCTTAGATAATTATGAGCAGCAATGGATTAATTATTTGGCTGATCCTTTGAAAATTCTCCCTGCCTCCACATTTAGCTCTAACTCATCAAAGAAGATCTGGAAGCCTTGCCTCTTGGATGGTGATCTGGAGGATTGGCAAAAGAAAAGGAATTATTGGATTCTCCATTTTGATAAAGCCTCCAAGAAAAACCTAGGAGTGGCAAGAGGGGTAGGGGTTATATTTAATCCCAAAGGAAAACTAGCTATTAAGTACTCTCGGGGGCTTAATCAAGCTAAAATGTATGACCTATTTCTTGGATTAATACTGGCCAAAGATATGGGAATATTTGAGATCGTAATCATGGGAGACTCTCTCCTCACTATTCAACACTTGCATAAAGGCTATCTCCTAAAGAGAACCACCTCAAACTCCTTCTTTAAAGAATTACGTGTGCACTTGAACACTTCCTCTTGAAGTCCTTTTTTTCATATACTTAAAGGTCAAAAAATGGAAGCAGATAGATAAAATAATATGGATATCCTTCTAAAAGTGGGTCAGGTGAAGATAAATGACTCCCCTGGATGGAGAAATATACCTTAGTTTCAATGAAAATGAAATCGTCTCCTATGCTAAGGCCACATCACTATAGTTTTGGTAGAAATATGAGCAAGAACATTATTCTTTATAATCCATCAGAAGGGCATATCAAAATATTCATCGTGGCTCCAAGAGGGAGCGTGACCCATGCATGGGAATTCTTCCCAATAAATCCACATTCTTTATAAGTTGAGAGCGGATGGCACAACCAACCCCGATCTAACCTTGCACTGTTTAGTGATGGAATCAAGAAGGCTAGCCATAATGAAAATTAATGGTGATATGATTGAAATTTTGTGTGGGTTATCTGAATTTTGATTCAAATCCATGACATGTGCCTCGATGTTATACCATAATTCCCAATTACATATACAATGGAATTATTGCTTGCTCCCAATGGCATCCTACACATGCTAATTTTGGACAAGCTACATTTTCTGAATTACTTTGTGGTAATTGGCTTTGTGACTTACTCACACATTTGTGGCAAAGGGATGATCCTACATAGTGTAAATTGGGGAAAATTAGATACCTCAACCATCTATGGGGTTTGTGAGGTCTCACAATTTTTTGAGGGACTTTCTTCTATTAGGTTTGAGTTTGCTCCAGTGGCTAGGATGTCCATGTTTGTGGGAATTTCATTTGGCAAGTCTGCCTTACTCAACTGGGGCCATTTAATTTTCAAGTATCTCTTGTTTCCCTGTGCGAATTTTTATGTTGCTTCTACCATTAGTCGCTCTTGGTTGCCTTTCTCCTTTATTTGGAATTTTCCCCTGCTCTTCGTCTACTTTGTATTGTATGCTCTTGGTCTTGTGAATTTATGAAGAATCTTTGATCCTCCTTGTAAGAAGAAATTGGTATCCCACGGAGACGCTCCTACGCTCTCTCTAAATTTTTCCTACTGGATATTAATGACCATCTGCTTCATAAATAAGCCTGTCCTTGACCCCTCGACCCCTACGAGCCCTATCATCTTTGCGCCCTGTTGCTTTCCACTATTACTCCATCTATGTTGATTATCCAGTTGTAAAGAACGCGAATAAACATATGTAGATAGGGAGTATTGGAAACACAGGTATTATAATATCAAAGAACTGAAATTTGCTTACAGACGGAATGGAAATAAAACTAGCTAGGGCGCTGGTAGCTATCTCCGAGAAGAGATGTGGCAGCTACAGGCCTCTGAACTGAGTTACAATGAGGCTCAAGGGCCTATCTATTATTTAGAAACAATGGAGAACTCTAAACATCCAAAAACCTAACCCTAGGAGATGAAGCACCAAAACTATGGGCCCCGTTTGGGTAAATTGGTGTTTCAACTTCCCAGGGACGTAACTTTGGCATACTATCTTTGTTTGACGCACATGATACATAATTAGAAAGATCTATCCGAGGACTACAACTTTCGCCACGAATATCCATTCCAGAACATAATGATATTTGCTGCAGGTGCGAGCCCAAAAAACGTCGTTTAGGGCCTCAAAACGGCTCCGGAAGTTCAGGACCCGAAAAACTGCTAAAAATAGTAAGTTGTGCCGAAACTGAAAAACTAAAAGAGGCAATGGTGGGGCCCCAAGTGGAATAGGCAGGTGGCCACTAATATCCACCTGGATCATTCCTCCCCCTTTAGGAAGCAATGGTCCCCATTGCGTTGAGTTCTTCCATGAGATGAGGAAACTTCTGCTGAACTTGGTCCTTGGTGAACCACTTGCCTTAGTGCAGGAGTTGGCCAGCTTTGACAACCCGATACAATTGGATGTTCTGTTGGCGAGTGCTCTTTATTTTCATGTCCCTGATACAATATGTGGTGGCATGTTCCATGCAGTCTGGGTTTAACTCTGTTGGTGTGAGTTGTTCTGCAATGTTTGAGGTGTCCAGTAGAGGTGGGAAGTAAGGACGAAGGTGATCCACATTGAAGACTGGGTGCAGACCAAGGAATGGTGGAATACTGAGCTCGAAGGCATTGTTCCCTACATCCTTGGTGATGGTTTATGGCCCATATCGGAGCGGGCGAAGCTTGCGGTGGGGTCCATTGAGGCGCTCCTTCTGCAAATGTAGCCATACTTTGTCGCCCACCTGGAAGTTGTGTGGCGCCTGGTGTTGATCATGGCGTTGCTTGTACTTGGAATTGGCTCTGTCCAATATATCATGAACCTGTTGGCAGATGTGTTGAATGTGCTCGATGAAGGCGCTCCTTCTGCAAATGTAGCCATACTTTTTCGCCCACCTGGAAGTTGTGTGGCGCCTGGTGTTGATCATGGCGTTGCTTGTACTTGGAATTGGCTTTGTCCAATATATCATGAACCTGTTGGCAGATGTGTTGAATGTGCTTGATGAAGCTACTTGCTTTGTCAACTTCAGATTGGACATGAGTTGAATCGGCCTGAGCAGCTGCAAATGGTATGGCTACGTCAATAGGACATAGTGGCTGGAATCACAAGCCCACCTGAAAGGGGCTATGGCTGATTGAACTGTGGAGAGCCCGATTATAAATATGTTGTACATATGGGAGGCTCTCGTCCCATGTGCGTGGATGCTTTGAATTTTACATGCGCAGAATGTATACAAGCATTCTGTTGACGACCTCTGTCTGGCCATCTGTTTGGGGATGGAAAGTTGTGGACTTGGTGAGCTTGGTATCCAACATTGACTAGAGGCTGAACCAAAATGTGTTGAGGAACCTGCTATCCCGATCTGATATGATAGACTGTGGGATCCCAAAGTGCACCCACACTCGTTCAAAGAAGATTTTAGCAATGGCTTCTGCTGTGATATTCTTCTTGCAGGCCGCCATGATGGCCATCTTCGAGAATCTGTCGACGACCACGAAAAAACAGTCATTTCCTTGCTTAGTAGAAGGCAGGCCCGACATGTAATCCATGGAGATGGATTCCCAAGGTCGACTAGGGGTAGGTAGCGGAGTATATAGGCCTTGCTTCTTTATGGTCGGTTTGGAAATGGCACAAGTAGTGCAGGATCTGATGTGCTTCCCGACATCCTTTCGAAGGTTCGGCCAATAGAAATACTTCTGCAGGATTGCTATTGTTTTCTCGACCCCGAAATGCCCAGCGACTCGACTGTAGTGTGCTTCCCATATCATCTTGGCACGCTCGCTTGAAAGAACACAAAGGTGTCCCAGGTGACATAAAAGTGCATCTTGGAGGTGAAAATTTGGAACTTGCGTACCCCCCAAGAGTGCCTTGTAAGTGTGGCCGAATTCTGGGTCACTCTCATAGAGAAGCGGCCAATCAGAAGTCTCATGCCCACAAGAGTTGAGCACGGTGGTGAGTGCCACGATCGGTGGTCGGCTGAGGAAGTCTACAACATTATTGGTGCTACCCTTCTCGTACTTGATGTTCAAATGAAAATGTTGCAGATATGTGGACCACTTCTGATGGCGATCATTCTGCAACTTCCCTTGTGTCTGTATGAACTGCAGGGGCCGGTGGTCTGTGTGGATGATTGTTTCCTTCCCCAAAATGTAATGCTTCCATTGTCGAACAGGCTTGCACAATGGAATGCATTTCTTTGTCATAGGTGGGATACTTGCGAACTGTCTCAGACAATGTCTCACTGTGATATGCCACTGGATGTCCCTGTTGAGTAAGAACTGCCCCAATAGCATAGTCAGAGGCATCTGTCTCGATCTCAAATGGCTGTTGCAATTCTGGTAATGTGAGCACTGGGGCAGAACAGAGGCGATTTTTCAATTTTGTGAACGCCTTCGGTTGAGGTTCCGACCAAAATAATTTTTCTCTCGCTCCTCCCTTGGTGACTTGACTCAAGGGCCAAGTGATATGAGAGAATCCCAACACGAATCTACGGTAGAAATTAGCAAGACCCAGAAAGCTGCGAAGCTCTGTTATAGTAGTCGGGGCTGACCAATCCCGAATGACTTGGATCTTGGCTGGATCCACATGCACCCCCCTTTCATCAATAATGTATCCCAGATATTGAACCTGGGTCATGCCAAAAGTGCACTTCTCCAAATTGGCACACAACTTGTGTTGCCGCAGTGTTTGGAGGACTTGTTGGATGTGGTGAAGGTGCTCTTCCCAAGTCTGGCTGAAGATCAGAATATCATCCAAGTACACCACTACAAATGAGTTGGTGAATGGCCGCAAGATGTCATCCATCATCCTCATGAAGGTGGCGGGAGCATTCGTCAGCCCGAAAGGCATGACCAGCCATTCGAAAAGGCCTTCCTTGGCTTTGAAGGCAGTCTTCCACACATCGGAGGGTTCAATTGGTACCTGGTGATACCCAGACTTCAGGTCGATCTTGCTGAAATATTTTGCACCTTTGAGTTGGTCGAGAAGGTCATCAATCCGTGGGATTGGGTACCTATTCCGGACAGTGATCTTGTTCAGCGCCCGATAGTCAATACAGAGTCTCCACGTCCCATCCTTCTTCTGTACCAACACGATCGGGCTCCCACGGGGCGATGAACTTGGTCTGATGTGACCTTTCTGCAACAGCTCCTGAATCTGCCTCTTGATTTCATCATTTTCCAGAACAGAGCGTTGATAGATCGGTCCATTGGGTAGCGGCGCACCTGGGGTCAGATCAATCGGGTGCTTGACCTGGCAGTGCAGAGGAGCCCCTGTGGGTGAGGTGAAGATTTCCCCGTACTCCTCCACGACCTTATCCATTTGTTGTTGTCGTGCAGAGGGGCCCTGTCTGGAGGTCGTGGCCATAGTCTTCTTCCTGCCCTGGGGGCGGATCATCAGGAAAACGAATTTCCTGGTTTGGGAAATGAGCTTACTACATTGTTTTGCAGTAACCAAAGAGATAGTCGTAGGAGGTGGTACCTCTGGTATCCTGTACAACTTATTTCCCAAAGTAATAATAACAGCACGAGGTCGAGACTCATACACGGCATGACGCTTCCACAAGTATGGTTGTCCTAATAATACATCAGAAACATCAATAGGAGCAACGTCACATAATACCTCATCCGTGAAGGGCTTGATGCTATAGGAAAGGCGGCATTGCTGGCTGACGCGGAGATCTCGTCCTTGGTGAAGCCACCCGATGGTGTATGGATGTGGGTGAGCTGTGGTCGGCAAGCCCAACCGCTTCACGACATCTGTTGAAATGAGGTTCTTTTGGCTCCCATTGTCGACAATGAACTGTACAGGGGAGCCCTTTACCCACATTTGGGAGTGGAAGAGACGTTCCTCCTCCTCTGGATCTTCCGGTTCCTCCTTCTGGACCTTTGTAGTGGCAACAGTGGCGTTGGGCTCCGCATCAATGATCTGTTTCCCTTTTTCATTCCCCTTTTCAGGTTCTGATTCGGAGTCGGAGCATGCATCTGACTCAGAAGCCCTCATCTCGGCCACTAGCGACTGCTTGGCCCGACACTCACTTGTGTTGTGAGTGGAGCTCTTATGGAACTCACACCACTTTCCCGTGTCCTTCTTTGGCTTTGCGGTGCTGTTCTTTTCTTGTGGCTTCGATGAGTTGTCTTTAGCCGCCATGCCTTGGCTCTTTCCTTTGTTCTGCGGTTTGGAAGCACCTTTCCCTTGCTTTTGATTCGCAGATCCAAAGTCTCGCTTCTTCTGCTTGAATTTCTGCTCAATCTTGGCAGCATACCGGTATGCCGTACCAAGCGAGGAGATGTCAAGGAACTCCATTTCCTTCTGAATGTATTTGTGTAGACAATTGCGATACTTTAGCACCAGATGTTTCTCTGAATCTTTGATACCCAACTTTGTGCGCAGGGTATGGAATAGATTCGTCAGCTCATGCACATCTTGATCCCTTTGTTGTCGCAGCGTGGTCCATTGTATGTACTTGTCCTCATAGCTCCCCACGGGATAGTACTGTTCCTTGACGGCATCTTGGAAAGAATTCCAAGTTGGTACGGCCGAGAACAGAGAGGGTTCTGTCTGGTCCTTGTTCTCACAGTAGGTTTCCCACCAGTCCTTAACATGGGGGGTAGCTTTGAGGAGTGCAAAAATAATCTTCTCCCGGTCTGAAAAGTCATGAACCGAGAAATATCCTTCTAACAGATTCAACCATCTATCTACGACATCTACATCTATTTGACCCTCAAATATGGGAATGTCAAAATTTACTTGTACCTTAAAAGGAGTCGCGCCTCCAGAGTGGCTGCTGGATGCAGATGCGCCGCCGGTGGGTAGCCGTTGAAGGATTTGAGCAAAGTTATCCATCGTCACGTTCCTTTGTCTTTCGAGGGCCTCCTCGAGCAATATTTTGATAGGATCTCCTGCTCCCTCATCTTTCTTTTCGTCCCCCATGGGCGTCCGTCGAGGTTTGCGAGGCTGATCTTGTAAAGGTTCCACCAGATCGAGGAAGGGCCCCTAACTCCTTATACCCTGAGCCTCGTTGGGGACATGCAAAGAAAGGATCGAGAAAGCGAAGGCAGCTGCGATACCAACGGGCAATTTATGCGGAACATAGCGAGAATAAACACATAACCATAAATACGAAGTGCGGCATAAATAACACTTCATTTCATTAATATGTGAAACTTGCTTACAGACAGAATGGAAATAAAACTAGCTAGGGCGCTGGTAGCTATCTTTGAGAAGAGATGTGGCGGCTACAGGCCTCTGAACTAAGTTACAATGAGGCTCGAGGGCCTATTTATTATTGAGAAACAATGGAGAACTTTAAACATCCAAAAACCTAACCTTAGGAGATGAAGCGCCAAAACTGTGGACCCCGTTTGGGTAAAGTGGTGTTTCAACTTCCCAGGGACGTAACTTTGGCATACTATATCCGTTTGACGCACATGATACATCATTAGAAATATCTATCTGAGGACTACAACTTTCGCCACGAATATCCATTTCACAACGAAATGATATCCGTTGGAGGCGCGATGCCCAAAAAACGTCGTTTAGGGCCTCAAAACGGCTCCGAAAGTTTAGGACCTGAAAAACTGCTAAAAATAGTAAGTTGTGCCGAAACTGAAAAATTGAAAGAGGCAATGGTGGGGCCCCAAGTGGAATAGCTTGCAGGTGGCCACCAATATCCACCTGGATCAGTTGACCTGGAAAGGAAATTTAGTTGTTGTTGGGGACAACAAGATGTGCAAAGTATGCTCACAAAAAATTAAAGTCCCACAATTGGAAAACATGGACATTAATTGAAAACTTCACCAAAAGATGAGATCCTCCATTTCTCTCACAGATGAGATTCAGTTCCTAAAAGACAAGATAACTTGTCAAGATGATGAAATTGATGCACTTCAACGATAGATTGAGGACCTGAAGCAGTAGATTGAAGCGAAGGAAAACTATAATATAACTAGCACTGCATCTAGCTGATCCATAGATAAACAATAGTTAGACCTCAACAGGGCTCCAAACGAATCTTTCTCTCCTCTTTACTGATGTTTTCTTATTGTAAATGTGTCCTTCTGCTCATTCAATTCTGCAAAGTCTATGTATGTCAGTCTATTGTAGCAATTTGTTTTCAATATAGTCTTTTTGTTACACTCATCAGTACATCCTTGGAGGACCTTCTGAACGAAGAAGTAATGTACTTGATTTCTCATGTAATTGCTGCGTCTGGGCACAGATTTTAATAAAATCGTACTTGTTAAAAAAAAACCTCTTTGTATCTACCAAGGGCTTGGAAAGATCAAATCTCTTAAGGTGCAAACCATTTTTAGAGCGAAAAGAGATTTGATCCTCTTGACACTTGGTAGATCTAGAGTTAAGATGGATCTAAGCTAATAGAATTTGTGTATGTGTGTGTGTATTTCTTCTTACATAATAATACCATTGGAAAAACTATGAATTATCAAAACCTGAGCCCAAAAACTCCAAGAAAAAATTGACTTATTTACCTCAATTTTATTATTATTATTATTTATTTTATTTTATTTTTATTTTTGTGTAATTCCCAAATCAAAATGTCTACACAGAGGAGTTGAAGAGCACTTCCCAATGCAATAATATTAAATTATAAATATATTAAATTTAATCATAATATATAATATTAAATTATGAATTAAGATTTTAAATGTTTTTTTAATCTAGTTGTATAGAAAAGTTTTTGGGTGGATTTTTCTGATATAATTTGTATAAAATTTTGTAGGAATTCATTGAAATCACAAGTTTGATGGGTAGACTCTGCAGAATGGAAGTGCCCTAAGGGTTTTTCACAGTGTTGAATCCATATATGCAGTAAAAAAACCACTTTAAATAACACAGATCAAGAATTCACCTCAAAATTTTCCACCAAATCCTAGTTAAAAAATCCATCAAAAACTCCAAAAAATCGCATTAAAAACAACTCTTTTTTTAATTATTATTTCAATTTAAAAACAAAACAAAAAAATCTTCTCCTTTATTAAACTTAACAAGTAAGTAAGGTATATATATTAAATTGATAATACGAGATATATACATTGGACTAAATATAATATTATATACATCACGCGGGAGATTTAAAAATCATAAAGTGGCATTAGATTATAACAGAGCCGTGCTTTTTGTCTTATTGAAATCGACATAACAACGTCGCCGAAAGTTTGATGAATTTTTCTGGCATTTGGATGTGTACACTTTGAATTTTGTGCAAAAGCACATTATTCTTGATTGCCGGGATCGCTAATTTGAAGAAAGTCAGTACACACTACTATGGCTGCCATCTTGCTGCATGATTGTAAACTGTACAGAATATGGAGTTTCATATATTTTACATAAAAGGGTTTTCTTTCTTGTGAAGTTTTAAACGTAGATATCCACACAGTTCAATGGATTAAGGGTTTTTCTATGTTGTTTTTATGATCATAAGTAGTTTATATGTTTAAACTCATTAATATGGTTCATTCTCCGGACAAAAGAATATATTTTAAATTTTCATTCGCTTTTAAATTAATCCAAATCCTCTAAAATCTATCTTTTAATAGTTTCACCAAACCTTTTTGCTATATTCAAATTCAATTGGTTCAATATTAAACAAAATCAGAGTTTTACTAAAACTTTTTATACAACCGAACTTGAATCTTTCTTTAGTATTTGAGTTCCATCGTAAAGGATTAAGGATTAAAAAAGCTTCATAATCTTTGAAAATAGATAGAATATCTGTTTAAAAAAATCGAACATTTCTAAGTTTCATATTTTAGGTTTAACTTTTCATTATAGTATAAATCAGTTATATTTATATTTAAAATAAAATTATCAACTTTTAAATTAACTAAATTTTTTTTATATTTTCCTTGATAGGTGTTAGCTATTGTCATACTGGGAAGTAATATGAGGTTTTATTGGGAAAGCAATACCATACCACGTGGGTTCATATTAGAGGATATATATTGAGAAAAAAATAGCATAATATAATGGGGATATATAGGGGGTAAATGGTTTTTATATCGGAAAATATAAAAAATGGAACTCAAAGTTAATGGAAAAATATAAAAGGATATAAATAATGTTAATGAGAAAATGGATAACTACAATATCTAGTGAAAGTAGGGGTTTTAAAATTGGGAAGGTGTATTGAGTCCATATTGGTAGGGGGTTAAATAATGTGAATTTTAGAGGGATTTTCCAATATGTAGTGAAATTAAGGGTATTGTTTAATATGTCGCCATGAATGCAAATGATATGTTAGAGGTTCACTGAGTGAAGCCCCCGTGGCCACCACATCTACGAATGCGATAGGGAATGCGGAAGGTTAAACCTAAGTGTTCATCCTACAGCAACATGTAAGACATGCATGATAGAAATGGCATGTTATAGTTTGGTGGCACTCCCTACTCAATATGCGAAAGTGGTGGGAGACGACAAATATTATTTCAAGTTTTTGTTATGTGCATTGACTCTAGATCTTGCTTCATCCTCAGTAGGTTTTCCTTAATTGCTCTGACAAGATCAACCATGGGAGAGTGGAGAGGAGGAAGGATGTCTACAACTCATTAATGGCTCCTCACAATGCAGAGAGAATGTTTTTCTTAAGGCATATGTTTCTTTATACACTTGTCCTACCTTGGTCCTTCCTTGACAGTGTAATGGTCCTCTAATGCCATGTCATTTCTCTTCTTCGTGTGATTATAAATGGCATGGGTTATGCAAGGGGTGGCGATTATACATGATGTTCTGCAGTAAGGTCTGCAACATTGTCAGGTAAATGTTTTCCATTTGTTCTGTCATGCTTGGCACAACCTCCTCTGTGCGTTGAAATTCATTCTTCCATACTCAATGGAGGTAAGGTCTTGAGGATAGAGAGTCCCTCTATTCACAAAGGTTTCCAAGTCAGTGTTTTCTATTTTATTCTTGCACGATGCAACCTCAGGGCCAATTTTCGAACTGGTGGTGGTGCTTCCCTCATCGAGGCTTCAGGGCCTTGATTTCCTAGTTGTCTCTTTCAACTGCCCAGTTTTGGTGTGCGGGATCTGGTTCTGGGTAATTTTTCCATTACTTTTAATGGTGTTTCTTTCTTTGGTTCTTCAAAGTTACAAGGGAAATTATTATGCTTTCTGGGGTGTCATTTGGGTGGGATTCATCTTTTTTTCATCTTTACACATGATTTCCCTTCGCCTTGGTATAAAATAGGTGGCAAAGTAATTGGCCTCGACATAATTGTTGTTTCTAGCTTCCCCTCCTTGTCACGAACATCGGTCCCTCATATCACTATCGCTTCTCACTTTCATCTCATGTTTAAAGCACCTGTTGATTGCGAAGCGTCACAATAGTTATAAGTGTGTTTGTTTCTCCATGTGGTGTCATTTTTAACTCCCTTATACTTTCTGGTTAAAGGAGTCTTCGAAGGGGGGGGGGGGGGGGGGTGTGGGGGAAGTTATCTAGTTCGATGCATTGGGGTTTTGTTGTTGATATAGTCCCGCATCGAATTATTTGACATCTTCTTTATGTCAATTCGGTTTCACGTTTGCTTAAAATTCGTCAAGGTAACATTGGGGTCAATTTACATTGTCTTCTTGGTGCACTTCTCCAAGCGACTATGCCACCTCGACAAATAATGACAAGTTGTATGGGAGGATCCAGCGGTAGGTGTATCTCTCACTCCAGGCATTTTTTCGGGTGGAACTCCGTCACAACTTTGTTTGACGCAATCCCCCTGGAAGTTAGAAAGGGGTTTTGCCAACTTGAATCTCGGGAATTGGGAGACAAAGCTTACTTTTCATATTTTGAAGTGGGGAATCCAGAATTCAAATGGATTCCAGACCCTGGAAAATTTCGCAAGAGGAAATTTCATTTTCTACATTCTGTTGCAGGCTACCAGCAGTTGGACTCCCTACTCTATTTAGTCATCCGGGACAAACAAGTGGACCACTACATGATATTTTTCGGTCAAGAGGATTTGAAATGCCTTCTCAAAAGAATTTACTATTGTTTAGATGATATTCTAATATGTCTACAAAGGATGGAGAAGTATGTTGTGTCAGATTGATATTCTAACTCAGGGAACACCTTTCACACTCCAACGGTGATCAATGCTCCACTGGTCAACATTGCACCACCTCTTACACCACCTCTTACCATTTTTCCTTCAGCAAATGGGGGTCATTTGTCCTCGATAGTTATCTCTGACTAGATGTATCAGTTCTGTAGCAGCTACTATTTTTGGCCGTCTTTAGCCATTGTTGTGCACTTTTGGTTTCGTGGCTCACAAGAATCCTCATGGTGAATGCACGTTGGTTTCTACTTTCCTCCACGATATCTCCTCGATTATTTTGTGCTCTCTATGCGGGTTTCTTTTGGTCTCCTTTTGTACTCAGTGGTTCGCTCCTAGCTTTGCATATATTTTATGGAATTAACTGAGTAATATTTATTTTGAAAATGTTAAAGGAGAGTATAGATAAGTTATGTGAGCAGAAATGTGCTCAAGTAAGATACATATGACTCACGTTAAGAACTTGAGCACTTTCAAATAATGCTAGTCATATCCATATACTCTCCATAAACATTTTCTGATTAATAAAATATTTTGTACCAATTTACAAAAAAATATAACACTCAAATCTTTTTACATTTATTCATTTCAAAGTTTTATTTATTTGTTTTATTTTATTCAAATTCAAATTATTCAATATCAATCAAAAGTAGAATTCATTGAAACTTTTTATATACCCAAACTTAAATCAATAAAATTTGAACTTCATCATAAAAAATAAACTTTAAGAATATCCAAGATTAATAAAACTTCATAATATCTGAAAGCAAATAGAGTGTCCACTTAAAAAGATAGACATCTCTAAATTTCACACATTACATGTTTTAGGTTTAACCTTTCATTGTAATATAAATTAGCTATATTCCTCGGATGTAGGTGTTTAAGTTGTTAGATCTTGATGGCTACCTCGCCTCACTGTGTGAGAGCATCTGGCCTCACCATGGGGACACACCTGCCTCCCATGTGAGGGCTTTAAACACGCCTCGCTGGGAAGGACGCCAACACCTGCAACATTCAATCATGCATCTTGTACCTTGGCTCTTGCAATTTGCACTCTGGCCATATATGGCCAATGACTCCAATTATCATTCGCATTCGCTCTAGTTCTCATTCCAGTTTTCATTCCCATTTTTTCGCGCCTCTGTCCTCTACTCTGCAAGCCTCCGTCTCGTTTCCGCTTAGTGCATTGCTCCTCAGCCACCCAATGAGCTCTCCTTCCCTGCTCTACAAGCCCATCAATCCGTCGACACAATGTTGCGTCGACACTGTATGCGATGCCGTTGTGGAGGAGGCAAAGGCTCTCCCTCTCGCCCTCCAGCTCCGGCTATGGCAGAGCACTCCTTGGCCTTCTCTGTGGCTGTGGAAGATCCATAGGTCTTTGACCCCTAATTTCTCTCCGTTCATCTATCAATTCGCCTCCCGGAGGCGTAGCTTAGCCACTCCGGCTCCGGCAGCAGGGAATGCCCTTGCAAGTTGACTCTTTCACGCTCCTCCTCCCCTCAGCTAAGGAAAACAGTCGGTCTTCCTTTCAAAAGCGTGGAGGATGCTTCGGACAGTGGAGGGAGTAGCTCTGTAGAAGGCGCCCAACAAAAAGTCACAGAGGCGGACAAAGGTGCATGCTCAACTTCAACTCCATAGCTGGCTCCCTAGCTCTCCAAGAAGGATGGCGCCTTGTCCGACTACGAATGCTTCATAGTTGAAGAAACTCCTCAAATGAAGCATCATGACATACAAGACTAGTAGCTACAGAGCCATGGCTCTCCTCTTTCTCAATTTTTACATGTTTCTCTATTGTTTTTTTGTCTATCTTTCTATTTTCCAGCAAACTCAGTCATTCAGGTCTATGTTAACAATTGGTTTCCCCAAGAAGGACGACTCTCTTTTTGAAATGCTGAACTCACTAAGGGCTGATTTCCCCCTGAAAGGCAGCCCACATTTTGAATTTTTAAGTGTCTTCATCCAACGAGCATTAGCTAATTCTGCAATCCCTATTTTGAAACTCGAATGCATTTTTTGTACAATATAATAGAATTTAGCAGTTATATATATATATATATATATATATATATAAATTAGTTATATTAATATTTTTAAAAAATTTCTCACAATTAACTTCAAATCCTTTTAACTTTATCTGTTTTAAATTTTTATAAAAACTTTTTTTTATATATATTTAAATCTAAGTAATTCAATATCAATTAAAATTAAAATTTCACTTAAACCAATCAAAAAATTTCAGTTAAACCAATCAAACATATTTTTATTATTTGAGTTTTATGAAAATTTTAAGTTTTATGAAAAAATCAATTTTTAAAAGCCATTTCAAAATTTCCAGATAAACTTCCTAATTCATATCTATCCAAGTAAAAATTGAAAACCTTAACTTGACAGAATTTTAATAACAATACAATGAAAACTTTAACTTTGACAGAATTTTAATAACTATACAATGTCTGTCTCTTTTTCATCAACTTCCTTATTCATATCCATCCACATTAAAATTGGAAACTTTAACTTCACAGAATTTTAACAGCTATATAAAGTTTCTTGCTTTAAACCACTCCCTAAAACATCATACCTCTCCATATCCTGATGCTTGATGCTGTCTCTACTCATTTCCTTTTTACTTTTCTTTATGCGAGGAATTCTGTGCTCTGCCTTTTTTTTCATTGTCCAGTACCAAGCCAGATAGCACATGGAGGAGCCCACCTATGTGTGCAGCATCAATTGATCCAAAGTAAAAGTTATTATCAAAAGGTCCCATCAGGCCTACCATGGATCCTATTTAGACCAAAATGTCTACCCTCAAACAGTACAATGCCTGACAGGAATAGTTCTTCCATATTTGAATTTGATGGTTTCAGTTTCATGATCTAAGAACAACAGGGAGAAAGAAGCCTTCACCAGGGCTCATATCACAGTATATTTGCAACAGCTTGGCCTACAAAAATGGCTAAAGAAATGGTGAAACAATATGGGTTTTTGCTCATTATGTTGTTATGCATTTACAATAGAATTCCAGTAGGGAACGCAGCAGGGATGTGCAGAGCAATGTGTGGGAGCATCCAAATTCAGTACCCATTTGCCATTGATGATGGATGTGGGGCTCCTCAGTATCGTGGCATGTTCACCTGTAATGGGGATTTGGAATTCCTCACCCTTTCTGGAAGTTACAAAGTCCAGAGCATCGATTATGACAAACAGAAGGTGAATGTATTTTCCCCCAATATGTCCACCTGCAATACCCTGCAACCCCGCCAGGATTTCAAGATGAGTGAGGTGCAATCTGTCCTCATTCCTCCATCTCCAGACACTTATTTTGTTCTCTTGAACTGTTCCTCTGATTCTCCTGTGCTGCACAGATACTCTTCCCTCTGTGGGAATTTCTCTGGAAACACCTGTGACGAGCTCTATTCCTGCCCTGCTTTCAAGGTGCTTATGGGGGTTCCCATCGCTGCAACGCCCCCGCCCTGCTGTAGCACCGATTACAAAACCCTTCAGTTTCTTAGCCTGGATGTGATAGGCTGTTCTCATTATACTACCATTTACAATGCTGATAATCTCAACGGTAAAAATCCCCTGGACTGGCCTTACGGTATCAGGCTTTCTTACTCGCTTCCGGATGATGACTGCGACCAATGCCAGAGCACGGGCGGTACCTGCGGCTTCAATACAGAGACTGAAAGATTGCTGTGCCTGTGCAGTACCATGAATACTACAAGGGACTGCGGTATGTTCAGATTCTGCCTTCTCTCCATGGCTATTTCTGATTTTTTTCAAACTATTTACTACCTTCTTTCGATGTTAATCTCTGAACACCTATTACCTTTATTGGGTTCTCTGGCCAAAGCACTTCTACTCTTTTGGCTATTTGCTATTGAGAGGTTACACTTCTACTAAAATTTTAAAAAAAATTCTGAAATCCAATCTCACTTCTCACCACTCCATAAATTCAATTAAGTTATAATTTTAAATTTAAAACCAAATCTCATACTGTGTGTATTATTACTATTTGATTTGAAGGTAAGTTGTAAGGTTTATTATTTGCAATGGTATTAGTCATCGAGACAAGAAGTTAAAATTTTAATTAAAAAAACAGAACTAATAATACCTTGATTTTAGTATTGCCCTCACTTAATTATCATCAATTTTTTAAATCATAATTTTATGTTAAAATTCATAATAATTGATCATTTTTCATAGTATGCATCAAGTTCCTTAAAAGTTCAGGTTTGGATGATTTAGAAAATGACCCATTTGACAATTTGAAACGTCAAATTAGAAAAAATGATATTGTGAAAATTTTTGAGAGAAATTTACAATCAAACATTTTATCTGAAGTAAATCTTAAATCTCTTATATTGATGTTTTCAATTTTAATAATTTTTTCATTATAATTATATATTATAACAACATTATATTGGTATAAAAAACTGTATCTTTTTATTATAATGTATTTTTTTTTTTTAAAGAGAATTAAATATAAATTTCACATAAAAATATTTGATGTTTTTGTCAAATTTTCATGAAAAACATAGAATTTAATTAAAATTACAATTTTTTAATATCATTTGTTTTTTTTTTAAATACTAAATTGAATTCAAATATATAATTTTTGTCTTAATCTTTGGGCAACTATGCTAATCATTATCTATAATGGTCAATTGAAGTCAACCATGGTTTGTCTTGACCAACAATAGTGAATCTTTTTCAACCATGATCAATTTTGTTAACCATGTTCAATCTTGTCAACCCACTTCAATAATTAATGCAACCATTTATGTAACATTAATGTAACTTCAACTATTGTCTATTGACAATAGTCAACCATGATGAATATTAATGTAACAATGGTCAACATTGATGTAACATTGTTAGATCTATGTAACAATAACACATTGTTACATTAATGGTTAACCATGGTCAACCTCTTAGTGTTGGTCAACCTCCTCAAATATGATGAAACTAATCATCATCAAACCCATCATCCTCAAACATGATCAAACTCATCAACCCTCTTCAACCATGGTCAAACTCATCAACCCTCTTCAACTATGGTCAACCATGGTCACAAAATGAATAATACATTGTTACATTAATGGTTAACCGTGGCCAACCTCAGTCAACCCTCTTCAACATCGCTCAACCTCATCAAACATGATCAAAATCATGAACCCTCTTCTACCATCATCAACCTCATCAACCCTCTTCAACTATGATCAACTATGATCATAAAATCCACGCCAAAAACATAAGATGTCTACTAACACAACCACATTTACACATTAATAAATCTAATTGTGCTCATATGATACACAACTTTCTTAACGTATATAATAAAAAATATATTTAACAATAATTAATATACTTCCATCCCAAAACCCAAATTTTGTAAACTAACTGGACTGATTAGATTTTGTGACATTTCCTCTTGAAATTTTAGATGATAAGTGATATTGATCTGTATACTTCTTCCACCTTTCTCCCTACATTTCATGTTTAGTTTCTGGAACGTTTCTTCCGCCTTCTTCCCTACACTTCTGCTTCCATCTATATTTTCCAAATTGCAAACAATTTTGTAATTTTTATCCTAAGAGCCTTCATCCATTTATCTTCATCGATCTTTTTTACTCGTGACCTGAAGAACCACGATTTAGTGTTGATAATTAATTGCCCCTCCCTTTTCTGGTAGAAAAAAGCACGGTTGAGTTCTTGTTCATGTAACTTCTTTTCTATTAAAAGTAATTTGTGTTTAAACGAGAGCGATATAGCTTTTCTATGGAGGTCTAGTATATGATAAAGTCACTTATCAGTTGTTAAGTTTGTCACTGAGTAAGGGAGTTGTCTACTGACACAACAGAATAGCTTGGATGACAGTTTTTTGTCGAAATCTGGTAAAAAAAAATTCAAAAGATTAGATAGTTGGAGTGTTTGAATTGCATTTTTTATAGTGGAAATAGATTCAGCACTATCAAAAACTTTTTGGGCACCCAAAATACTGAAATTTAACAACTGTAAACAAGATTCTGATAAATCTTTGCCGGAATTTTTGGGTTATTCTGTGGGTTTTTTAGACTACGGCCGAAGAAGTACCAGTGACCAATGTTTCTTGTTTGAAAGTGAGTAGAGCTCCACTCTCAGTTAGCAAAGTTGTTATAAAACAAGTTTTGATTTACTCAATCTTTAAAAGTGTAACTTATTATATTTTTATGGAAGTATATTGTAATTAGTTTAGGCAAAATGCTTTTGTAATTTAAAAAAAAAGTTTATTAAGTTTGGCTAAAATTAAATATTAATTTTTTATGTGGTTTAAAATTAATTGGTTAGAATTAAAAATTATTAAGAAAAATTTCTAATCCACAAATTAATTATACAAAAAAATATTAAATATTGATTTTTTTATAATTAATATTTTCTTTCATTCATTATCATACTTATTTTTAACAATAAATATTTATTAACCTATAATGTTTCCTTGCTTGCTTTCTATTAACCTATAATGTTTCCTTGCTTGCTTTCTATTAATTGTTGTTTTCTTTTTAATAATAATGTTTTTCACATTTTTCCACTAATATATTTTATTTATCATAACATTTTTTTTTATAATTTAATTATTTAATTGTTTCTAACTTTTTTCAGAAAATTATGTTATAATGTACCAATAAATTGTTAACAATTTGATTCCCCTCCACCAAAATTGTAGTGCTTAAATCATGCACCATTCACAGCATAAAAGTTCTCTATTTTTGCTTAAAAAACAGGTACACATCTATTTTATTATTATTTAAAATTTGTTTATAATAAATTAATATTTTTAATATTTTAATTAATTTTAAATTAACTTATACAGCAAAAAAACCTATCAAATAAAAAATAAAGTCTAATAATTTTTTTATAAAATAGTTTACTTTTAGATGGCTCCCTCTCTAGAAATCACTATACAATTAATTTGATATTATTTTAGTGGAGACACCTCACAATTAATTTCCATACACGAAATTTGAAAATTTTCATTTCAAACTTGATAAATATTAAACATTTTAGAAAAAAATGTATACCTCTCAATAACATAATGAACTTAAACTTTTAATCTAAGCGCAGTTGGTGATGGGGTACACTGTTAAGACACTCAGTGTACAAAGTCACCCATTTGAAACCCATGACTTTAAGATTAGTCTTTAAAAAAAAAAACAACAACAACAACAACTTAAACATCGTACAAACCACAGATGTCAGATCTATGGATTCCCTTAATTTAAAAAAAATAAAAAAATGAAATGTGAATTTGTATTTTCCAATAAAGTCGGCAACATTGGTTAAGCCCTACATGGCTATTAATTCTCATTATTGGATGCAGGAAACTTTTCACGTGCAAACTCTTTGAACACATCATTGAACACAGCAGCAGTTAACTTGTTATCAGCACTAGTATTTCTATTTACAGGTATATGGATTGCTAACTCCATAAAGTCTGCAGAACTTGGAGTCGGTTCCTGGTTATTTTGCTTCTTTTCAGAGGAAAATTTCTGAATATTTTCTGTTCATCTTCTTACAGGGGCAGTGACGCTGAGCCTTCGATGACCATTAAGCTGAAGGATTTTTTGTAACTACTTGAAGCATGTGAAACTTTTGCCTAGCAGTTTGAGATTGTCTGCAAATTCGTTGATTGTAGATGGAGAAGACTGGAGTGGAGGTATTTGTTATATTTATTAAATGAGCAGCTCACATACATTTATGAAAGGAGTTGAAGAACTCTATAATATGGAATGGAGAAATAATCTCGAAACAGATTAACAGACGCTTTACACTTTGATGGTTGCTTGTCGGGTGTACAAATTTATAATTTTCATATTCATAATTTTTTTTGGATTAAATTAAAATCCCTAGTAGTGAAATGTTATCACCAAAATTGATTAAAAATATTTTCTATTTTTTTATAACTAAAATAGACAATATACTAGTGAAATGTTATCACCAAAATTAATTGAAAACACTTAAACAATATAACCTGAAAAAATCTCTAACGCTTATATACAACAACAAACCTTTGCTCATTGCCTGTCGGGGTTTGGTCTAGTGGCTAGCGGACGCACTGCTAAGGCGTTTGTGCCGCTGTGCATGTCACGAATTCAAGTCCTGGATAACCCGAGGGCTGTTGTAGCGTGCTCGGCAGTTCCTCCTAAGAGTATAGTAGTAGCCAACAGGATTTAACCCCATATCACGCAAGTATGATACCAGTGTCGTTGCCAATTCTCCTAATTAGAAAAAAAAGAAAACAAACCCCTGCTCATTGTAAAAATGCACTGGAAGTTACGAACTTCAACTCTGCATTGTCACACTGCAAATGGAGTTAAGGAAACTCCCAACATCCCAATACTTATTTTTAATAATGATTTTGGCATGATGATTTTGTTTGATTTTGTAATGTCAAACAAATAATAAATCATGTTTAACCAAGAAAAAAACAAACTTTGACATTCTGCCAACTTAACAAACAGACACCAGAAAGCATCACAATTCAAGAGTTATGTAAAACGAAATGCCAAAACAAAATACGGCATACCACCGTGTTCTATTTATATATAAAAATTGACTTTTTGTGAATGATCATATTGCGCTCTGACTGTAACTTTCAAATTTCAACGACCGAAAGTACAATAAAAAAAAAGTATTGTCTGAGTAGGTTACTTTTTGTTAGGGGATAATTTTTTTCAAGGTTATAATATTGTTATTGTGTTAAGAGGTTTTTTTGGGATAAATTTTTTCAAGGTTATAATATTGTTCTTGTGTTAAGAGGTTTTTTTAACTAGTATGTAAAAGATGCATGGCGATGTCATATAAATATTTTGAGTATGTCAAAATGTTTAAAAATATATTTTAATTGTATAAAATTAAAATGAAGTAAAAAATTAATATAATATAATGTAAATATTGTAATTCAAGTTATGGTTTTTGAGCTTTAGGTTTATGAGAATTCAAGGTATTTATGTGGAATATAATCTATTTAAAGGAGGGAATTAAACCAACTTACATTCATCTTCTCTTGAGATGGAAATATTTTAAAATGCAAAGAGATTTGATCCCTCTCAACACTTGTTAGATCTGGAATTAAGATGGATCTAGATTGATTTAAATTATATTACTAAATGTATAAGTGGATTTATTTATTTTTGAGAATTTTTTAGAAAATTAAGATGGTATAGTATTTTTTCAATTTTAAACTGAATGTAAATAAAATTGGTTTAAAAAATCATATGGTTTGAATACCACATAAAACATTTAGGAACATTATTCACAAGTAGTAAAATTGAATAAAATTATTTTGAATACCAAAATTTTAATATAAAATAATAGAGTCAATCCAAATAAAAACTCCACAATGGAAATAAACAAGTTACCCTTTTCTCCATTTCTTCTTTTCTACTTTCCGTCATTCTCCTTGGAATGGAGTGGTCGTTACAATTGCTAGTTGGATCTCTGCATCCATTCTTGAATTTTGAGTCTAAACTTTCAGATACATGATGACGTTTGAAACCCCCCATCTCCTTAGCTTCTAGAATCCTTTCCAACTGCAACATGGAGACTGAGATTCCTTATGCTTCATGATTTGTTACCCCCTTTTCTATGTTTTCTTGTGGATTTTGGATTTCTTCATTGGTAGGGTGATCCATTTCTTCTTCATCCTCTTCATCTTTAGGCAAATGATGTGGAAATTTCCATCCTTTGGGCTGTCTTCCTGGTTTCTTCTTCCTTCGTGGCTCTTTCTTAGCGCCAGGACATGTGTTTTGTAGATGTCTTGTCTGTCAGCATATTCGGCATATGAAAGCCGTGTTCCCAAAATCTAGAAATTGTGTCCAACACTGATTGTTATGTGTCAGGAGGATACGATCCGACAATCCTTTGCTGAGGTCCACCTCCACACGAATTCTAGCGAAAGTGTAGATCCATTCTTCGACTCTTTGTATATCAGTGTTTATGTATCACCCTAAGAGGTTCTCAATGCCTTCTAGTACTTTATGGTGCCAGAAATGTAGGGGGATATTATGCAACCTAACCCAAACCGACATTCTTGATACCACCACTGTATTGGCATCAAATTATGGGAACCATGGGGTAATAAAAAGCCCCACGGTACCCCAGAACCATGGGCCCTCTCGCAATATATATTCTCGTTCCTCCGATGATGCAAATTTTACTATGAATAATCCCTTAGAGAAGAGATGGATCTCACAGTTTATTGTCCAAGTTGTGAAAATCCAGTGAAAAATATCCATTAGTTTTGGCCAGAAACCATTGAATTTGCATATGACGGCTTGGGCTTCATATGTTGTGCACATATCATTTGTTTCTGATAGGTCTACCGTCATTGCAGGGATCTAATTTAGCTGCTCCACTATATAAGGGTTGGATATATTGTGTGTCTGATCTGGATTTGCTGAGGCAACCGACTTCCCTTTAAGGATGTTTGTGAATGAAGGACCTCCATTGAATTGTCCTTGATACGACTCTGATCCTTTGGGAATATTAGATACAGACACTCCCCCTACGCCCTTTGGTTTTCTCGATTTAGAAGAACCTCCCTGAAGCCTCAAATTTAAGATGATGGTGGATGACAGAGTAATGTTATAATCTTGTAATCTCAAGTCATCCTTTATTGATTTTCCTCTGCAAATCAGGCTTTGTAAGAGTATCAGAATACCCATAATATGTAGGATATGTTGCTTCAATTTTTTGATGCGCTCTAAAGCCTGAACCCAAAATAGAAGTGATTTTCCACCTGGGGTTTTAGTAAAAACTTGGAAAGATATCTCTGATCCCTAGTCAAGAGTCTAATCTTGACATGCACGCAAGTCGACAGCCAAATCTATGCCAAAGGAAGGATCTGAGAGGATTGGAGGAGACTGCAGCGAGAAAAATGGCGTAAAAAACGAGAGTCGAACCACTGATACCCCCCGATCTACTAAAGAATAATATTGATCTGTCGGAAAACCAAACATGCACCACATATATAGATTTGTTCCTCCATTTAGACAACTCAGTTCATTTAGAGAAATGAGATCTTTTAGATCTAGCTACTTTAACAAGAAATCCTCTACAAAGACAACTCTAGATAAGTAATCATTTATTGTGACTAAGGGCCTGCCTTCCAACTTGATCAACGCTTCTCCTATGGCAAATAGAGAATAGGGTATCGACTTCTGTTCAAGGTTCGCTGCATACCTAAATAGATCTGGGACCGACACATGTTTGTGACACCATTGACAACCAGCTGATCCATCAGTGACAACAAGGGTAAGTAGTAACTCTGCATCAAAATATTAGTGTGAAACACTCACATAAACCTTGGCCATCGTTCTCCGGCTCCACTCTGCTCCCCCTTCGGTCGAATAACCTCTAAAATATTAATATATATTTAGATAAGAGTAGTTTATTTCTAAATACAAATTTTAGAAAAAATTATTGATGGTCTAGATTTAATAATTTGAGAATATTCTTGGTTGTATATACACAATCCAAATCAGGTTTCCAAATTAATTTTCCGTTTCCTACCTCTACTTTTGTCATGCCCTGTCTTGATATTACAAATTCTCAACTTTACAAATGACATATAAATATTTTAATTGTTTTCCACATTTATTAACCATTTAATTTATATGACTATATTATTTATAATTTAATTATGATAAAAATTCCCAAAACTGACGTCAATAAGAAATCATCCAACACACTTGATAACTTAAAAACTGGGTTGAAAACAAAAGCTCAAAGATATCTTAAACTTTAAACATATCTTGAAGCTTAACTAAATCCTATTTGAATAAGATCAAACAGATTAAAGGAAAAAACAAACACATTACCATAAGCACCTCCATTCATAATTCACTACACCTGGTGAAGTTTTAATTGGTGCTTTCATGTTGTACATTAATGAGCAAGCAAGGCCCACTACATGTTGAGATTTCAATCCATGCTCTCATGTCGGAGGTTAATGAGAAAGCAAAGGCCACTACATGATGAGGTTTCAATCCATGCTCTCATGTTGGAGGTTAATGAGCAAGGAAGTCCCACCAGGACCAAGACATTGGCTTTAAAGGAAGCTATTACAAGATAATTTGGGGATGGGTGGTAGGAGTAATAACTGAAGTTCGGAAAAATACCACCAAGTTGTTTGTACTTTACTTTTTATTTTTCGGTTAACCTCAATCAACATATCATCTAACTTATGGAATGCGTGCATGTTTTACTAGAATTTTCCCTTTGCTTTTGATTCATTTTGATTTCTCATAAGTTTGAAATTTTTGTTATCCGTGTCCTTATTGTAATGCATCAATGACCTCACTCCATCACATTAGGTTGGAAGTTGATGTAGCTAGGGTAGATTTGACATTCCATGAGATCATGCCACCCAACATTTAATACTTTATTAAATTCATTGAGGATGTCAGATTTGAGGAATATTATCGAGAAGAAGTGGATGTGCACCAATTGGTTCAGGTTTTTCTTCTTGACCTTGGCTCCAATGGAACTTATGACATTAAATTCTAAGGGATGGTAGAACTCTACTAGCATTGAAAGGGTTTTTTGGCTCATGTTGTCTAAGAAAATAGTGTGGAAATAAATTGGCTAACAATTGAAAGCTTTGGATAAGAAAAATAGGCCTATGATAGTTTTATGTTCCTTGCTAATGTGAAGGAATGGTCTTGCACTTCTAGTCAAATTGGTGGGGTTTTTCGAGGACATGCTAATTATCTTCCACTCTAACTTTGATGCTCTTGGTGAGTGAAGTCACAACTAGCTAGAGGATTTATTACTATTTTTTTTATTTTGATAATTTAATTTTAATTATATTTTTCATTCCTATCTTCACTTAATTTAGACTTCTTAGCAATGACATACTCAATTTCCTTATGGGCCAACTTTCTTAGTGTGTTTTTGGACATACTTTAATTATTTGTCATTTCAAGATCTAGAATGACTTGGTTTTCTTGAATTTTCCTAGTACTTCAAAATCAGGTCTATGTCTAATCACAATCATAAACAAAATGAAAGACACACAACTTCAAGCACTTTGCACAACGAAAGTATAACAATAGTGAATAAAAAAAGTACGCAAATATTTAAATGACCTAAAACTTGTTTATATTCTCGTATGAGGGATAATGGCTCTTACAAAGCCCTCACACAAGGAAAACTAGGGCTTGAATTCAACAACGCTTGAATATCAATATTCTCAAGAACAAGAACAAAAATGAAAAACTTACTTGCCGAAGATACACTTTATACAACAACTATTTTAGTTCTCTTTAGTCACTAAACACTTGGCAAGTCCTTTTCCACCTTTACTCACAGAGAATATTGCTTCATCAAGACCTTTGCGCACAGGTTCTTGCAAGGATATTTTCTACTTCAAATGCTTGTATACTCAACTCATAAAACTTAGCTTCTCATAATGAATGTGCTCCACTGATTCACTACACAATTATATTTCTTCTAGCTCACTTCACAAAGTGATCATGCCTCTTCAAGGTCACTATATATGATTAGGTGCTCAAAATTTTGCTAAAAAATGAAAGTTGTTGGAATAGTGTGGAACCTGAACAATTGCGTATATATCATCGTTCTGAATCTGGTGCAACTCGTTTCATGGAAAACCGACACCGTATGCTCCTATAAATGCGTTCTGTCCACTTTGGAAAACAAGCAAATTAAAAAAAAAATGCAAGACAACCCAGTCAGCAGTCCATACAGCTGACTGGGCATGCCTACGTGGCAGGTTGACTTGGTCAACAGATTTACCTCAGCGAATAAGGTTGTTCCAAGTGACACATTTTTATTGGGTAGAAATGGCAAGTTTTAATTGGATGTTGGGTGGGCAAGCCGCCACGTGGCCCAGCCGCCACGTGGCCCAGCCAAGAGGCCGCAACGTGACAGCAGAGGGCCACCAAAATTGTGGTTATAGTCTGAGCAGAGTGGGCGAGGGTCAAACCCGCGACCTCCAAGCCTCCATCCCAAAGCCTTTGCCATCACACAATGGGTTTTTTTCTTAACCTATATGGGCGCAACATATATTTATTTTGTAAGTGTTTTGGGTTTGGGGGTGGGGGCCGGGGTCTAGCCCCAACCCTGGTCACCACGACGGGGGTGGGACCATGGGCGAGAGGTTAGGCCCGCGCCCCCCCACTAACCATAACAGTGGGATATAGATCATCGACAACCCATGTGTCTACTGCAGATAGATTGCCACTGTAACCGCCTGGTGGCTAGCCGCCAACGTAACCGTCGCGGTCACCGTTTATGTGACCACCATCAATGCCGTCGTGGAGACCGCTAATGAAACCGCCAGGACACCAACCCACTAACCTTAACCAGAACAACAAATGTCATTTCCTCCCATTGACCACCCTTAACCATTAATGCCGGCGGTTAGCAAACCGCACAAAATTTTTTAATATAAAAAAATTATATTTGGCGCCAAAACCATATAAACGGATTTTCAGACTTTAAGCGTTATTGGGAAAATTAATGCCCCGACAATTTCACCTGGTTTTTGGTGGAATTGGCACTCCTTTGGCGCTTATGGGGGTGAAATGTGGGTTTGGTGCCAGATTTTGAGGGTTTTGTAGAACGGATAGTGGAGGAACTAGGGGAGATGATAACTTGATCATTTTTTGACCAAATTCGAGGCAAAAAGAGGCTACACAAGCATTTTTGGAATTATGGAGCTGATGGAATAGGTTTTAGAGTTGTTTGAGCATTGTAAACATATTTAATCACACTTTTGAGCATAATAGAAGAGCGCCAAGCTATTAGAAGTTGGACCAAGGAGACATAGCCCAAGCAGGGTGAAATCCTTCATCATGTGTTGTTGTGTTATCATTTATGGTTATGTTCATGTCTGTTAGATGTTGTTGTTCAATGTTTTATTTAAGTTAATTTGCTCAAGAAATTCACATACAAACACATAAAAACTCATGGTTAACTTTCAATTTACCTCATAATCCCCAAGCACTTTGTTTATATTATGAATTGGATCTTAGCACAACAAACACTAATATTCCCATTCAAATCAAGTTGGTATCAGATCACTATGTTTACTTATGCAAGGAGGATTTATTTTTTTTGCAAGTGTTTAAATACTTACAAGGTTGAAGCTCAAGACAGGAGAAGGCAAGCTTGTGGGTGCAGGTTCTTTAGTTGGAGCAAGGAGAAGGAGGGAACAATTGCCACAATATCCACCACAAGATTCACCTCCAGTTGTAGTAGAAGTTTCAGTAAGCATGTCTCATGAAGGAGGAAATGTTAACATGTTAGAGGATGAGAAGGATTTTAGGAAGGATTTCTTTGACATGACAGAGATGGTGAAGGTCCTCTATGAAGAAAGGAATACAAGGTTGTAGGGTGAAATCTCCAAACCTCCAAGAGGATAGGGTTCTCCAAGATGAGGAGGTAACGGAAACGGTGATAAGGCACCATCTACTCCACCATCATCCTTACCACCATCTTAACCTTCATCCTCATCCTCTTCCACTACTAAAACCCTTTCTCATACTCATCAACATACCTGAAAAGGAATTGGTAAACAACCCTTGTTAAAACTTGATATTAAATTTGAGTTCCCTATGTAAAATGGTGAAGTGAATGCAGAGTTCATCAATTAGAGGTCTATTACAGAATTTAAAACCTTCAAGATGATGATATAAAGATTCAACTAGCTTCCTTTAGACTGGAGGGTGCAACACTGGTATGGTGGGAAGCCAAGACACATGATGAGATTAAAAACATGGTAAGATCTCACTCTCTTGGTATAATTTCATTGCTGCAATTAAAAGACAATTTTACCCTCTAACATATATGCAAAAGTCCATCATGAATTGGCAGAACTCTAGATAACTTAAAGGTCATAGTGTGAAAAATTACACCAAAGAATTTAGGAGCAGAGCACTAATTTTGGGTATATATTTGACATCTCAAGACACTTTGTTAAAATATATTGGGGGTTTGCATAGCTATCTTAGACATACTATTCTCATGTTCAATCCCACAAACTTAGATGAGGTTTTTGTTCAAGCCACACATCTAGAAGCAAGAGCGAAACACAGTGTAGAAGAGAAAAATGATAGTTCCCTTGAGTATCAAGGAAAAGGACAGGGTAAGTTTAATGGAAAAGGAAAGAAAAATGGTTCTATTAAGTTAGAAAAAGAGAAACTCACATGTAAACATTGTTTGAAAAATGGCCATGATGAAGACCATTGTTGGCAACTCTATCCAGATTTGAATCCCAACAAATTTAAAACCAAAGAGAAGGATAAAAAAAACAACTACAATCATTGAACATGACTTAGGTTCTGATTCAGGAGAAGAAACCAAGATTACATAAATGGGTTTGAAGGTAATAACATAGGAAGCACTAGTTCTTCAAGTTGTTCTAAGGTAACTCAAGATGAAGATACCAGAATTGAAATTTTTCATATTAGATTTGTTTCAAAGCATACAAAAATAGACACACTATTTGATAGTGGTTCTCAAGCCAATTTAATTCCTGAAGATTTAGTTAAGAGGTTAAATCTAGAAACTGTTACACATCCAAGAACTTATCCTTTAGGCTGGATATGCAAGAATGAAAACTTTCAGGTAACAAGAAAGTGCATCCTAAGGTTTGCAATCAATTCAAACTTTCTTGATGAAGTTGAACTTGATGTAGTTTTGCTTGAGATTTCAGGTATTGTTTTGGGAAGTTCTTATCTTTATGATAGGAGGGCAGTATGTCATCGCCATGAGAATAAGTACCAATTTTTCAAGAATGGAATTGAGTACATAGTTGGAGTGCATAAGAATAAAAAGAGTTTGTATCTTATACATGTAGGAGAAATGAAGATGATAGTGATTGCAAGTTAAAATTTGGCTTTGTTAATGTTCAAGCATAGTGATGTTTTGAATGAGACCTTTAAAGAGGATGCATCAAATGAACAAGATGATTTCATCAAAGTTTATAATGGTTGTAATAAGATGTTTCAGGGCTCTAACATGTTGCCTTTGAAAAGAGGTAAACAAGATGTGAAAGTTTTGCAGCAATCCACATCATTGTTGAACAGTGATGGGAAACAGATGTCGATGTTGAATGGTGAAAAAATCAAAGAAAAAGCGCCAAAGCAAGATGAAAAAGAAGGCATAAGTTCCAAAAGCACTTCTTTTGGGTTTCAAAATGGTACATGGAAATGGCGAAAACACTTGGTCAAAATTTGACCAAAGGACAAGGCAAAACAAGCTAAAAATTGCCATGTCGACAATGTTCGAGGTGAGAAATTTTTCAAGTTATTCAAGTTTCCTTTGATTGACGATCGAGGTGGGAACCAGATTGTTTCTTTAAGGACAACTTGTTGTTCTAAAAATTCTAGGAAGTTGCAGTGTGATGGTATCTACAACAGCAAGACAGGGCCTGTAGAATCAAGGAAAAAGATTAAGTTTTTATGAAAAATTCAAATTGTTAAATTGAGGCAAATTCCAGTGGATTGAGACTGGAAGGGCGAGGGGGTTGTACCCTCATCCACATGTTTAGTAATGAAAGATATTTTGGGGTCCAAAAGTTTCCAGTGGGGAGGCATGATCAGGTGCTCAAAATTATGCTAAAAAATGAAAGTTATCGAAATGGCGTGGAACCTAAACTTGTGTGTAGATATCGTCGTTCTGAATCCGAAACAACTCGTTTCGCGGAAAATCGACACTGTATGCTCCTAGAAATGCATTTGTCCACTTTGGAAAACAAGCAAATTAAAAAAAAAAAATGCAGGACAACCCAGTCAGCAGTCCATATAGCTGACTGGGCAAGCCTACATGGCAGGTTGACTTGGTCAATGGATTTACCTTAATCAATAATTTTGTGCCAAGTGGCACATTTTTATTGGGTCGAAATGGCAGTTTTTAATTGGTTTTTGGGTGGCCAATCACAAGCTGCCATGTGGTAGCCCAGGGGCCACCAAAATTATGGTTGTAGTTAGAGCAGAGTGGGCGGGGGTTGAACCTGTGACCTCCAAGCCTCCAACCCAAAGCCTTTGCCATTGCACAATGGGTTTGTTTCTTAGCCTATATGGGCACGACATATATTTATGTTGTAAGTGTTTTGGGTTTGGGGGTGTGGGTCGGGGTCCAGCCCAACACTGGTCACCATGATCGGGGTGGGACCATGGGTGGGAGGCTAGCCCCGTGCCCCCGCACTAACCATAATCGTGGCATATAAATCACCGATGGACCATGTGGCCACTGCAGATAGACTGCCAATGTAACTGTCGTGGTCACCGCTTAAGTGACCACCATCAATGTCGTCGTGGAGATCGCCAATGTAACCATCGGGACGCCAACCCACTAACCTTAACCGCAACAACAAATGTCATCAACTCCCATGTGACCACCCTTAACCATTAATCTCGACAATTAGAAAACTGCGCGAAATTTTTTAATACAAAAAAATTATATTTGACACCAAAACCATATAAACAGATTTCCAGACTTTAAGTGTTATTGGGAAAATTAATGCCTTGAGAATTTCGCCAGGTTTTTGGTGGAATTGGTGCTCCGTTAGCGCTTTTTGGGGCGAAAATGTGGGTTTGGTGCCAAATTTTGAGGGTTTTGTAGAAATATTAGTGGAGGAACTAGGGGAGATGATAACTTGATCAATTTTTGACCAAATTCGAGGCAGAAAGAGGCTACACAAGAATTTTTGGGCATTCTGGAGCTGATGGAACAGGTTTCAGAGCTGTTTGAGCATTGTAAACATGTGTAATCACACTTTTGAGCATAATAGAAGAGGGCCAAGCCATTGGAAGCTAGACTAAGGAGACGTAGCCCAGGTGGAGTGAAATACTTCATCATGTGTTGTTGTGTTATCGTTTATGGTGATGCTCATGTCTGTTATATGTTATTGTTCAATGTTTTATTTATGTTAATTTGCTCAATAAATTCACATAAAAACTCATGGCTAAATTGAAGTTTAGCTCATAATCCTCAAGCACTTTGTTTATATTATGATTTGGATCTTAGCACAACAAACACTACTATTCCCATTCAGATCAGTATATTAACTCGAACAACTCAGCAACTCACAGTCCCTTTGCTTCATTCAGGCAACTGCATTTAGGCTTCAAAATAGGTTTTTTAACACTTCCTTGTTTAATAATTCTTAACCCTAACACTCATTAACTATATCCAACAACATAAGTCGTTAAAATATTTTCAAATGCCTTTACCTTTCTTCCTGTAGAAATATGACATTACTATGTCAAATTGAGGCTAATTCGACCTTCCTTGAGGTCATGAACAAAACATACAAACCTCCACAAACTTCATGAGGACTTCAATCCTCAAAAATAGATACAACCAAGGATTTGTATGCCTCTTTCATGGTCTTTTCCCCCCTTCTTTACCACTAGATAAAACTCAGATCATGCACAGCCCTACGGTGGCTTCTTCCTCCTTCACTTAGCCTGGAAAAAGTATTTCTAAGGGACATAACTAGTTCAGAAATACACACTTGCTTGCTGAGTAGACTTGACCTTCCTCAAACATAAGATAAACCAAGAAAATTGCTTCTCTTCCAAGCTTGGCTCCTCGTAAGGTCTGCGGTTCCCTTAGCTCGTTAGGCTTCTTGAGATTGATTTATATGTTGATGTGGTGAGACTACTATGAAGCATATTCTATTTATATCTCTCTCCAACAATTGACTTAAGGTCCCTTATCTCTATTAATGTGCCCACACACAATAATTATAATAAAAAATTAGTTATTTTGGGTCTTTGTCCCACCAACATGTGTCGAAATCCCGCATCTTGGGTACATTTCCCACAAAATGTCATTTTCATGGGTCAAATCGACACAACCTAGTACAGAAAGGGTTATGGGAGTACCTCCCAAGCTACACTTTCAACACTTACTCTTAATGAGGGAGGTACATCCATTACTCAGAAGTAACTCGTCAACAACACTAGCCCAATATTTGGCATCCACCACTATAGCATACCCTATAGAATGAAAAACACTATTATCAGTAGTGTCCCTACAACAAAAATCCTCTCGCTTCTTCTTCTCATGATAGTCCTTCAGCCCATTCCACGGTTCCTTCTTTCCAGCTGTAGAATTAACCTTACTCTCCACTGACCATGCGCTCTTCTTGGGTTGTGGATTCTCCCTATGAACCTATAGTCTCTAACTCAAAATTTACTCCTCTTGAATCTCAGGAACCTACTTATTCCCTTGATCTATAGGCTTTCCCATCAACCAATTTAGACCACTCTACCTAACTCCAATGAGTAATACGGAAATTTAGATCCTCTGAGTGTGAGTATCGCTTTCCCATCTTGGAATATCACCTCAACCCCTGTGCCTCAATTACTGATACATACAACATGTCTCACTTGAGCTCTAGTACCCATAGTACATCTTGAACTCGTAAAAATCCACCTAACTCCATCATGTATGGCACAACACCTAACCATATGACAACTTTCTTACTCTTTTCACCAACCTCCATGTCCAATTTCAAGTCCCATTTAGTTAGAGTCTCAAAAAATTTCCATGAACATGTAATATGCTTCGACGCTCTGCTATCCATGTACCATGTACCCTAGTAAATGGTACCCTTGACGAAA